>CAJQZP010000851.1:10032500-10607500 GCA_907164705.1 Parnassius apollo
ACAACAAGTCTGTTAGCTCCCTACGTTTATCCAAGGATATCATTTCGAAAAATTTATTTAGTTAATAAGTTCTAGCTCAATGCCACAAAAATATAGTTAAGGCTGAGTGTACTATATATGTAACTGAAATAAAAAACTGATTTTCTAATAAAATATTGGGTTTGGAATTGCGGTGCATGCCCACCGGATATTTTTTTTAAGGATACGTCGACTTACCGTCAGCCGATGAGGGCTGGTGACTGGTGAGGTTTGCAAACACTACTCACATATTTAAGACTATACTATAGTTGCCTTACTTGGCATGCGGATTAATAACCGCAGTTTTTATTATTTTGAGTTATATCAGAAATAAGTTTCAACCCATCTCCTATTTAAGTTATCCTCTATCACCTCATACGATACCCATACGATGATATGGGGTCGTAGTTATTCTTGAACCGCCACCACTACATGGTTAAGGAAATGTAGTTGCTATTTATAATATATCTGCGCAAATTTTTTTTGTTAGCGAGTGGTCGTTACGAATATGCTAAAAATGTAAAGTAATTTGGTACGTACTAGTTCCTGTCTTTAGATACAAATTTTTCTCGAAAAACAATTTTGTTTTGATCTACTGTAAGCTTCGCTGGAGAACATATGAATTTTTGAATGCAATTTAAATGCAATTGCATCGTTTGCATAGTCGATATGAGTTTTGGCTTTGTTATTTATAATGAGCTAACAGCTTACCTGAAGGTTAGTGGGTACTGCAGCCAACGGATACTGAAAACTAATTTTAAACAAAGAAGGCTCGCTGCACATATACATATGCAGTACTGTCGCCTTTAAGAAATATTATTGAATGTATAATAATCTGTGTTAATACTAGCTATCTAAGAACGGAACATACTTAGAAATAGGTAAATTACTTAAAAAGAGTTCTGAAACGCACCGATAATCCAAACCAGCTAGCATCGAGACAGCACTAATGGCGTATTAAGAATAAGAATTCCTGTACCCAGCAGTGCGACGTATTTAAGCTGTTTCTCTACTTTACTCTGCATTACCTCAAACTTTAACCCTTCAACCTCTAAAGCCGGTTTTAGAGCTCGACCGACCATCGGTGCGTACCATCGGTCCTGACGATACGTATAACCAATCGTCAGTTTGTAGCGTTCAGTGCTCTCCTGAGCAACAAAACTGGCCAGACTGGTACAGTCACAAACACGTACACGAAATGTACGCGTTTACAAATTGTTTAATTGCTACTTACCTACTTACATGTTCGTAAACGTATAAGGAACAGAAGACGTAGATATCTGGTTCATCCAATCGTCGCCCAAAGAGCACTTTACCCCTTAAAGAAAAAAATAATGATTAAATTTTGAAATTAGTAAATTTATATTCATTATTGCGCGAAGATGAGCGAAGTGCGTAGCAATATACGTGTGCTAGGGTCAGTCCAGCACTGTAACGATTTTCTTGACGATTTTCATACAAAAGGCGCATCGGTCGAATCGCGTCGGTCGACCAGGTCGGTCGAGCTCTGACCCACGGTCCTCGCACGCAGTGCGTAGCAATATACGTGTGCGTACGGTCAGTCCAGCACTGTAACGACTTGTGAATTTTCATACAAAAGGCGAATCGGTCGAATTCGGTCGAAGGTCGAATCGAAATTTTAAACCCGGCCTAAGCGGTTGAATTCAACCGCAGCAATATTCCGTCAAAATTCAAGCGATCGAATTCGACCGCGCATATCCACAGCACTCTAAACAAATAAAACTTATATTTAGTGACTATTTTTCTATGAAGAAGTTTGGTATTATAGAATCAATAAGAAATTTTCTATCCTCTAGTGCAATAAAAATGGTTATGCTATGGATATTTATTTATAATCTACATTCATTTCGTACGCCATTCTCGCGTGAATGTTATTGTGTTGATTTTTGGTTTTTCTAGTGTTTTATATATAGTGTATATATTTTATAGTGTTTTATTTTAAAATTGTAATGTAAGTTTTTTTGTGAATATATTTTATCTTTTTACGTAAATAATTTCGAGTAATATATATTGAAATAATTGTGATTTTAACGCTGCCGATATTCGCTTGGTTTGTTTTGTTATTGTTATCAAAATACAATAGTCTTTTTGTAATGAACTAAACCTAACTTTTATATAGATATTTTGTATAGATTTTATAATGCTAAACTTCTTCGTAGAAAAGTAGTCTCCAAGTATAATTTTTAATGATTTTACGTGCTGCGGGTGGGAGCTATAATGCTAATGCAGACGCATGCGCTCGGGAATTCCCGAGCGGTCGCATGCGATTGCATGAGAATTTTAAGGGCACTGAATAATTACAGCATAATCCTTTATATAAAAATATCAAAAGGAAAAAATCGATAATATAAATAATAAATCGCTTCAATAAATAATGAATCGCTTTAATAAATAATAAATCACTTGGGATTTAGAGGTACAGTCAAATACGAATAGCCACACGATAAGCAACGGATTTTCTTTTGTTAAATTTTATTTATAAAATATGTATTTGGGAATTTGTTATTTATAACTTAAAAAATTAACAATATTATTAATTTTTATTCTACTTGTTAAAGCAAAATTCTTAAAACTTATCTTACAAATAGTTAAGTTTAAGTATTTATAAGTTGAGTTTTAAGAATTAAGCTTCAAAAAGCATTTTAGTAAAGTAAGAAAATGAATAACGGTAAAATCTTGTTGTTAGCACAGGAGGCACAAAAAACAAGGATGTGTAGATTAAAAACTGTACAACTTGATTTTGAACGGGACAAGGCATAGCGGCTCTAAATTCAGGTGGGATAGATACTCGTACGCTCAGATTATCAGATAATATTGATATATAGTTTACATTTAAAATAAATCAAGCTACTTTACCTATAAAAAAATAATCAAGCTACTTTACTTATAACATTTGGTGCTATTGGTGTAAGAAATGTTTTTAGCGTTGCAGCCTGCTTTCCTTGCTTCCGTGCTTAGTGTCAACGGATGATACGGAGTGTACAGAATGATTTTACTCATAATTTCCGTAGTAACCAAGATCAGGCCTGCCTTCTAATTGTTTTGAGTAAGGAATCTAGTTACTGATTACACGCTTCACTATGAAGTAATCTCGGCACATTACTTGATGGAGAAAGCTTGCGTATCGCCGTAGGAATCCGTCTAGGAGCGGAATCTCACCAGTACCCCTGTGATGGCAGCGTTGATTAGTTTGGGCTCCATGCACTTTCATGTAAGAAATGTGCAGAGAAGTTTTCCCGTCACGATTCTTTGAACTACGTCATCTAAAGAGCTCTTATCTCTATAAATGTTCTCTCGGTTTAAGAGCCTTGTGGAATATTTAGAGACGAAGGCAAGAGACCCGACGGTATGACTTCGGTCCCTTGGAAGAGAGGTAAAGCCCTAGCGTGAGATGTTACTTGCGTAGACACTTTGGCGACCTTTCATCTCAAGGATACCTATTTTAGAGCCGGGGTGGTATTAGAGGCAGCTGAATTAAGTAAGTTGCGCAAATAGTCTTTGAGAGATGACTACATATTTGTGCCACTTACTATAGAGGCTATCGATCCGTGAGGTCAAGTTCCTAAAAAAATTATATCTGCAATGGTCGTCGCTGCTGGTGATAATAGGGCTGGTTCTTTTCTCGCGTTCCTTGTAGGACTATATGAAAATTTAAATTATTAGTTTTAGTTTTTCTTTATTATAGTTGTTTTTTGTATGGTGTGTAACCTTTTAATTTAATTTGATATTATGTTTCAACAATGTAAGTAAATAAAAAATCCCAGTAAAATGTACTGGGATTTTTTATTTTAAACGAAGTTTACATTTATTTCAATTTTATGAACTAGGTATGTGTTGCGGAAAAATGTGGATTGGAGTTGTAAATTATAATAAATTTATTATAAAAGACGAGGTAGGAGCACTATCTATTCCCTCACTCTCATATATTACCTGTTACAAACACTGTTAGGACAATGGATGAGACGCAACAAGTCCACATACGAGCATAGCATACCCTTCACACACCTTACACAACGTACACCCGTGTGCCTAGATGGTTCTCACTGCCCAGCACATTGAACGAAACGAGTTGGCTGTCAGAGCCGGGCCCGTTACCTTTGTTCTACGGCGGTTAGATAACTCATCTGTGTCACGAAGTGTTCACATACGTTAAAAACGTAATGTAAGTAACGTTGCACTAAAATAAATAATCTTCAGAAAAAAAAATCTTTAAAAATCAAAAGATTAACAGCACTAACATCAAGAAAAAAAAGAAGAATGAAGGTGGCTCAGGACCGTGCTTTTGTGGTATTCCTTGTGGGAGGTCTATGTTCAGCAGAAGATTATAAAGGGCTGTAACGATGATGTGATGTTCATGAATTACTACTTAAATAGATAATAGTAATATCTATCAAAAATTATAAAATCTGAGATGGTTTTAATTACCTGATCGAGACACTTATTACCCTTACAGTTTAATTAAATAGATTTTGCATATGTAATTGCGAGATTTTAGAATTAATAACACCATAAATTAGTCGATCGTTTCGTGAAATGGAATATTTTTGATAGAAATACATATTTTTTAACAGAATCTTCATCGGTTTATGTCTAATATAATATAACATTACATGTCATGTTCGTGGCTTTTTGTGCGATTGACCCATCCCAGTCGCACCTCAACTTACTGTCGCTGATATTACTATAGTTATCATTTATCATTTATAAATGTGTAATTTTTTTCTTAGAATTACCAACTTATCTCAATATCAAGCTACATATTGGGTGCGTTTGGCAGAAAAAAAGCGCTAGCAAGCGCTTACTAGCGCTAAAATAGTTTTCGGCCAGGACACGATTGCTACTTCAGTAGCGCTGACACAATCCGCCATTTTGCTTATTTAATTTGTTTGTTTTGAAGTAGAGTATATAAGTTTGTTTTGCAATATTAGTTTTAAGTAATAAAATGACATGAATATACATATACATGTTATTAAAATTCATGATTGGTAAGTTTTTAATATGAATACTTCACAAACATGTATTTAAATTAGGTTAGGTTCCCCGGTTAAAACTAAAATCGTGTCCTAGAGGAAAATAGCTACTTACGGTTTGACAGCGCTTACCGCTTACGATCGCCATTTTGCTTACAAACGCTTGCTAGCGCTTTTTTCTGCCAAACGCACCCATTGTATTCATTTTCATGTACACAGGTAACTCTCGCGACAAGCTTTTATATCATATGAATTATGTAACGTAATAAATTGATGAGTTTGATTTAATTTAAAGTTTATTTTTTTCATTTAGGGCATTTCAATAAAACTTGTTCATAAAAATGTTTTAATATTTTTTATATTTTGATTATAGCTGGACATGTTTTAGTCTGTTAATTTAATTTAATGCGTCATTATTGGTTTTTGATCGCCATCTTAGATTCACTATCTTGATTTTTTTATCGCAAGCAGTTGACCCTTGTCTGTCCCTACAAACATCATTTGTTCCAGCACCCCCAAACTATCCTTAATATTTGCCAGGTTATAATTTTTTATAATTGGTATGGTGACCGTCTTGTTTTCCCGATATTTAGAAATTTTTCACGAACGTTAAAATTTGCCCAGGGTGTAGGCCGATACTAGTTAAGACGCGACCCTCAAAGTCTTACCCTTTAGTCGGGTATTTGTACACCAACTTCTCGAAGAGCTGAACGCGGACGTTATTTTACTCGTATTCTTTGCAGCAAACCCTTTCATTTGATATCCATATGATGGGAGTGAATAAAAAAACATAGTTCACCATCCTTGGGGGTCCACCATAATGGATTTATAGTGACGTCATATCATTTTTAGATTCTTTCCAGCAAACACTTTCATTTGATACCTGCGTCAGTGCATAAAAAAACATATTCCGTTATCTTTAGGTGACCTCCGTATTGGATTTGTAGTGATGTCATTTTATTTTCGTATTATAAAGATTTTAATATTTAATTCACAACCTTCCGCTTAATTAAATACAATGATGTGTCTTAACGGGATTGAAGAGCACCTCCCGCCCTACCTCAATTGCATGCACTAATCCCGTTACCACTACTCCCAACACCACTATTCCCGGCACCACTACTCCCAACACCGCTATTCCCGGCACCACTACTCTCAACACCACTATTTCAGGACAGACACACCATCGACGATAATACTAATTATTAAATTGTAATTGTATTGTGTTGTATAATTGTATTATCTTCTTTATTATAATGAATTTCCGCAAAGTAACGCCTGATTCTATAAATTATCTTATTTTCGTATTCTTCGCAGCAAACCTCTTTAATTGATACGCAAATTATCTTGGGAGTTCATAGAATAACTAAACTAAATAACTAACAGACTGAGCTGATTCGTATGCAAAATTTCAGCTCAGTCGGTTGAGGATAACTGCTTTAAAATTTAGTTGCAAGATTTGACCCTAACAAACATACATTTCTAGTTAAATAAAAGCTTTTAAATACATCTATCTTATCAGTTGGTAAGGAAAAAAATCTATCTGAATCAGTTATTGATTAAAATATGCGAAATTTTGAGTTGATACTGTGTTGCTTATTAGGCTTGATACTCGTACCTCATATATAAGTAATGTGCCTCCATCAAGTAATGTGCCGAGATTACTTCATAGTGAAAAATCAATGGCTGTCCGTTAGTCTCGCAAATACTCGAAATGGCTCGACCGATTTTTATAAATTTTTATGTATGTATTTGAGTTGAGCCCGGTAGGTGGAGTTGTTGTCGAGATTCAAAAATCACCAGTGTAAAGCCGGCGGGGATTGCTAGATTTATATATAAAAATCAATTGCTTTCCGTTAGTCTCGAACGATTTTGATGAATTTTTTGTGTGTATTGTAGTGGGTCCCTGGATGATGTAAAAACTGAATTGAACACGGTAGGTGGCGTTGTTTTCGAGATCGAGTGCGATTAGGCCACCCCTAGTCGCACCTCAACTTACTGTCGGTGATATTATCAGAATTATTTCTAAATAAACTAATGAGCTCCGGTGTAAGCTTGGAGCTTCTGAAAGCCGTTAGAACACCGGTACTTAATGTCCTTCAGAAGCTCTTTAATTCCGTTCTCCACGGTGACAATACTCCGGAGGCGTGGAGCAGAAGTACGGTGGTGTTGTTCTTCAAGACAGGCGACAACGCTCTCTTGAAGAACTGCAGACCGATTTCCCTTCTGAGCCGCATCTGCGTGCTGTTTTCCAAATCGTCTCGCACGGAGACTCGACGACTTCCAGCCTTCCGAACAAGCCGATATCCGAAAAGCATCAGTACCATAGACCAAATACATACCCTGCTGCAGATCGTTCAGAAGACTGAAGAGTACAATCTGCCACTTTGCCTGACATATGTGGCCTATGAGTAAGTCTTATATATATATATATATATATATATATATATATATATATATATATATATATATGAATGGTATGATATAAATACAAAAACAAAAATACTTTATACGTGATTTTTTATAGAATAAGCGTGACAAACGAGCACACAGTCCACCTGATGGTAAGTGGATGCTGTCTCATCTACATTTAACCGTGATAGGGTCACGCTGCAGCTATATTATGGTTGTAGCATGAATGTGTCCATTCGATCGGGTATGGACTACGCTCCCACACAATACCAGCTAGAAATAGCAGCTTCATTCTTCTGTGTCGAAGGGGAAATGGAAAAACTCCGAATTCACATTCGTATTCCATACAGAATCCGAAAAGCTCTCAAGTAATTATAAGTTTAAAATATTACAATTTCCTTACTTTTTTGTATTAAAAAAGTCATCAGTAAATAAACTATCAGTGCGAATGTTATATAAAACTAACAAATACAAAAATATAGATTTCATTAAATTATTGGAAAAATACACGGACACGGTGACCCGGTCACAGAGAATGTATAGAATTATAAAGAGAGCAGGTTTAGGTCGACCGACTGGTTTGTCGACTAAAATATCACTGAAAAAACGGGGTGTGGGCTGACCTGCCCGCACTTTGAGCTTATAAGCTACCTGTGGGAAAATTGCTCACTTCGGGAGGAACTGCGAACTTACTCTCTATATATGATGACTGTCTCATGTTTTTGACATTGCTTCCTATCCTTCCTCAATACTTAAAAATATTGTTGGTTGTCATATCTTTTTCTTCTACTTCATCAGCCCGTAAAACTTTTCTACTTCATAAGGGTCTTTCTCGTTGGAGGTCTCGTAGGTTGAATGAAAAATAATCATTACTTCATGATTAAGGAAAATCGTATTACCATTTCATTTTATTTCATTATTAACATTGTTAATAACGAAACACCTCATGTTTTATTTAAATGATATATTCTGTCAATATTTAATAAAAATTAAATATTGACAGAATATATCAATTATTTCACTGCAAAACAAATAGGTTCGAGTCTAAGAATTCTATAAATTTAACATGCGCCCCGTAACCCGTAAGGGACAGACACAGAGTACTTTACATAGATTAATATCACTCGAAAGATATAGATTACAACACGTATGTGGGGTAACCAGATGTCTAAGTTTTGACCCTCGTATTATCCTTATAGATGAAACTTTACAGATTTGTTTTTATTAAATGTCTATTAAATTTGACCGCACACTTTCCACTTTGCCCTGAACCATAGAAGCACATTGCTGGCAGTACATGTTTTAAAATTCTAATAACGTATTGGACCAAATAATGTAGTGATCTTACGTATTATTTCGATATAAGCTAGTCAAGCATTATCTAGAGTATGTAATGTGTTTATCTTTATTTAATGTTTGGCGATAGAAGTTTCATTAATTTTCGAATTGCACGTACGTATATATTGGAACGTGAAATAGGTAAATGTACGTGAAGCCACGAAGATATCTGTATAGATTACGCCATAATATTCCTTTATTCATTGGATAGAATTCAAAGAAGGTTGTTTAATGGGCGGAAATAAGCTCGTAGAAATAAATTTACTTTTTTTACGTGAAAGGTCTCAAATTAATTCCTGTATTCACATTTTGTTTCAAGCGCTCATAAGGATAAACGACTATAAGTTAAATTTTGAAATAGTTTTCAATTGTAACCAAATAAATATGCAAATATTTATTTCCAGCGGAAATAGTGATAAACCCGTTATTCGATCAGATCCGTAGCTATTTAAAATACATAAAATATTATTAAAAAAACATATACTAATAATAAACATATGGTATGTTAAGCGAACGCTGTTCTTCTATCAAAATACCATGCTCTACAACATTGTTGGAATTGCCAAAATCCATTTCCATTCAATTCCTATACTATGCTATTATGATTATTCATACCGCGGCGAATATAGTTCGTGACCCTTAAAAAAGCCGACGGCGTACTGTGACCACACCTGGGCTAAAACCAGATCAAATGGGACTGAGAATGATTCCGTTTGTAAAAAAGGTTTTATTGATGTTAAACATGTGGTGTTCTCTAAAAAGGAAGTGAAGTATCGTTATATGACGATAATTGGAAAAACTTGAGGAATGGTATGATTTGGGCATTTTTCTATTAAAAGGGAAATAAAGATATGGTTTTTGAAAAATTAAGATGTAACAGGTGTGAAAACTCCATCAGGTTAATGATAATTTTACAACTCACTTCAGTAATTCCGACTGTGTTAGAATGGATAGAGAGTATGTGTCTCCTAAAGATCACAATTGCAAATTCCAAACGTTGAGAAAGTCAGGAGTGGGAAACAAAGAAAGTTAAAAACATTTGGCCAGAAACAAGAAAAATGTAAACTTAAATTTAAATCGACATTCCAATTCATAGGAACATTAAGAAACATGACTTGGATATTTTTTTTATACTGTTTTAAGAATGTGTGAGACGTCGGTAATCACTACACATCTCGTTGCATTAATTCTGTAGCAGCCTGTGTTGTATCAGAACGCAGCTTGTCAATGTCAGAATAATCACCTCTCTTATTCCCCGGTCACCATCTCGCTCTCTTGCAGTTAAGCTGACAGGGATATTGAAGCCTGCGATATTAAATTATAATATAAAACAAGTGTAAGAAACTTCATAAATAAACTCAAGAAGATCTTAACAATAAACTTTTATTTACTGTAACACATGGCGCAGTCAGAGAAAAACAAAATTCAGCAAGATTAAAACTGGATCGGGCCAGAGAACATAATGTGTGTTTAATTAAAAGTAAATTTCGGTATAAGTTGAAACAAGTAAAATATTTTGGTCATATCTTCTCAGAAAAAAGCATGAAAATAGACCCGGAATGAGTAACAGCCATTACTAATATGAAAATCCCTAGTACTAAGAAAGAATTGCAAGTGTTTCTGGGTATGGTAAGCTATCTAAGAAAATATGTACCTAATACGGCTAATATAGCATCACCTTTGCAATTTTTATTAATCCCTCAGTCTCCAGCTAAAATATTCGCCACCGCTTGCGCGTTTCGCGTGACGCGGCGACACCAAAAATAACCAAACATGGAATTTGTCGTACATTTATTTTCAATAAAATTCATTATAAATTTAAATATAATACTTGTTTCTGATTATTTATTATGTCATATTACTTGTTTTAGTGCTTTTACTTCATTTCAAATATATTAAGCTATTGCATAGCTTCTATCGCGGGCCTTGAGTGCGGGAAAATCCAGAAATTTCGTAACGAAAAAAACCTCACGCTCTCTGACCGGCACGGAGGTGTGGCTTGAAGGCCGTGCATTGTCTTACGATGGTCTAACGTCGTTTCTTTTCCTCAGTCTTCGACACGGTGTTTGTGTATAAAGTGTTTTGAAATTTTGAATATGAATGAACAAAGTGCATTTATTATTAAGGCTGCTCTCTCGCAAAAAAGCTTGAAAAAAAGCGTGCAGATGAACCAACTTTTCGTCGACACTTACAGAGAAATTACATATGAAAAAAATAGCTAGTAATCTACATGATCTGATACGTAATTTGGTTTAGCCATAATTTTTCTATCGGTGTCACATAATAAATAAAAAAATACCCAAATCACCTCCAAATCGTTGAGATGAAACCACTTTACTCCTTCATTATTTATCAAAAGAATATAAAAAAATATCTACTGCTTTGCAATACAAAATAAAATAATTTGGTTTGGTTACTTTTTAGAAATATGTATTATTTTTATGATAATAAATTAAAAATGCGTCCCGATTAAATACTGCGTCTATATCACCCCCGCATTCGTCCACGAATTCAGTGCGGGGCGCATCGTGTTGCTAGGTGGACGTACGCCGCGTTGCGAGAGCTCAGCACTACGAAATAAAATCGTAAAATATTACTGCAAAAATTTAATTTTGTTAATAGTGGAGTAGGTTTTTCTGATTCTTGTTTAATAGTAGTGTTTTATAGTTATATTAATTGTACAGTTTTATTAATGTTTAAGTTTAGTTTGTAAAACATGGGGAATAAGCAGAAACGATTGAAGAGAGGTCTAAAAAAATATTACAAACAAAAGGGTATACATTTATCAAGGTAAGTTTTAAGTTTTATCTACATATTTCATAATATTAGACAGGTGCTGTTTATAAAATACCTATATTACTGTGATTTCGCCACTCTGTGACGAGACAAAGCGCGGCAAACGCAAGTGGCGGCAAGGCGCGGGCCGCGTCGTCGCATGCTGGTTTACCTCGAAATTCACTATACGCGATTATCGTTTATTGATTATATGTTGTTTAAAAAGTATTCTTATCAGTTTTTTTTTGTGTTAAATGGATGCTAAATATAAAAGAATGCTTCAGTATTGATAGCAATTTATTAACGAAATATCTTTTGAGATGTGTCTAGAAATTATTAATACTTATTTTTATTTATTTATTAAAATAATAAATAAATAAAAATAAGTATACATTTATCTATATTGAGTACTAGTTATTCCCCGCGATCTCGCCCGCGTGGAATATGGATTTCATGGGTTTTAATTTTTTTGCGCGGAACCCTAATTCTTTTTCTAAAACAAAAGTAGTTCAAGTTATTCCTTATATCATCAGCTATCTGCCAGTGAAAGTCCCGTCAAAATAGATCCAGCTGTTTCGGAGATTAGCTGGAACAAACAGACAGACAGACAGACAGACCGACAGACAGACAAAAAATTTAAAAATTGTGTTTTTGTTACTAGTACTTTCATATGCATTTAATAAAAAGCTGTTATTTTAACATTACAAACAGACACTTCAATTTTATTTATTTGTAGATATAGATATAAGATATTATTCATATTGGTGTCATTTTAAAGGGAATATCATGTACTATTATAATAATAAAATAATTGATAGGACTATGACACCACTAAGGGAAGTGAAATTTTGATATAGGCAAATTCATGTCTTTATCTTGAATTTGATTGCTCAAAAAACACGATAGTATAATTTTGACTCGATCATAATTATTTGCGAAAACACCTCTAAAAACCACTATAGTTGAAATTACAACGAAATTACTTAATCTATATGCTTCGAAATCACTCAAATATATTCATAACATTAATATTCATAATTTACTTGCTCATTATTTTGATTACTCAAATCAATAATTTTTACAAAAATATTTTAAAGTTTCTGAGAATTTCTAAGCGCTTTTAATCGTCGCGGGCGCTACGCTATTTTAGACCTTATGAGGGCGTTTTTTCAAGTTTTTATAGAAATTATGCATTCACTCGGATCAGTCCGGCGATAGCCCTTTCGAGTTGTCGTCTTAACGCAATTCCTTTGTATAGTGCGACGTTGCCACTCTTATTAGTTATTCCGCTTCGTAATATTTTATTTATAGGTGATATTTTGTTTATGTAGGTATTCGATAGATTCCTATAGTCTGTTTTTTTCGCAGGAGACAAAAATAACAGATCTTTATTAGATTCGTTTAGCCCGAATAATACAGTTTTTATGATTCTGGTTCAGATTAGATTTAATTTTAGTCACTTAAGTTTCGTATATTGTTCAAAATAATGAAATAAATCCACAGAATCTGCAGTTACGAAAAAAAGCAATATCATTTTAGTCTCCGGCGAAAAAAAAGATATATATCATGATTAATTTACCAACTAGTTATTCGTTTACTAAATACGAAAAAATATCTAGGATTCCCCAGCCGTGATACATTACAGATTGACTATATTATCATTTATTTTACTATTGTAAATAAGTACTAATTGTAGATATTGACAGGTTTAATAGAAGTTCATTTTCTTATATTGTGACTAATAACCTAATATGACCTTGGGAAGAAACTCATTTTAATATAAGGTTTTACTGCAATGACTGCCAATGGGTTGTTAATTTCTACAATAGACCGTGGCGTATTGTTGCTGACAAGAATAACTCCGAAAATATAATTTATTTACTTGATCGTGTTGAGTTTTTGTGCTCTCACTGCGAGTTTACTTTTTATGATCACTATCTTAAGGAAGAGTGCGAACTATTTACCTAATCTGTACAAAATTACTCTATACTTAACTAGATTCATTTTTGTGAAAGGCTATTTTTGTTAAATTAAGATATTATGTTTGGTTTTGCAGTTATTTGAATTACGTCGTATGACGTCAGATTATCGGTAAAGTTTAATACCGCACGATATTTGACGTCCATATAACCATGAATATATTTATATTTTAATTCCTTGTGTATAACACACGCATTAATGATCATTGATTTAATGACATTTTTCGCTATTGTTTTATTCGTATTTTAGTGTATGGAGGCCATACGGTGTAAAATAGTCAATTTGGTGTTTTATAAAATGTTTCCTTCTAGAAATGATAAAACGCTTAGAAGCTTAGAAAACGTGTGTGAAAAATTAAATTGTAATTCAAATAACTGCAAAACCAAACATAATATCATAATTTAACAAAAATAGCCTTTCACAAAAATGAATCTAGTTAAGTTTTGTTTTGGTGTGTCATTACACTATTTATACAAATTATTTATGTCTATTATTTATACCTAAATATTTTCGTTTTATAGAGAAGAAAAGCGTAAAGAGCTAAAAAGAAAAAAAAAACTAATGCACGTCAAAGGGCATATTATCAGCGTCAGAAAGATTTGAAGAAAAATGAAGAAAAAAAAAACAGTACCAAAATCAAATGCTGAACGTCAAAGGAAATTTCGTCAACATAATGCAGAAAAAATCTTACATGGATATGTAATTTGATTTAATAATAATATTTTTAAGCTATTGCATAGCTTCTATCGCGGGCCTTGAGCGCGGGGACCGAATCCAGAAATTCCGTAACGAGAAAAACCTCACGCTCCCCACTCCGACGGGCACGGAGGTGTGGCGTTGAAAGCCGTGCATCGTCTAACGTCGTTTCAGTTCGGCAGACTTCGGCACTCGGCAGACTTCGGCACGGTATTTGTGTGCGTGCGACTAGTCGTATGCGTGTACACTAGCTGCTAACTGAATGATAAAAATTCCTGAATAACCTACATGTATTGTAAGATATTAAAAATATTTTAAACAATATTAACTTCTCATTTATACAATAAGAGAAAAAAAATTGTTTTCTTATCGGTCACCACGCTCAATAAGTGTAACTTGATTTAATATCAAAGACTTAACTGCATAAATAAAATAAATAATTAATTATAATTGCATAAGTTGATAAAAAATGCTATGCAATAGCTTTACCGCGGCAGTCCCCGAGTGCCACACGTCTTTTTTTCAATTGTATTTTATATTGAAAAATGTATATACCCAGCACAGGACATCAGCGTGAATATCACAATTATTTCTATATATTACTCGAAATTATTTACGTAAAAAGATACATTATATTCACACAAAAACTTTCACAAAAATTTTATAATAAAACACTATACTAAACACTAATAACACGCTACATCTAACAGGCGTACGAAATGAACATAGACTAATTGAGTTTTTATTGCATTAGAGGATAGAAAATTTTACATGGAGCCTATAATAACAAACTTCTACATAGACAAGAAGTCTCTAAATATAAGTTTTTTATGGTTTCAAGTACTGTGGGTGGGTGTGATCGGATCGGACCGCTAGGAATTAAGAATTAGACGGAATATCACCTTGGTCGGATCCGGCCGTGTACATATTGAAAAGTTAAAAAAAGAAGTTACCTGGTTGTTGACTGACTGATGGAGGTATGCTGGTGGTGATGTCTGCTGGGTTGTATGGGGGACCTTGGGATGGTGTAAGCTGACGATAGTCGTATTGATGCTTGTTTGCGTTCTGCAGCATTGCGTCTCTGCGATGGTTGTTTGGTGGGACGCTATTCTGGCGCTCTCTGCGTCTTGGTTTGACTCACACCTGAGTAGCTTTGCCCAAGTCGGGTCCCTTCATTACGGGGCTGCAGACTGTCTGCCCTCCACGATGTTTTATGTAACAACATAATATTATATCTCTGTAACTTTCCCACCTTTGAATGATTGAAGGCAACTTGGCGATGGGTGAGACAAACGTGATCGAAAATGCATTTACTCAACGTCAGTGACACAAACCCTTTCTGATGGCGAATTATTACTCTTATCTTATAACTGCCTTTTGGCTATATCTGCCGTTGTATTGGTTGGTGGAGCATATGTGTCGACCTCATGCGGGTGGTAGCTGGCGGGAGGATCTGAGGAGACTCTCAAGGCTGCGGCCGAAAGCCGCACAACGTGGGACCCCATTCCCTTGACGTGAGCGGTAGACTCATGACACGCTCTGCGGCTAGTAGCCGTGCTGATCATGCAATTGGTGGTGATGCCATACACTTGCATCACGTCTGCAGGAGCGGCGGTCTGGCAGGTGGTGGCGCTGATGGAGGGTTTATGGCCTGTGTGCCTATTTGCCTAAATCGTGTGACGTACATTCACTGTGGCTGGATTCGTTCGTATTCTGTTTGGTGTTTACACGCATTGACATGCGCGACTTCGGTCGATGTTTGTGCTTACGCACTAGCAAGGGGCGAAGCCTCTTTTACTGGTTCGCCAGTTATTTTGCTGTGGACTACGGTCCAGTTCCCGAATTAGCGTTCCCTCCGGAGGGAGTGCATCAAAATGGTTGGCGCTCACCGTGCACTGCGTGTGTGGGGCCATGTGCCTCCCCTACATTTTTTAAATAAATGTAAGAGAGCGAAGCGCTTGTATCGGGTATTTTGTATAAATATATTTTGAGCCTTTTCCGAGCGGGAAAGGATAATTAATAATAAATTAATAATGTAAACCTGATACAAGTGGAATAAGGACGTTTTATGTCTTAACCTTTCTCGAGCCCTATCTTCGTGAACGGGGTTCACTTAGCTTATAAGGCACTACCAACAGCTTTCAATTGCTCGAGCGAATATTCATTCTTCCAAAAGACACCTAAAATAACTAAGTTACTAAACAAACACAACGTAAATAAGGGTCCTAACTAAGTCGATCACGCTAAAATATTACAAATGGCCTATTATTAAACCTTTAGAAAAATCATTTAGAAAAATCAAAACATATTTATCCTGGTCACATATATATAATTTTTAATATAAAGGGGGAATATAATATATTTAGTATTTAATATATTTTTATTATGAGAGGGGGGAAGCGTTACAATTTGGTGCCGTGACCAGGATATATCTTAAAAAGAAGGTCGTCTGTATAAGAATTATGAAATAGGCGTTATGCCTACAATTTGTTGTCCGTGAAATGGAAAGGTGTCTTGGAGGATGGTGTTTGCTGGGGGTGATTGAGAGTCTGGGGGTGGGGCTTTAATATTAATATATTTTGTTTGTTATAGATGGTGTGCGCATAGTTTAAGACAAAATAAACTAAAAAAGTGAATTAAGTGAAAAGTACTCAGTAACATTTGTATAAGTGAAAGACATAACAGTGCTAAAAACTGGAAAACTATATAAATATAAAAATGACTAAAACAAAGAAAAGTCCAAATTTAGTGAAGGCTAAGCCTAAAAATGAATTAAAAATACTTCAAAAATTAATTAAGAATGTAGTGAAAACCTTTGAGGTTAAAATAAAAGATCTCGAAGAAAAGTTTATCAGCCAAACGAAGGATCACCAAATTAAAGTAAACCAAGAAGAGGTGTACGGGGCGAGCACCTCATATGTTACTGATCCCAAACAGAGTATTGTATATAATATACATAATGTGACAATAAACAAGCCGAAATTTGAAAATGGGAATACTCATCCAGTAACATTTTTAGAAGATCTCACCAATTATTTAAAGAAAGTCCCATTTAATGGACTTGAAATATTAATAGCACAAGAGTGCTTAGTAGGTGAAGCCAAATATTGGGCTCGGATTAATAGTGTGTGTTGGACAACTTTTGATGATTTTAAAGCAGACTTTCTAAGAGTATTTTGGGGTGAAGAGGAACAAAATAAAGTAAGAAGATTCCTTGTACAAAATAAATGGAGTAGATGTACGCACCCCACCATGGTTGGTTACTTTCTTTATGTCATTGAAAAAGCACAGACATTATCATATCCGATACCAGAAAAACAATTAGTTGCTGATGTTATTAGACATTATCCTAAAACAGTGCAGAAGTTATGGATAATAGCTAAAATTGAAACGATAATTAAGACAACAGATTTCTTGAGAAATTTAGATGACATTGATAAACAAGAAGAAGATCGTGAACCTTACAATACTGAGAAAAAAACGAAAATTTAATAATAATACAGAGCGAAAACAAAAAGAAATATAGCACTCATACAAATCATGGCGTAAACCTTAAGAAGGAAGAAAGAATGTTAACGAAATGAATGAAATACAAGTCACTAATGAACAAGTAAATGTTTCGGCTCCAGAACCAAATTTAGAGCAATAGAGGTCGAACTAGTTCCCGGTTCGATCCCTTATAATATGAAAGGGAACAAAGCATTAAATATATTATTAAAGCTGGGTTGGAGACCTGGTCAAACACTTGGTAAAACTAATAGGAGTTTGCGAAAACCTATTTCTTTAAAAGCACATTTTAATAGAGAAGGACTTGGTTATAACAATAATGTAAATAGTATAATTAAGACTTTAAAAACCAAGTCAGATTTACTCATAACAGAGTTATTAGTGCGAACTGTTTTCGAGGAAGACGAAGATAAATATCAAAAGGAATTTATAGGGAATATGAGGTCAGAAATTAAAGTTTCAATATTTGATAAGGAAATAGATGCGCTTCTCGATACTGGGAGCGATATTACATGCATTTCAGAGAGTTTATTTTTACAAATTAAAAGTAGTAATCACAAAATATCAGTAATGCCAGTTAGAGCAATGCAAATAAAAGGTGCTGTTGGGCAGCGCAGCACAAAAATACAACAGATGATCATATTGCCTATAAAAATAGATGAAGTAGTCTTTGAAACACAAACTTTAATTGTTAATAATTTAATAAGACCATTAATATTGGGGTTTGACTGGCTCAAGAAAAAGAAAATACTGATAGATTTTAAAAATACGGCAATTGGTATAAAATTTAAGTTGAAAAACAAAGACTACTTCATACCTTTTAAATATAACTGTAATTCTGTATTATATAACAACTGCGTTGAACAAAGTACTGATGATCCTTTAACAAATATAAAGATAGGATCAAAATTAGAGGCCTCTGAAAAAGCTAAGCTAAGTAAGGTCTTGGAAAAGCATAAGAATATATTTTCGAGCAAGTTGGGTAGAGTGAATTGCTACGAACATAAAATTTAAATGATCGATGATGAACCTATAGTTACTAGATCTTATCCGATTCCATATGCATATAGATCGAAAATGGAAGAGAAATTAAATGAGATGGAACAAGCTGGTATCATCACAAGGGCATCGACACCTTACAGTAGCCCATTAACATTCACACTTAAAAAGGATGGTTCAATTAGAGTCTTATTAGATGCCAGAAGCATAAATAAGAAAATGATTGCAGAAACAGAGAAGCCACCTATACAATTAGATGTTTTGAACTCATTTCATGGAGCGAATTATACTACTACCATTGATTTAAATAATGCATATTTTCAAATTCCAATAAATAAAGATGGTAGAAAATATACTGGATTCACGTTCAATGGAAGGTCATATGTATATAATGTTCTGCCACAATGATTAAAAACATCGGTAGGAAGCTTTAGTAGAGCCATGAGCTTAATATTAGGACCAGAAGTCCAAGAATTTTGTGTGAATTACTTAGATGATGATTTATAACATCAGAGACCTCAGATAAACATTTGGAGCACATTGACATTGTTTTAAGTAAATTAAACAAAGCTGGCTTAACGTGCAATTTGCAAAAATGTGAATTTATTTGTAAAGAAATTAAGATGCTGGGTTTTATAATTTCAACAAAAGGCATAAAGACAGATCCCGATAAAATTTTCGCAATTCAAGATTTTCCAGCACCCAAAAAAGATTAAGCAATTGAGAGCATTTTTAAGGCTTTGCAATTTTTATAGAAGGTTCATTCCAAATTATAGTGTATGTATAATACCTCTTTGTGAATTATTAAAAAAGGACGTAAGTTCCAATGGAGCGAAAAGGTACGGAAGGCATTTGATTTTATAAGGCAACAATTTATTAATACAATAGAATTGCATCACCCTGATTTTAGTAAGCCATATTATTTGCAAACAGACTATTCCGGTGTGGGTATGGCCGGAGTACTTTATCAGATAGATAATAATAGTGAAATGAGAATATTAGGCTATCACGGTAAAGCCTTAAAAGGTTCTGAATTGAATTGGTCTGTCACTGAACAAGAGTTTTATGCTGTAATAAGTTGTTTAAAGAAGTTCGAGACGTATTTAAGAGGCAGCAAAGTAATAATATTAACTGATCATAAAGCATTATTGTTTATTAATAATATAAAACATAAACACTCACGCCTGTCACCCAGAGGGATAGGCAGAGACTACAGACTTTCATTTAGCACGATCCTGACATACCTTTCTCGCCTCTTCCACATCCATATACCTACGCATACATGGTCGTCGGTTAAGGGTACTCTTAATTTGGCCCATTTTTAGTATATCGCCAATTTGGTCGACAAACTTCCGCCTAGGACGTCCCTTTCCGACTCTTCCATTCACTTCTGCAACATATATTTGCTTTGTCAGTCTTTCCGCATTCATTCTTTCTACATGACCAAACCACCGAAGCATTCCTTTCTTAATCCTGGTCACCGCATCATCTTGCAAACCACACTCTTCTTTTATCACACAGTTTCTCACCCTGTCACTCAGATTCAGCCCTAACATACTCCTTAGCGACCGCATTTCTACTGCATTTATTCTACTCTCGTGCTTCTTCTGCCACACCCAACTTTCACTACCATACGTTAAAATAGGGACTAATACAGCACTTTGAATTGCCATACGTGCCTTTTTTGACACATTCTGACTTTTCACCATAGAGTGTAGAGCCCCATTTACTTTATTTCCTGCATTCACTCGTCGTTCAATATCCTTATCATATCTCCCATCCCTGCTGAATACACATCCCAAATATACGAACTCATCCACTTGCTCAATTAACTCTCCTTCTATTCTTATTTCACATACCGTTTTGCTTTCATCTCTTTCAAAAACCATCACTTTCGTCTTACTTGCGTTCACTTTCATTTATTAATAATATGAAATTATTCAATGGCAGAGTCACTCGATGGATATTGTATATAGAACAATTTAATTACGAAGTACAGCATATATCGGGTAGAAGCAATATTGTTGCAGATGTGCTATCACGTTACCCTCCTGACGGTGATTTAATACAAGAGGATAAAAATAAAAGGTTAGAAATAGCTTATACAGAGAGTGAACCGAATGACGATTTGATAGAAAAGTTAAAATTCATATCAGTATACCAAACACAAGATACAGAGTCGTTGGCTATTATTCAAAAATTAAAGACGCTAAATACTTCAACAATAGAACAAAATGATAAACTGAAACGTTATTGTTTGAGAAATAATATATTATATTACAAAACAAATTTAAAAGAAGTAATTTATTTACCTGTACCTTTGAGACGAGATGTCATAAATCAAGTACATATAGAAATGGGACATCAAGGGCCCTATAAAGTAATTAAATATGTGAGAGATAGATTCTTTTGGAAAAGGTTAACAAAAGACATTAAAAGGCAACTAAGGGTGTGTCATTTATGCGTTATCAAAGAAAAGTAATATAACATATGTGGGTCCTTGCAAATCTATAATAACAGAAAATATCGGAGACATGGTCTTCGCTGACTTATATGGATCATTGGCATCAGGTACCTTTGGGTACACTTTCATATTTGTTATACAAGATTCATTTAGTAAATTTATCAAATTATATTCTTTAAAACAGTCAACAGCAAAGTGTGTTGTAACGAAAGTAAAGCATTTTGTTGAGATTATAAAGCCCAAAGCAATAATGACAGATAATGGAAAGCAGTTTATAAGTAATCATTGGAAACAATCAATGAAAGAATTGAGTATAAAACCGATATATACCACAGTAAGAAATCCTAGGCCAAATACAACAGAGCGAGTAAATAGAGAGTTGAGCAGATTATTTTAGACACTTTGTCATTCTAACCACAAATATTGGGCAATAATATTGCCTAAAATAGAAGAATTGTATAATAATTCATATCACAATAGTACAGGCTTCACGCCATGTGAGATTCTTTATGGCGAGTCTAATGAAATGTCTTTCGACAAAATAATATTTAATAGTAAAACTAAACATAATGTCGAACGGATTAGACAGCAAGTGTGAAAGAATTTAAAAGAGGCAAGTCGCATTAGGAACATAAAATTTGATAAGCGCAATAGATTAATGACATATCATGTTGGCGATTTAGTAAAAGTTTCTAGATCTAGTAGATCAGATGCAGATAACAAAGTTATGAGTAAATTTAATTTGGTTTATGAAGGGCCTTATATAATAGCATACCATTATGATACCATACCATTTGACAATGTATATACTTTAGCAAACCCAGAAATAAATGAAATTAGAGGAAATTTTAATGCTGTTCATTTATTAAAATATTTTAAATAATAGGTTTGGTTTATATACATTCTAGAATAAATACTGTTATATAAGTTGGTCCCGTGGGTGGCCTTTAAAAAAAATAGATTTAAAATTATTAAGGTTATGAGCAAGACACAAATTATCTAAAAATAAGAAAAACGTTGTAATTTTTTTTATTAATGATTATCTGTAAATATTGATTGTAATATAATTTTGTAAAATATGTTTTATTGAATAAATTTGGGGAGTTGGGTCAGGGTAAATGGCTCAATCACATTTTTCCTATAAGTGTGTAGCCATCTGATTTCAACTCATATTCAAAATACTGTACATATAAAAACAACATTGCTGAATTAATATTTTAAGGACTTAAAATGTAAGTCAAAAACTAAAGAGAACCACGATAATAACTACATAAATATAAACAGTTTATCAAAATAGCGATTAATGGTTTATCGCATTGGGATAGATGTGGTTGAAGGGGTGTGTAGCAGTGTGCAGACATTCCCTGGGGTAGGTGGGATGAAAATATATAATGAATTGTAACAGATTGAAAGAGGAAAAAACAGATACACATAAGTTCAAAATTTTGAGTGTAGTGCATATGTTCTCAATATAGAAAAATTTTATATCAACGACTCCACTGTATGGGTCATTAACAAAAAATTTGGGGTGGATTGTGACGGCCCAATATTATTATTAATAATTAAATTCAATATAAAGGGGCGTCAAAAATAGTCTTAAAAGATATATATTAAACAATAAAATTACATTAATAACCATAAAGTTAATATAAATACATTACAGACATTAGACCAATAACATAGTAAATTAAAGGCAAAATATTGTCTTCCATAATAAATAAATTTATTAAAAACTTGAAAAAAAATATTTAAAATAATGATTTCTTACTGTGGTATATATCGGTTTTATACTCAATTCTTTCAATGATTACTTATAAACTGCTTTCCATTATCTGTCATTATTGCTTTGGGCTTTATAATCTCAACAAAATGCTTTACTTTCGTTACAACACACTTTGCTGTTGACTGTTTTAAAGGATATAATTTGATAAATTTACTGAGTCTTGTATAACAAATATGAAAGTGTACCTAAAGGTACCTGATGCCAATGGTCCATATAAGTCAGCCATGACCATGTCTTCGATATTAATAGAAATACTAGTCGAAAATATTATAAAAATAAAGATAAATAACATTTATAAGATAATTAGAAAATTTGTTGAAAATTGTCTAAGTCGTGGAAGGAGTTCATGTATGAAAGAAAATTTTCCTAAGTTGTTGAAGGAGTTCGTGTATAAAAGAAATTTCCTAAATTGTGGAAGGAGTTCACGTATAAAATAAAAGTTTCCTAAGTTATGGAAGGTGTTCATGTATAGATGTCTTGTATAGAGGAGCTGCCGGAGATACATACCTGCAGTTGTACATATATATGGGGTGGTCGGGAGCCCGACTGCCTGAAGTACTGTAGCACAATGACTAGTCCTATATTAGGGACTTATGATATTAAACTCACATGATACAAAAGCAATACTATAGAAGGTCTCCATGATGAATTTGCATTACAATAGACGGGTCGTGGGTTCGAACCCCATATATTAATGACTTATGTAAGTAAGGTCTATGATACAAAAGCAATACTATAGAAGGTCTCTATGATAAATATGCATTACAATAGTAGGGTTGTGGGTTCGAACCCTATTATGAATGACTTATGAAAGTAAGGTCTATGATACAAAAGCAATATTATAGAAGGTCTCCTTGATGCATAAGCATTGTATGGAGTGGTTGGGTGACCGACTGCTCCTAGTACTGTAGCAAAATGACTAGTCCTTATTAGGGACTTGAAAAGGAATATTATGGTGGCGTGTGTGCTGCTTCACGAGCAATTGGTCCGAGGTAAACTTGGACTCGCTAACCGATGTGTCCTAGACATATCATCTTAGTGCTGGTGGTAAGCGGGTTTGTTGTAGCAATACGTCTTTCCCGTGGACATCGCACACCCATACCGTTTGTGGGCGGCGTAGTAGCGCATAGCGATGCGTCGTCTATATTTCGGATTGGGATGATGTGTGTGTTTGGTAGCACTTTTAAGTGTAACAGGCATACTCAACTTCATGTCTTAGTGCATTAGCGCTATGATACGTGGAGTTTTGTTCATTGGCGTCTTAGTGGCATGCTACTATGATACGTTGGTGATATTTTTTATATAATAACAATAAAAACTTTGTTACCAAAATCGATAGGGGTCATATGGGTGTGTTGTGAGGGGGGCGCCATTCGTATAATAGTTGCATTGATGCTTACTGCTACTTGCGGTATTGCGTCTTGTGATGGATCTGCGGGTGTGCTGCGCCTGATTCGACGCATTCTTGTGGTTCTGGTCGATGGAGGTAAACAAATAACCTCTTAGTGCCGGTGGTAAGCGGGTTTGTTGTAGCAATACGGCTTTCCCGTGGACATCGCACACCCATACCGTTTGTGGGCGGCGTAGTAGCGCATAGCGATGCGTCGTCTATCTTTCGGATTGGGATGATGAGTGTGTTGGTAGCACTTTTAAGTGTAACAGGCATACTCAACTTCATGTCTTAGTGCATTAGCGCTATGATACTTGGAGTTTTGTTCATTGGCGTCTTAGTAGCGTGCTACTATGATACGTTGGTGATATTTTTTATATAACAACAATAAAAACTTTGTTACCAAAATCGATAGGGGTCATGTGGGTGTGTTGTGAGGGGGCGCCATCCGTATGATAGTTGCATTGATGCTTACTGCTATTTGCGGTATTGCGTCTTGTGATGGATCTGCGGGTGTGCTGCGCCTGATTCGACGCACTCTTGTGGTTCTGGTCGATGGAGGTATGCTGGTGGTGATGTCTGCTGTGTTGTATGTGGGACCTTGGGATGGTGTATGCTGACGATAGTCGTATTGATGCTTGTTGCGTTCTGCAGCATTGCGTCTCTGCGATGGTTGTTTGGTGGGACGCTATTCTCAATGGCGCTCTCTGCGTCTTGGTTTGACTCACACCTGAGTAGCTTTGCCCAAGTCGGGTCTCTTCATTACGGGGCTGCAGACTGTCTGCCCTCCACGATGTTTTATGTAACAACATAATATTATATCTCTGTAACTTTCCCACCTCTGAATGATTGAAGGCAACTTGTCGGTGGGTGAGACAAATGTGATCGAAAATGCATTTACTCAACGTCAGTGACAAAAACCCTTTCTGATGGCGAATTATTACTCTTATCTTATAACTGCCTTTTGGCTATATCTGCCGTTGTATTGGTTGGTGGAGCATATGTGTCGACCTCATGCGGGTGGTAGCTGGCGGGAGGATCTGAGGAGACTCTCAAGGCTGCGGCCGAAAGCCGCACAACGTGGGACCCCATTCCCTTGACGTGAGCGGTAGACTTATGACACGCTCTGCGGCTAGTAGCCGTGCTGATCATGCAATTGGTGGTGATGCCATACACTTATATCACGTCTGCAGGAGCGGCGGTCTGGCAGGTGGTGGCGCTCATGGACGGTTTATGGCCTGTGTGCCTATTTGCCTAAACCGTGTGACGTACATTCACTGTGGCTGGATTCGTTCGTATTCTGTTTGGCGTTTACACGCATTGACATGCGCGACTTCGGTCGATGTTTGTGCTTACGCACTTGCAAGGGGCCAAGCCTCTTTTACTGGTTCGCCAGTTATTTTGCTGTGGACTACGGTCCAGTTCCCGAATAAGCGTTCCCTCCGGGGGGAGTGCATCAAAATGGTTGGCGCTCACCGTGCACGGCGTGTGTGGGGCCGTGTGCCTCCCCTACATTTTTTTAAATAAATGTAGGAGAGCGAAGCCCTTGTATCGGGTATTTTGTATAAATATATTTTGAGCCTTTTCCGAGCGGGAAAGGATAATTAATAATAAATTAATAATGTAAACCTGATACAAGTGGAATAAGGACGTTTTATGTCTTAACGTTTCTCGAGCCCTGTCTTCGTGAACGGGGTTCACTTAGCTTATAAGGCACTACCAACAGCTTTCAATTGCTCGAGCGAATATTCATTCTTCCAAAACACACCTAAAAGAACTAAGTTACTAAACAAACACAACGTAAATAAGGGTCCTAACTAAGTCGATCACGCCCAAATATTACAAACGGCCTATTATTTAACCTTTAGAAAGATCATTTAGGAAGATCAAAACATATTTATCCTGGTCACATATATATAATTTTTAATATAAAGGGGAATATAATATATTTAGTATTTAATATATTTTTATTATGAGAGGGGGGAAGCGTTACAACATCATGAAATTATTTATAATAATATTAAGAAAAAAATTAGCGAAGCCCCAATATTACAAAATTTTAATGCAAAATTACCCATAGTCATTCAAAGTGATGCATCTTAAAATTGCCTAGGCTGTTATCTTCTTCACAATGGTAAACCAGTGTACTTCGCATCCAGAAGTTTAACTCCTACTGAGGAAAAATTTTCGCAAATTGAAAAATAAATTTTAAGTACCGTAAAGAGGGGCTAATTGGAACATTTATTTCTTGAAACTAGTGTTTACAAAAAACGTCAGGTACTTTATCAACATAGACTAATATTTTTGAGTAGTTTTCACAACTAAATATCTACTATAACAGTACATTTTCTGTGAATAGATCTATCATCATCATTATCACCATTACAGCCCTTCACAAGTCCATTGCTGAACATAGGCCTCCCCCGGTAATGCCACAAAGCACGTTCCTGAGCCACCTGCACCCATCGACTTCCTGCATGTCTTACCAGGTCGTCACTCCATCTAGTGGGGGGTCGCCCTACACTACGCCTACCGGTACGAGGCTGCCACTCGAGAACCTTTCTCCCCCATCGGTTATCGGTTCTTCGAGCTATATGGCCGGCCCATTGCCACTTCAGCTTACTAATCCAAACTCACTCTGGTTTTACTGCAGATATCCTCATTTCTGAGTCTATCACGTAGAGAAAATCCGAGCATAGCCTTCTCCATAGCTCGCTGAGCGACCTTGAGCGTCCTCATACGGCCAGCAGGGAAGGACCACGTCTCAGATCCGTAAGTCATCACTGGCAACACGCACAGGTTGTACACTTTAGTTTTCAGAGATTTAGGTATACCTGACGAGAAGATGTGTCGTAATTTCCCGAACGCTGCCCAGCCAAGTTGAATCCGTTGATAGACCTCTCGGTCGAAGTTGGACTTACCTAGTCGGACTATTTGTCCCAGGTAAACGTACTCGTCAACAACTTCGATCATAGTGCTCCCAACAACTACCGAGATCACCTGTCAATTTGAAAGAAATAAATTTTTCTTGAAATTAGTTTCTTATCCACAAATTTTCAAAGTTTTATTTATATTGATATTGTAAAATCTATTTGCGCTGAGAATTTGTTATTTGGGAATTTGAAACATATGCTACAAAAAATCATTTTTAAGACTCATTATTATTATTTATTATTATTATTATTTTGGGTATCTATATAATATTCTCACCTGGCTGGGTTCTATAATTATTATTATTGGGGTATCTATATAATTTTCTCACCTGGTTGGGTTCTATAAATATGTAATTATAAATTAAAATGAAAAGATAAATATACATAAATATCAATAAAATAAAATAAATACAAGAAATACATAAATAAATAAGATCCAACCAGATGGGAGCCCAAATCGGCAGGGGAGACCAAACGGCCGAGGGTTAGGGGAAAAGGGAAAGACACCGGCGGACGATGCGGGCGGTATCGAGGAGCACCGCCTTCTGCATTTAATCCCGGAGCGGTCCGTCACGGAGTCCCAGTCGCCTCAGATGACCCGAGAGGCTGACTGGGATTAGCCCATTCGCAGAAACGACTACAGGAATAATTTCGGTCGCTATACCACCCCACATGTCGGTCACCTCGTGAGACAGGTCCAGATATTTTGTTCGTTTCTCTGTTTCGGCTTTCACGAGGTTCTCGTCATACGGAATGGTAATGTCGATCAAAAATATCCTTGACCGTGCCCGGTCCATCAGCACAATATCAGGCTTATTCGCAAGAATAGTCCTGTCTGTGATGATGGCCCGGTCCCAGTAGAGCCTGGCGCGGTGATTTTCGAGCACGGCTTCCGGCAAGTACTTGTAATACGGCAATTTTCGGTCCACGAGACTGTATTTCAGAGCAAGCTCCTGGTGTAGAATTCTGGCTACTAGGTTGTGCCTGTGCAAGTACTCAGAGTTAGAAAGCGCCGAATAACCGGAGATGAGATGCCTAGGTGACTCCCGGGATGGCGACAAGCTCGACAGACGTCGACGGTGCCATCATTTAGGATGTATCTCCGATAGTTGTTGGTCTTAATAACCTGATCCTGTATTGCACAGACAAAAGCCTCGGTTTCCCCGAAGAGGTCACCGAAACGTAGCCAAGTGAGGGAGGCGGCTGTATCTACGTGAGGCTCATGTAGAGCCCTGTAGTACCTCCCGTGGAGCTCCTTCTCCTTCCATACGGTGCCCCGGTCGGAAATGCTCTGTACTGCCGGGTCTTGCCATTGCTCGTTGGCTAAGGATAGAGGGATAAGTCCTTTATCACTATAAATGACGTCATTATAGAATGGATCATCCGATCTCACCAGGAAGTAATGACGGAGGCTGCAAACTTCACGATTATGCATAGTGAGCGCGCTCAGGAAGCCACGCCCACCATGCTTTCGCGGCAAGTACAGCCTCATTACCGACGATCTCGGATGATGCATCCTATGGGACGTCATGGTAGTGCGGACTTTTCTATCCAGGGCGTTAAGTTCAGTCTGACTTATTATTATTATTATGAGGGGTATCTATATAGTTTTCTCATCTGGTTGGGATGTATAAATATATAATTATAAATGAAAATGAAAAGATAAATATACATAAATATCAATAAAATAAAATAAACACAAAAATACATAAAAAAATAAGATCCAACAAGATGGGAGCCCTCGGCAGGGGAGACCAAACGGCCGAGGGTTATGGGGAAAGGGAAACAAACCGGCGGACGATGCGGGCAGTATCAAGGAGCACCGCCTTCTGTATTTGAGCCGGAGCGATCCGTCACGGAGTCCCAGTCGCCTCAGATGACTAGAGAGGCTAACTGGGATTAGCCAATTCGCAGAGATGACTTCAGGAATAATTTCGGTCGGCAGACCACCCCCACATGTCGGTCACCTCGTGAGCCAGGTCCAGATATTTTAATTGCTTATCTGTTTCGGCTTTCACGAGGTTCTCGTCATACGGGATGGTAATATCGACCAAAAATATCCTTGACTGTGCCCGGTCCATCAGCACAATATCAGGCTTATTCGCAAGAATAGTCCTGTCTGTGATGATGGCCCGGTCCCAGTAGAGCCTGGCGTGATAATTTTCGAGCACGGCTTCCGGCAAGTACTTGTAAAACGGCAATTTCTGGTCCACGAGACCGTATTTCAGAGCGAGCTCCTGGTGTAGAATTTTGGCTACTAGGTTGTGCCTGTGCAAGTACTAAGAGTTAGAAAGCGCCGAACAACCGGAAATGACATGCCTAAGTGACTCACCGGGATGGCGACAAGCTCGACAGACGTCGACGGTGCCATCCTTTAGGATGTATCTCCTATAGTTGTTGGTCTTAATAACCTGATCCTGTATTGCACAGACAAAACCCTCGGTTTCCCCGAAGAGGTCACCGAAACATAGCTAGTTGAGGGAGGCGACTGTATCTACGTAGGGCTCATGAAGAGCCCTGTAGTACCTCCCGTGGAGCTTCTTCTCCTTCCATACGGTCTCCCGGTCGGAAATGCTAATCACTGCTGAGTCCTGCCATTGCTTGTGGGCTAAGGATAGAGGGGTAAGCCCTTTATCACTAGAAATGACGTCATTATAGAATGGATCATCCGATCTCGCCATGAAGTAATCACGGAGGCTGCACACTTCGCGATTATGCATGGTGAGCGCGCTCAGAAAACCACGCCCACCATGCTTTCGCGGCAAGTACAGCCTCATTACCGACGATCTCGGATGATGCATCGGACGTCATTGTAGTGCGGACTTTTCTATCCAGGGCGTTAAGTTCGGTCTGAGTCCACGTGAGTATGCCAAAGGTATACATAAGGACAGGCATGACCCAACCGTTATATGCGTGCGTCTTATTCACACCGGACAAAAGGCTGTTAAGCACTTTGGTCAATCGTGCATAAAACATGTCGCAAACTGAATGTTTCATAGTAGCCTCATCGATACCGATGTTCTGTGACATAACCAGGTATCGGTATGGTTCAGCCTCGGAAAGGGTCTTTAAGTTGACGAGCATAGATAAATCTATGCCCTCCGATTTAGCAACCCTTCCCCCCAACATGAAGGACCGCACACTTATCCGTCCCCAGCTCCATTCCAATAGAATTGCTAAATTCACAAGTGATGTTTAGCAATTCCATAAGATGGGAGCGACTGGAGGCGAATAACTTGAGGTCATCCATATAGAAAAGGTGGGTTACTTTTGTTTCTCTCTTCCGGAGCTGAAATCCTCTCCCGGAGCCCTCCAGTGAGGTACTGAGAGGGCTCAGAGAGAGGCAGAACCAGATTGGACTCAGACAATCGCCCTGGAAGATACCCCTTCTTATCCTTATGTGGTTCTCCGCGGTCATCATCCGCTCGCCCAGATAACAGAGGATCGTACTCCACTGCCCCATACTCTGCTCGAGAAAGTCTCTAACTGTACAGTCAATCTTGTACAGCTCGAGGACCCTCTTTAACCATGTATGGGGCACCGAGTCGAATGCTTTTCTGTAGTCTATCCAGGCGGCGGAGAAGTTCCGACGGTTGCGTTTCACCACTTTGCCAATGACCGCGTCAATAAGGAGTGGTTCCTTGGTTCCACGACCACCGCCCCGACATCCATTTTGAGCGCGTGACATCACCTGATTTAGCTCCAGGTGACGAGTGATTCTCGCGCTCAAAATGGATGTCAGTGTCTTATATATAGTGGGTAGACACGTGATGGGGCGGTATTTGCTCGGGTCTGTGGTATCCTGATCTTTAGGAACCAAGTGAGTGATCCCAGTAGTGAAGAGACTCGGGAGCGACTTCTGATCGAGAGCCTCTTGAAACTGTCGAGCGAGCACAGCGTGACACACTACGAACCCCTTCAGCCAGTAATGACGCAGCCCGTCGAGCCCCGGACTTTTCCAGTTCGGGGCCCTACGGACCGCCTCAGCCACGTCTTCAGGCGTTATGGTGACGGGGTCCATAGGCGTAACACTTGCACTCTGGCTCGCCACAACTTCCATCCAAGGGCCCTCGCTGTGGTTTACGGGATCTTACCACAGGCCACGCCAAAATGCGACAGTGTCAGCCTGATCCGGTCCTGGGCCCGCTCCACATACCTCTGGTTGCTCCAATGATTTATAGAGCCTCTTCTGATCACTCTGGAAGAGACGATTCTAGTTGAACCGTCTTGACCTCTCGCTAAATCATCGAATCCGCTTCCCCCAAGCAGCGATTTTTTGCTTCAGGTCATCTATGCGCTCCTTCTGGTGGGGATGACGGATGCGGAGGGCTGCTAGGTGATCGTACAGCTCCTCGCGCTCGGCTGGCGGCCCGCATGCTGCCGCGTCGAGCACCAGCTCCAGCCGTACCCCGACGACCCCCAGGCAGCGGCCCTTTGCGCGTTCCTCTTTGTACCATATATCATCCATTTATGGGCGCCAAATAACGGGAGACGCCCAAGCCAGGCACCGTTTCGTGGTTCGGTCATATGCACAAACGGACCTTTGCACCCACAATTTTGCCTAGGCACGGCGCTCACACCTCTTGGCAGGGCGCTGACTGACTGCGCCGACGTAGTAGTTTTGTCACATAACTGTTACGTCAGCGGGCGATGGGGTCGTCACTTCCCTACGCCTTATTATTATTATTGGGGTATCTATATAATTTTCTCACCTGGTTGGGTTCTACAAATATATGATTATAAAATAAAATGAAAAGATAAATGTACATAAATATCAATAAAATAAAATAAATACAAAAACTACATAAATAAATAAGATCCAACCAGATGGGAGCCCTCGGCAGGGGAGACCAAAAGGCCGAGGGTTAGGGGGAAAGGGAAAGAAACCGGCGGACGATGCAGGCAGTATCGAGGAGCACCGCCTTCTGCATTTGAGCCGGAGCGGTCCGTCACGGAGTCCCAGTCGCCTCAGATGACCCGCGAGGCTGACTGGGATTAGCTCATTCGCAGAGACGACTACAGGAATAATTTCGGTCGGCATACCACCCCACATGTCGGTCACCTCGTGAGCCGGGTCCAGATAATGGATCATCCGATCTCGCCAAGAAGTATTGACGGAGACTGCACACTTCGCGATTATGCATGGTGAGCGCGCTCAGAAAGCTACGCCCAACATGCTTTCGTGGCAAGTACGCATTACCGACGATCTCGGATGACGCATCCTATGGGACGTCATGATAGTGCGCACTTTTCTATTCAGGGCGTTAAGCTCAGTCTGAGTCCACCTGAGAATGCCAAAGCTAAACATGAGGACAGGCATGACCCAGCAGTTATATGCGTGTGACTTATTCACACCGGACAAAAGGCTGTTAAGCACTTTGGTCAAGCGTGCATAAAACACGTCGCAAACTGACTGTTTCATACCAGCTCCATCAATACCGATGTTCTGTGACATACCCAGGTATCGGTATGTTTCAGCCTCGGAAAGGGTCCTTAAGTTGACGGGCATAGACAAGTCTATGCCCTCAGAGTTAGCAACCCTTCCCCTTTCAACATGGAGGACCGCACACTTATCCGTCCCCAGCTCCATTCCAATGGAACTGCTAAAATCACAAATGATGTTTAGCAGTTCCATAAGATGGGAGCGACTGGAAGCGAATAACTTGAGGTCATCCTTATAGAAAAGGTGGGTCACTTTTGTCCCTCCTTTCCGTAGCTGAAATCCCCTCCCGGAGCCCTCCAGTAAGGTACTGAGAGGGTTCAGAGAGAGGCAGAACCAGATTGGACTCAGACAATCGCCCTGGAAGATACCCCTTCTTATCCTTATGTGGTTCTCCGCAGCCATCACCCGCTCGCCCAGATGACAAAGGATCGTACTCCACTGCCCCATACACTGCTCGAGGAATTCTCTAACTGTACAGTCAATCTTGTACAGCTCGAGGACCCTCTTTAGCCAGTATGGACACCGAGTCGAACGCCTTTCTGTAGTCTATCCAGGCGGCAGAGAAGTTCCAACGGTTGCGTTTCACCACTTTGCCTATGACCGCATCAATGAGGATTGGTTCCTTGGTTCCACGACCACCGCCCCGACATCCATTTTGAGCGCGTGACATCACCTGGTTTAGCTCCAGGTGACGAGTAATTGTCGCGCTCAAAATGGATGTCAGTGTCTTATATATGGTGGGTAGACACGTGATGGGGTGGTATTTGCTCGGGTATGTGTTATCCTAATCTTTAGGAACCAAGTGAGTGATCCCAGGAGTGAAGAGGCTCGGGAGCGACTTCTGGTCGAAAGCCTCTTGAAACTGTCGGGCTAGCACAGCGTGACACACTATGAACCCCTTCAGCCAGTAATGATGCAGCCCGTCGAGCCCCGGACTTTTCCAGTTCGGGGCCCTACGGACCGCCTCAGCCACGTCTTCCGGCGTTATGGTTATGGGGTCCATAGGCGTAACACTCGCACCCTGGCTCGCCACAACTTCCATCCAAGGGCTCTCGCTGTGGTTTACGGGCTCTGACCACAGACCACGCCAGAATGCGATAATGTCAGCCTGATCCGTTCCTTGGCCCGCTCCACATACCTTTGGTCGCTCCAATGATTTATAGAGCCTCTTCTGATCACTCTGGAAGAGACGAATCTGGTTGAACCGCCTTGACCTCTCGGTAAATCGTCGAATCCGCTTCCCCTAAGAAGCGATCTTTTGCTTCAGGTATCTATGCGCTCCGTTAGTTTCTGCGTGATATCCGGCTGGGACAAACTGATATTTGTCCCGGCAAACGCCATCCTAACAGTGCGCACAATCCTCGGTCTATTATTACCCGACCTGAAGCTTGTCAGTCTGCCGATAGGGCCCTTGCTTTTGCGACACGGTCCTCGATTCTTTTTCTCCAGGCTGGGATGGCGCTACTTTGTGTAGTAGCGCGTCCAGCCATGGGAAGTTTGGCGCCAATAATACCGCAAACTGCCACTGCGGCGCCAAAGAGAATTGAGTCCGTCTCGCAAAGGTCCCGGCTGGGTTCCAAATAGTTCATCAGCATTGGGTTAAGAGTCCTCACGATAGCCCGATTTCACTTGCTTAGGGGTATGCGGGGAAGTCGCGGTCGATTTTCGAGAGGCGTGCTGCGCGTTTCCAAAATCGCCTCTTCCAATATACTCCTCATTTGCTCTAGTTCGTGGGAGACTACTTCATCGTCGTTCGATCAACCACAACTGGAAGATCCATGGCGGCTTCCACGTGTGGATGCTGGTCTGTCGAATGTGGAGCTGAATCTCCAGCCATAGCCGATTCATTCGACGACGGAATAGCCTCACGTCGTAGTCGTTCGAGTTCGGCATCATCAAATATGAGCACATGATGTACCGAACTCGGTCTGCCAGGTTTTGTTCCGTGACGGGGATAGAAGGCTCCAGCTCAGCAAAAAAGCAATGCGTCCGAGACCTATACCATATTCCCACAGTTTCTTCCCGTTTCGCCCTATAGTACGCCCGCAATGCGTTTCGTTTATAGATTTTGTCCAACGCATGCGACGTGCTCCACCAGCGGCGGGTGCCGCTTGTTGAGTTCGAGAAAACCCAGCCGACACCAAGCCTTCTGGTGGGGATGATGGATGCGAAGGGCTGCTGGGTGATCGTACAGCTCCTCGCGCACGGCTGGCGGCCCACATGATGCCGCGTCCAGCGCCAGCTCCCGGGCCCCCAGGCGCGGCCCTATGCGCGTTCTTTCGTTTGTACCATCATCCATTTTATGGGCGCCAAATAACGGGAGACGCCCAAGCCCGGCACCGTTTCGTGGTTCAGTCATATGCACAAACGGACCTTTGCACCCACAATTTTGCCTAGGCACGGCGCTCACACCTCTTGGCAGGATGCTGACTGACTGCGCCGACGTAGCAGTTTTGTCACATAACTGTTACGTCAGCGGGCGATGAGGTCGTCACTTCCCTACGCCTTATTATTATTATTATTATTGCTTATGGCCATCCTGTTGTTCTTTCGATCATTGTTACGAGGTAACGATGTCCTTGCGGTGAAGTAGGTAATGGTCCAACGATGTCAACGTGCAGGTTTTCGAATCTCTCCGTAGATGAAAATGTAGCTAGGCTACTTGATGTATGCCTTTGTACTTTGCATTTTTGGCATTGAATGCATTGCTTCGCCCAGTTGCCAACATCTACTTGCATTGAAGGCCAAAAGAATTTTTAGTGATGAGTTTTCTTGTTGTTCTAACACCTGGATGACTGATGTTGTGCAGTGTGTTGAAGACTTCGCGACGACATTCTTCTGGTGGGTATGTTCGCTTGGTTGACTTTGAGGCTTCACATTAGATAGGTAGATGCGTCATTGGCATTGTAATGAATGTGTTAAAAAATTTTTTCTAAAATAAAAGTTTTTCTGAAGTGCTTGATAGTCATGTAAATAGCGAGTAGCTCTCGGTCGAATTTACTGTAATTACGTTGAGTATTGGAGAAATTCTTCGAAAAATAGCCAAGTGGTTGCCATTTCCCATTGCTGTATTGTTGGAGTACGGCTCCTGCTGAGAGATCGGACGCGTCGCTAAAGATAGCAAGGGTAGCTTCGTGTGATGGGTGATTGAGCAAAGCTGCATTTTGTATCGCAACTTTACAAGCTTCAAATGCCTTCGTGGTTTCATCATTCTATCCGATTGACGTTTTATCTTTTTTCTTCGTATTGTGAAGGTAGACGTGAAGTGGTGCTTGGATTAAGCGGCTTTAGGTATGTGTTCTCTGTAAAAAAAATTCATTACAAGAAAACGCCTTAGTTATTCGATGATTTTAGGTTTCGCGTAATGGTGAAACCAAGAAATTAAACTTCTTGATGGCCAAATATGCACTTCGAAGGGTTAATTGTGATTCCGTTGTCTTCTAATCGCTGCAGCACGGTTCGTAGATAGGTTTCGTGCGTTTCTTTATCAGGGCTTGCAACAAGACGATCATCAATAAATGCCAAAACAAAATCCAGTCCATGAAGTACTTCGTGTATGAATCTTTGGAAGGTTTGACCAGCGTTCTTCAGTCCTGGGGTCATTCTTGGAAATTCGAATAATCCCATTGGGGTAATTATTGCTGTCTTCTCTGTGTCTTCATCGCGTACTCTTATTTGTTGGTAAGCTCGGTTGAGATCGATGGTGGAGAATATAGTTTTGTCTGACAGTTGATGAGTGAAATCCTTGACTCACGGCATTGGGTAGCGGTCAGAAGTGGTAATAGAATTAAGTATTCTGTAATCTCCACAAACTCGTAATTCACCATTCTTCTTCGGAACAATGTGAAGTGGTGATGACCAAGGGCTTTTGCTTGGACGGCATATTCCTTGCTTGATCATGTTTTCGATTTCCTTTCGAACTTGCTCGTATAGGTGTGATGCAATTGGACGTGCAGGGCAATAAAGTGGTGGTCCATTGGTTATTGTTACGGTATTGACCAATAAAGATTAATCAAAATACAACTATTATGTGCGTTCCATTTGGCGGCGTGAGACTCGTGTATATCTTCTCGTAGCTACGTTGCTGGACTGGGCTAAAAATGTTGTGCAGGCCGAAGCGCGCGCGTAGTTGGCGAGCGGCGGTGGCTTGGGATACAGCTCCGGAACAGCAAGAAGAAGTGAGCTGCGGCGTTGAAGAAACGACTCAAAAATGGTCGACGGATACATGACGATAGCGACGTGTGAAGACGATGTGATGCTAAATGATATTTGCGGCTGTTTCTTGTTTCTTTATTAGAACGTTAAATATATACGTCAAATTATCTCGCATCGATATGCAGCCGGGGATAATCAGGAAATAAATGTTTTCTTCGCCTTCTGTGTTATGGTAGCAGCAGGGTCTATATTATTTATTGCCGTTTAGGGATGATTAGCCTGGCTGCTACATATATAAGAATCAAATTGGTTTACGGCACAGTACAAAAATCTGCTCCTGACCTATATCTAGCTTCTCTGAATATCTAAATCATGATAATATGTACTGGATTTTCTTACGCTGCATACAGCTATTACAATGAATGCATTTATGTGCACCAACATACCGGCCGATTGTAATGGATATATTTCTGCTAAAAATTCTTAGTAGCATCCACCCAAGCTGGGTGGATGCTACTGAGAACCTCTGCCTGTTCTCTCACCGGTCGTCTCTAATTGGCGTCTCATCAGATTATGAGATTGAGTGTATAGAAAATACACTTGTGTTCACCTTAAAACCTTAAAAATTCGAGTTATTTTAATTTTCAAAAAGTAGTTTGCTTAGAATTACTTTGACACCATTGTTTTGATCAATTCTGTAATCTAATCAACTCTTCTACTCAAAAAACGACGTCGATTGCCGTGAACTGCATCAAAATCAATTGATTCGTTTGAGAGATATCATTGACATAAAAATCAAGAAAAAGTGATTTTTCCAAATAACTTGAAAAATTTCCGTGAAATTTTTTTTTATCTCATCTCATTTTCTAAATCATTTTCTTTCATCTCATCGCATTTTCGCACACTTTCGGTGATATGACATTGACTGCGTCTCGGATATTCTGTTTCAAGTATTGTTACGAGCTTGAGGTTCGTGATAATAAAAACTGCCGATTGAATTACCAAAATTTACACTTTTATTACTGAACACCAATAGAAGTCTTGACCAAAAACCCCCCGGTTTTGCATCGAGGCTCTCAACGGCTTTATATAGGGTGTTCGTTCTCTTACAATATATGTACGCAAACTTGTAATTTATAGTCAGTCGCAATTAAAGAATCGAAGAGTAAAGACACTGTGGTTATCATTTACACGTCATACAAACAAAAGTGTACCTTAACTACATCAACATATGGTCGCAATCGAGCCGGACCGATCAGTGAAAAAGGATTAAGTGCAGGTGCAGGTAAAAAATTCCGGCCGACCGCGTGAACAATAGATCTCGGGCGCTTCAACTCGTAAACAAGTTACGTAACGCTAACGCAATTAGCACAACATATTTCTCGACTTTAATAATAACTGGATAAAAACATGAGTTCTTCGGCAAAGGAATTACTTAGTGCTTTAGAAGATATTGCTGCTTTACTTAAGAAAACACAAACCAACTTGAGGAAATGTCCAAAGACGCGTCTTACAAATGGATATATTGAAACAAGATTAAAAACAATAGACGATTATTGGAATTCGTTTAAGACTGCGCATCAAGAGTTACTAAGGATTACGCTGAAGGCGAAAAGGGGAGTTTTACCTTACTTTCTCAACGAAGATTTTTACATATATGAAGATTTATACATCGTTTTACAAGCCGATCTACGTGATATGTTAACTTCTGTAAATTCGTCAACAACGACGGGTAATACCTCTGTATCCGAGCATAATATGGAGCAAAACACGAAGCGAAAATTCCCTTGTGAAGCTGCCGAGAATTCAATTACCAACATTTAGTGGCAATTACGAAGAATGGCCGACCTTTGAAGATTTGTTTACTTCACTTATACATAACAACAAGACGATCGAAGACGTACAAAAATTACATTATTTAAAATCAAGTGTAAGTGGTGAAGCGGCATCGTTAATACGACATATACAAGTTACTCACAAAAATTATTCGCAGGCGTGGGAAGTATTAAAAACAAGATACGGTAATAAACGTTTAATTGTCAACTCAGTGCTAAGAAGATTGTTTCTTCAAAGAAAAATTAACTCTCAATCAGCAAATCAATTAAAATGTTTATTAGACACAACGACTGAGTGTTTAAATAATTTAAAGAACTTGTCTATTAGTGTTGATTCTTGGGATCCTATTATAATTTTTCTCGTTGTGAAGAAAATGGACCAAGAGTCTCATAAAGAGTGGGAAGAATATGCCTATAAAAATGAGTCTGAAGATTTACCGACGTGAAGCGACTTAACGAAGTTTCTTCAATCAAGATATCGAACATTAGAACTTATTTCACCAGGCCCACGAGAGAAGACCATCAAAGAGCGATCTTTCCACGTTAGCACCGCTTCATCAGAAAAATCCAGTGAATCGTCAACGTCAGCCCCGCCGCGGTCGTCGGAGAAGAAATGTATTATGTGCAAGGATAACCACACGTTATGTCACTGCAAAGAATTTACCAACCTGCAACCTTCACAAAGAGTGGATTATGTGAAAACACACAAATTGTGTTTCAACTGTTTAGTACCGCGGGACATGCGGCTCATAAATGTCGACTCCGTATGTTCTGTCGTATATGCAATAGACGTCATCATTCTCTTCTACACCAAGCTGAAAGGAAAGAAACCAATAGCAAAGAAACATCACACCAATCAGCGTCACATTGCAACCTAGAAGAGAGGGAAGGCATTCAAGTCAATTCAATGATAGCGTCACATCATACCACTAAACAAGGTATTGCATTATTAGCAACCGCTATGGTGAGCGTTCGAAGTGAGCAAAATTACACCATGATATTAAGGGCGCTCCTAGACCAAGGATCGCAGGCTTCATTTATAAGCGAAAAGGCGGCTCAAAGATTAAGGCTCAACAAACAACCTGCAAAAGGAACTGTCATAGGAGTGGGGTCTACTAGAACAAATTTAAATCACGTGGTACAGTTTCAAGTAAGTTCTCGCGATGCTAAAGATTTCAACTTACCGAAGGGAAGTCGAAGAAACTTACCACGAAGATACCCGCTAGAACGATTGCTGCAAATCACTGGTCACATTTAGAAGGTTTGAATCTTGCTGATCCATGCTACAATGCACCAGGCTCCATTGATTTACTTCTTGGAGTGAAGGAATATGCACAGATACTACAACCAGATTTAATCAAGGGTCCACCGGGTATACCAAGCGCTCACAAAACCAACCTTTGCTGGATCTTATTTGGAGAGGTCGATGACAATATGCAACAAAACACGTTTCTGGTCATGCACCAGCAAGTAGAAATAGATATTTAAAAAGAAAAAAAAAAAAGAACGAAAGAAAAAAAAAAAGGAAAGAAACCACTACACTAGACGAAAAAGAAACACAAAAAGAAAAACCGGAAAGCCCATATTTACCATCGCATTTGACAATATCAAAAATGTATTCTCTTTATTCAACTTCACATGAAAATCCTGTAAGTGACAAGATTTACCGTAGAGAATTCCACAAATTTAATTTAAGTTTCAAAAAACCAAAAGTGGACACATGTCACACTTGCGACCTGTTTAAAATGAAATTAAACATTGCTACGGACGAGACGAAAAAATTTGCTCTTGAAACAGAACGGGACGCACACTTGTTAGCAGCTTACAATGAGAAGAAATTTGACAAAATACCGCAGTTATAGATAAAAAAATCAAGTGTCCGTCTTTTGACCTACAACAATGCTTGCCAACACCAGCTTTGCAATCATCTGTAGTCTTTTACAAAAGACAACTTTGGACCTTTAATCTTACGATACATGACAACGGAACTGGAATGTCAACGCACCACATGTGAATTTCGGGTCGAGGAGCTAATCAAATAGCCTCTTGTTTGTTTTTATATTTAAAAGAACTTCCTAAAGAAGTTTCAGAAGTAATTTTGTACTCTGATACTTGCGGAGGACAAAATAAGAACACCCATGAGGCTGCAATGTTTACCTAGTTGTTGTCAGTAAAAGCCTCTATTGAGTTAATAAATCATAAACGTATGGTACCTGGTCATACACATATGGAGTTGGACTTGGACCATGCAATTATAGAAAAAAAAAGAAAAAAAAACTGAAATTGAAATTTATCATCCACATGATTGGATGCTAAATGCAATGCAGTCAGGTCGAACAACAAAAAATTTACACTTAAGGAGATGCGGCAAGCAGATTTTTTTGACTTCGCTGGATTGTTGAAAGGGTCGTTAGTAGTCCGAAAAAAAGACGATGATGGAAATATTTTCAAATGGCATGATGTGAAGTGTCTGTGTTACGAAGCTGAGTATGGCGTCATAAAATACAAAAAATGTCTGTCGAGAGATGAATGTTTCAATACCATTAATTTCAAACGCAACACGCGACGAGAAAAGGAATTTAATTTGATGCAGATTACCGCAAAGCCGGTAGCAATAAGCATTGAAAAAAAAACGTTACATAATATCACTTTTATCTTTAATACCATTTTAATGTTTCCATAATTTTTACCAGAATTTAGTTACTGCTACAGACACAACTGACGTTGATCCAGATATATCAAAATAAATAAAATAGCTTTTAGTTTATTATAAAAACTTAACTAATAAGAATTATTATAATTATTAAATATTATTGATAGTTCATTTTTATATTTTTAAACATTAATAAGCTATGTAGTAGTATGGTACAGTAATAAACACTTAAGTTGCGATTTCTTTGCACACATAAAAACTTAAGTCAAATATAATTTCAGATAATAATAAATAAGTTTGAAATATACTAAATTTAACGTGTAACTAGTTCGTGATTACGTAATAAAAAAACTATAAAAATAAAAACCGTACTACATTTTTTCACATCAATCGAATATAACCCTCCTCTGTAAAATTTTTGCATGCAAAAATATTTGACTTGAGTGCTTTTAACTTCCGAGTCTAGACTATATCACTCGAAATTATTTACGTAAAAAGATAAGTTACATTCACACATAAACTTTCATTACAATTTTATAATAAAACACTATACCAAACACTAATAAAAAACTAGAAAAATCCAAAAATCAACACCATAACATTCACGCGAAAATGGCATATGAAATAAACGTAGATTATAAATAAATATTCATAGGATAACAGTAGAACCAGAGTGACCGACATATAGCCCAAGGAATTAGTAAGCTGAAGTGGCAATAGGCCGGCTATATAGCTCGAAGAACCGACAACCGTTGGGGAAAAACGTTCTCGAGTGGCAGCCTCATAACGGTAGATGAAGTATAGGGCGACCCCCCACTAGATGGAGTGACGATCTGGTAAGACATGCAGGAAGTCGATGGATGCAGGTGGCTCAGACCGTGCTTTGTGGCATACCTTGGGGGAGGCCTATGTTCAGCAGTGGACTTGTGAAGGGCTGTAATGATGATGATGATGATGAGGATAACAGATTTTTTATTGCACTAGAGGATAGAGTATTTAATATTAATAATATAATACCAATTTTTTCATAAAAAAGTAGCCTCTAAGTTTTATGGGTTAAAGTACAGCGGGTGGGTGCGACCTCATGGGACCGCTAGGGGGTTGAGAGGTTAAGCTTAGAACAATAGGCAGAGAAATGGTAATTTTTTCGTTATACGAGAGTGACACTGAAAGTTCTTAGAAAATCAAAAAGTGAACAAAGTAGCAAGTTATTAGTTTTATTATATATTTTCAAAATAGTGTCCATTTATATCTCTACATTGCTGCATCCGATGGAACAACTGAGAAAAGCACTTTGCCCACTCGTCCTTAGGGGTCTTTTCGAAGACATTTTTAAGCAGCCACTGCTTTCTCGGCGTCCTTAAACGATTTCCTCCAAGTTTTTATTATATTTTCGGAAATAAATAAAAATCGCAAGGTGCGAGGTCGGGGCGAGTATAGGGCGAGTGACCCAGTATTTCCACATCTGACGTCGCCAAGTAGTAAATTGTGTCTTGGCGGAGTACGAAGAGGCGTTTTCGTAGTGAACGAGGATTCTACTGCGAGGTCGATTCTCCCGAACTTTTTCCAAGACAAGTGGAAAACAATTGTTAGTGTTCCACTCTGCATGCAGTAACGGATTTTTGATCCTCTAAAACAATTGTTGCGTAATGACCTGTCTTTACAAAGAATGAGGCCACCATCTCTTTTTCCACGCTTCGACCTCTCTTTAGTTGGCAATTCCTTGGAAGGATCCTTTACGTCTGCCATGTTGCAGCTGTTTTGTAGTTGCAGCACAAATGGGTCGGCTCGACTGGGGTAGGACCACGCTCTCACAGAATACAGCATTACAAACCAGTCCTCAGGGCTGGCAATGCATCTGCATTTTGATTCTTAAATGAAGATAAATGTAGATGTCTATGGGCCACAGCATCTACTTTCGATCAGGTAGACTGTGTGCTCGCTTGTCACTCATATTCTATAAACAAAGAAACACCCAGACAGTAGATTGTCTCTCGAATTCAGGATCATAACAATAAATCCAGCTTACGTCACTCGTAAGTTGTCGAACACAGCCCTTGTGTCACCTCCATTAAATCTATGAACCATTTCACGACAGCAGTCCACACGACGGAGTTTTTGGACCTTTGCCAAATTATGAGGTATCTACCGGGCACAAAGCTTCCTGAACGCTAAATGTTCATGGAGGATTTTGTGCACTTGACTCGTACCAATGCTTAAGCTTGTCCGAATCTGATAAAATCGTAAACAAGTGACAAATTAATAAAATACATACACAACAATATTGGCAAAGAATTCCATTTTCAAAATTTGAACTTGTTTTATTATATAGTTTACAAGTGGCCCGTTCTAAAAACTTCCAGTGTCACCCTCGTAACAATAAAATGAAAAAAAAATCTTGCATAACTAGGCAGCACCTACAATAAACATAAAGCAACTAATATCCTACAGCCTAATAGCTAAATTTTACCTAACCTGAGGAACAAGATAAAGAAAAATCAAAAAAAGGATAAAAACCACTTAATTATAATACCGAGAAATACCTTAATTATAGCAAACACAAACGGACTCCTAGTTAAAAAATGGGTCCTAAAACCTAATATAAACATTTTATAAACTTTTAAAAGAAAAAATCCTTAAAGAATAATTTTAGAAAAGTATTTATATCCGTTTGGATTGCCGTCGAACCGCTGATACAGATTTTTTTGTCTTTACTTGGATCATCCACAGATGACCCACAACTTAATTCAACACTACTATGGCTACGTGTGCATCCTCTTATAGGTAACCACAACTTACATAAAACCAGTCTTAGAGTTTTAAATTAACTTGATCTGTCTGTTTCTATGTACAAATGTACATATCATTGTAATGAAATTTTATTTTATTATTTATATTTTAAGGAATGAGATTTGTCTGTATTTCTTTAATTTGATTGAATTCCTTATTCGTGAAATGAAACCAAAGTCTAATTTTAACTTTTTGTATTTTATATCATTTAGACTTTCTGTTTGTGTTTCAAATTGTAATTTGAAAATATTTTATTAGACATTTATATACACACTTAAAAACTGTAACAGAACACAGAAGTTTATTTACCAATAATGTTCGATTTATTTAATCAAATAGTAACAATGCAAATGCAATTCAATAAGCAAATATCACTCAAGTACACATTGTGAAGGACCAAGAAACCATTGATCCGAATGCGTGGTATATCGACAACAAAGGGGCGGAAACCAGTCAAGCGTCAAGTAGTTTGATGATGGAACGGAGAGTGAGGAATTAAGTCAGCCATTCCTGCGCATACTCAAAAAATTGTATCCTGTAAAAAAATGAACGGATTTCCTCTGAAGACATATCGTATCTGACATATCGTTTGTGTCCCTATCATTATATCTAGATGACACGATTTACGAGCAATTTAAGTATTGCGGAGCGGATCAAAGTGTAATTTGGGAACGAAGCGATTGTTCTGAGATCGTGCAATGACGACGACAAAACGTTTTAAGTTATTACCACTTTTTTCTTTAGTTTTTTAAATCTCAGAATTTGTAGCTTTTTTTAATAGAAAATGATGACAAACGAGCACACAGTCCACCTAAAAGTAAGTAAATACTTTGGCCTATATACATCTTTATTTATCCTCATTTAAGAATCAAAATGTGGATGCGTTGTCACCCCGAGGAATGAGATGGAATGCTTCGTATCCAGTAAAAAGATCTCCGGTTCTCTACACTCACCAAATGAAACATAGCAGCATTAAGCTGCTATTTTACACATAAATAACACCTGGTGTTGGCTTACAAATTCTGTATTATTTACTACTTTTGGTACTTTTTCAGATAAAATGAGGTATATATTTATATACATAAACCATTTTTGCAGATTTCCTGGAAATACGAACATAAGTATATGAATAGAAGCAACGGAAAGGCTTAACATCCTGGTAAGCCTTCCCGTTGTTTCTATGTATATTTTCCAATCTTGTTAACCTAAAAATAAAGTAAGCAGAACGGAATTGGCAAGCAACAATAAACAGTCAAAAATAAAAAATATGTCTGGTGTTTTTTTTTTTAATACAAAAGTGCGAGTTCTAGTGATTATTCCTGTAAGATTGTTATATTTATTCGATATTAAACTTAATACTAATACTGTATGAAACATTTGGCTATTTCCCACTATCTGTTTTTGTGTTATCACTTTGTTTTTTTTAAATAACTTTCCATTTCTTACCTTACACGTTTTTAAACAAAAAATAACCGAACAGGAAACCCAGGCACGTTTTTACACACGAAAATTGAATTATCACAAAATACTACATGCAATTCTTTGTAAGGTCGCTCGGCCAAAAAAGTTTTTCGAGGTTAGAAGAGTGTTTCATAAAATTGGGAAAGTACGCAATTTCCTCTATAGCAGTTAAGTAAGCGGGTACTGATTGTGATATTGTGTATACGAGAATAAATTTTTAGAATGAGTGTTTATGAGCGATTTCACGTAGAATCGTAAAGTTACAAAACGGAAGTATCATCTGACCTGTATATTTTTCTCCTTAAAATACACAACAGGAGGTGATCTAGTAACGTCAACTTTACTTACAAATATCATCGATTTCCAATTTGGCGAAGCACGCTGTGGCGGCGCTGTCGTCGCGCCACAAGCGAAAATACACCGAAGTCTAAATCACGCTATCAACATTCCGAATCAGAAACAGTATATATAGAACATCTCCGAACTATCACAGGGAGTGTCGGCCGCTCCCCAGGCAGAACACCTTGCCTGGCGGGAGATCTCCCCTTTTCCTACCACGATCACAGTGGTGACCCCGACGTGATCTGAACACGCAACCAACTACCTTCGGAAACTTCAAGCTTCATCATCGTCAAAGAATACCCCACCCATTCGCTCCCGAGCAGATATCGTCTGCAGTCTTCATGTTCTGCAAGCCATCTAGCTTCACAAGGTTCATCGCAGCACTGGAATAATAATGCTTCCTGTTCCTTCAAGCTACTTTCTGCGCCATACAGTGTTTGGCACGGCTCTGAGCCTTACTGCTCGCCTCTGCTTCACGGCACTTTCGCAGATTACTTGCCTTCTTCTCGACTCACCGCAGACTACAAGGCAATCCACTGGCACTTGCACATTCATCGGCAAACGAGGCTGTGCACTATCGACCTCCGGTCTGAGCAGAGGGGTGATGTGGCGGCGCTGTCGTCGCGCCACAAGCGAAAATACACCGAAGTCTAAGTCACGCTATCAACATTCCGAATCAGAAACAGTATATATAGAACATCTCCGAACTATCACGGGGAGTGTCGGCCGCTCCCCAGGCAGAACACCTTGCCTGGCGGGAGGTCTCCCCTTTTCCTTCCACGGCTACACACGCTAATACATGGAAAAGGGCTCCAGCTGGTTGCGGAAAGACCGCTTAAAATCACATTTCACCGATGAATTAAATGAATGAGGGGTAACAAAAAAGGGCAGCACTAATATCGACACTCACATAATGATGTAAGCATAAACAAAATTCTTTTAAAAATGAATTTATTACAACTAATCAAAAGCCTGCTATTGAATATATGCGATATTTATGATATGCCATAGTTGTGACGATTGGTAGGCGGATTAGCGATCCGGATTTTTTAGCGTTGTTATAAAAAAAACACTACTGCCCATCTCCCGTTTCATGTCAGTCTGTTGCCTCCCACGACACCCACAACTTGATTAGGGGACAATGGAATATCTTGCCCTGCCACTACATGGCACAAATAATTCACGATAAATTCAAAAAAAACATAAATCAGTGATTGAGTGATTCATGATTTTAACGTAAGCGACATGACGTAAATGAGCCTTAATGTCAGTTCAGTTCTTTACATAGAGAAACGGTTTAAGAGGTGGCTCCTTAATTTTAGGTAGTAAATTACTATCATGTAAAGAACGTAAAAATATTGTAAGCCTCTGTTGAGCGCACTATAGAAATGTCTGTCATCATCATCATCATCATTACAGCCCTTCACAAGTCCACTGCTGAACATAGGCCTCCCCCAAGTAATGCCACAAAGCACGGTCCTGAGCCACCTGCATCCATCGACTTCCTGCATATCTTACCAGGTCGTCACTCCATCTAGTGGGGGGTCGCCCTACACTACGCCTACCGGTACGAGGCTGCCACTCGAGAACCTTTCTTCCCCATCGGTTATCGGTTATTCGAGCTATATGGCCGGCCCATTGCCACTTCAGCTTACTAATCCGTTGGGCTATGTCGGTCACTCTGGTTTTACTGCGGATATCCTCATTTCTGAGTTTATCACGCAGGGAAACTCCGAGCATAGCCCTCTCCATAGCTCGCTGAGCGACCTTGAGCGTCCTCATACGGCCAGCAGTGAAGGACCACGTCTCAGATCCGTAAGTCATCACTGGCAACACGCACTGGTTGTACAATCTAGTTTTTAGAGATTGAGGTATACCTGACGAGAAGATATGTCGTAATTTCCCGAACGCTGCCCAGCTGCGAGTGCGAATCCGTCGATTGACCTCTCGGTCGAAGTTGGACTTACCTAGTCGGACTATTTGTCCCAGGTAAACGTACTCGTCAACAACTTCGAGCATAGTGCTCCCAACAACTACCGGCATAGGTGTGACATGGACATTAAACATAATCTTTGTTTTGTCCATTTTCATCTTAAGACCTATCCGTTGGGAGGCACTATTGAGGTCATTGAGCATAGTGCTTAAGTCCTCCAGCGATTCTGCCATAAGGACTATATCGTCGGCAAATCGAAGGTGAGTGATGTACTCGCCACTGATGTTAATACCGTATCCTACCCAGTCCAGTAGCTTGAAAACGTCTTCCAATGCAGCGGTGAAGAGTTTCGGGGTATAACGTCACCCTGTCTTACACCTCCTTGCAGTTGGATAGGTTTCGAGCTCTGGTTCTGTACTCGGATAGCCATCGTAGCCCTACTGTACAAAAACTTCAGCACTTCGATATACCGACAGTCAACTTGGCACCGCTGAAGGGACTGTAGCACCGCCCAAATTTCGACGGAATCAAAGGCTTTCTCATAGTCCATATACGCCAGGCAAAGTGGCTGATTGTACTCTTCAGTCTTCTGTACAATCTGCCGCAGGGTATGTATGTGGTCTATGGTACTGAAGCCTTTTCGGAAACCGGCTTGTTCGGGAGGCTGGAAGTCGTCGAGTCTGCGTGCGAGACGATTCGTAATGACTCTCGAAAACAGCACGTAAACGCGGCTAGAAATGGCTGTGTTGTGTGTGAAATGTGTTGAGTTTATGCGACTCATTATTGTGAGCGTTTACAGACCCCCATGCTTTTGAAAAAAATATGGAGGAAGTTTTCGATAAGCTTAATAAAGAAAATAAATCTGTTGTAATATGTGAAGACTTTAATATCAATCTAATAAAAGCTTCCTCCACCAATATTAAATTTAGATCATTGTTTAAATCTTATGGTCTTTTTAATTTATTTTCGGAACAAAGATGTATTGCTGAAAATATTAGATCATATATAGATAACATTTTTACGAATGTGAAGCCGTTCAATAAATGTATTTTTTTTTTTAGTAGGATAGGATGACAAACGAGCACACAGTCCACCTGATGGTTAGTGGTTGCTGCGGCCCATAGATAATCAACATTTATCCTTGATTACAAGTCAAAATGCAAATGCGTTGTCACCTGTGAGGACTGAGATGGAATGCCTCGTTTCCAGTAAAAAGGGATACACTCGCCATACGAAACTAAGCAGCATTAAGTTACTATTTCACGGTCAAAAGATTCGATTCGATTCTTCGATCATCTTCTATCCATTCTACGTGTCCAGGTCACCGCATGCGATGTGCTTTTGTTCTTCCAATACTTTAATATAATTTATATTTTTGTTTTTGTTTGTTTCAAATAACACTTGCACTAAGAGTTTATTTACGTGAGTTTATTTACTAATAGCTGTTTTAATATAAAAATAGTAAGGAAATTGTAATTTAATATATTTCTAAGCTTATAATTACGCGGGAGCTGATGTGAACCAGGCAAAGTGCCCTATTTCAATCAATTTACTCGTAACGTTAAATTTCCTAATTCTGATTTTCTATTTCCGCTTCGACGTAGCAGAATTAATCAACTATTTTAAGCTGGAATTTTGGGAGAGCATACTCCTTTCTCGGTCGAGCCCACACATGTATGCTACTACCATAATGTAGCTGCAGCGTGGCTCTATCACGTATAAAATGTTTAGCAAATGGATTTTGAACAGCAGTGACGAATAAATGGTAATAATAAACAAACTTAGACAATATCCTTGGTAGAAGAAAAACACTTTCACCTTCAACGTTTTGTAAATATTAATCGTCAATATAACTGCAATTTATTATCACATTACCTAAATGCTTTTAAAGGTATCAGAGGTCCCACATTAATATGACAGGTAAAATATTATTTGTTATTTTAATACTTTATCTCATTTGCCTCTTCACATGACAATCCAACCACTTGTAGTGTTTAAGTAGTTAATGTTACTCATACGACAGATTGATGGCAGAAATAAGGAACTTTAAAATTATTACAACTTGTATAAAACAGTGAAAATATAAATAATTTGGCTTTACTTAATGTGAAAATGAAAGTACCTGAAATTAAAATGTATATGACGAGTGGTGGCTGTGTTCACATTTTCCAGGAATATTGTGGTTATGTCAAGAAGAGAATAACTGAAGTAATTAACGTAAAAATGCCGTGCCTTCCGGGAGATGGCTTTTTAGTCATCTCGTTTACGCCAGACTTAAAGACAAATTTTAGAGATGACTGGTACGGCGATAGTCTCCAAACTATTAAGAGTATTGATAATGGCAAATTCTCTCCACAACCGATGAAACTCATTTCAAAGAGAAGATATTTACAGGATAATGACAAAAAACTGAAAATGGTCATATATAGGCCTCAATTTTGTTAAATTTGACGATTACTGTTTTCATTTTCACCCGCTTTTTGGTACTTTAATCAAACGTAAATTTTTAATTAAAAATATCGTCTTGTTTTATATTATCTTCTGTAGGCCATTTTATGTTTCTGATTTCAATACGCTTTTTAACAAACCACTAAGTCCCTTTGATTGCATATAAACGATCCAAATCAATTTTATTTGGTATGAAACCCTAGAGAGAAAAGTGATAAGTTTAAAAGCTTTAAACAGGCATCATAAAGGGTAATGGTGACCCGACATTTAACATAAGATAATATATATATATATATATATATATATATATATATATATATAATATTGTTACTGCCCCAGGCTACCCTGACAAGTTAGCCGATCGGGACTCGGGCCCATCAGGAATCCCACTCGATGGGTAACAAAGGGAGGTTCCAAAGACCGGTGGAATATTAAGCTATAGCGGTTAACAAAGAACCAAACAAAACTTACCGTTCGTCGACGTAGGGTTAACCATAGGAAGAGTCAGGCGGAATAGTGAGTGTGTGTGAGTCGTGTTCAGTACGTGTTCAATATGTAACTTGACATCTCCGCTGGTTGCAGAACAGCAGATCCAAAGGCGTCGCCTCTCTTCAAATATGGGATCCATCTAAGGGGCATGCAGCCATAGAACACTTCCGTTTCAAGGATAACTATGTTCGTTTATCTCTTATTATTTATTATCCAATTAATTATCTTCAAGTTAATCCAATCAAGTCTTGATATTCAATGAATATATTCAAATGGCGCAAAATATATATATATATATATATATATATATATATATATATATATATATATATATAAGTACGTTCTATTTTAAAGATAGAGCTTTATTGGTAATGTTTAAAAAATGAAATGAGTAACTAGGGAATAAAATGTACAATTATGCATTTAAACTTTTAAAATAATCACTTAAAATCAACTAAATTCGCAAGGTAGGTATCATCTTCTATAGAATATTTTATGTTTCTGATTTCAATACGCTTTAATGAACTGCTAAAACCCTTTCTCTTTGTTTGCTTATAAACGTCAATGTTAAGTTGTATGAAACCTCAGAGTGAAAGTATTTTAGCTTAAAAGCTTTAACCCGTAGATAACTACTACACGTATGTTGGTATGGTATTTTGACACGACTTTAGACATGCTGAACATGTATATTTTGCTTTTGTTCGAACATTTTGCCAGAGAGGCACCTTATCCCATGCTGAATAATTTTAACAACATAATGAGAAATGCGTATCTCGCAACAAAACTTTTTAAATTCGGTTATAGATGCCCTTGCTGCGGAGTTAAAGACTGTCAAACCGTATATGACTTAAAGTTCTATACATTGGGGTAGTGCAGTAATCAGTGTCTGTGGTAAGAGACTGTGTTAATCGATTGCCTAACTGACCTGATGTCCTGATCAGATATTTAACAAACTTAAGTGTCTCCTTCAATTGTTGATAATATACGCTATCGTTTTCATTCCTCTGAGTTTTTCAATCTATCAACTAAATAGTAAACCATATAAACAAAAATCATCATAAAACATAAAAGCTAAGAAATAAAATTTAGAAATAATTTTAAAAAAATTGGGCAAATTATAACATTGACTGCAGGGACTTATCCGTGGTTAGAGGAATAAATAAACTCCAGCTACCGAGAAAAACGGCACTGTTGAGTATGATGCCAAAAATTTATTAGCAAACTAAAACATATTGAGTCAATGAGTCAGTTTGATCAAACCCCATTGACGTCGGGTTTACGATCGTATCCCGGGATAACTATGACATTCCGAAGTCAAGCCTTACCTTATCCCCCCCCCCGTGACCCGAAAGCATCTGTAACATCGGTAATAAAAAAATAAGTAAAATAAGTTTAATTAAACGCGATAAATTCCGTAAAATTAGTTTTTTCAAGACTTTGTTCCTCATCATTTACAGAATAGAATGCCTTTTGCATTAAAAGTCATTCAAGGCTTACCACTGGAGCGGGAAAAAATCCTCTGTCCTCTGTCTGTATAAAGAACCAGCAAGAAATCCAGTGGAACGTTTTCTTTTAACATTATTCTTCAATAAAATATTTTATACAAGTATGGAAAACATTTAGAAACAGCATGGTAGCGATCACCTAATTCCCAGGGATTATTATCTATAAGAGATCTATTTTTAGAAATAGCCTTGTTAACCTATTTTATAATTGGGTGATATTTATTAGACTACCAAGATCGTGTGCGATCTTACGTACCTTGAGTTCAGATACCAACATCAACGAGATATCAACATCATAGCCAGATAATCCACGTACTAATAGTTGGAGTGTTTGATTGTTACGCTTACTTCTGAAAATAAATTAAATAAGTTTCAGAGATGAGTATTAATCGCTCAACTATAACACATTACTAGAAATTTATGCTTATTTCGTTTTCAATTCGATAATGAATCAAATATCGTGATTATATGTCGTATTTGAGAAAGCAATTTGAAATCATATTTCAGATGAGATGATCACGGGTATGTAATTACGTTCCAATTAACTTCAAAAGATAAACGCTTTACACAAATTTAAGTGCCTCGTGATTTTTAATTGGTCTCTTAATTATATGGTCACGTAAGTATATCATGTATACGACTTCGACCAGTTAAGCTCATTTTGTCAAGAGAAAAGCTTTTCATCCGCAGCCTCGCTCGCGTGGGTTTCAATTTAGGAAAATCATTAATACTGCTCCGTACCAAAATTGGATTACTTTTAGGTGTTTATGGATCTACGAGTATACCTGTTTGTCATATGCGGCTTACACGATGGTAAATGACTATCGCCACCCATGAACAACTGCAACACCAAGGGAAGTTGCCGGTCTTTTAAAAAGGAGTACTCACTTTTCTTAAAGGTTCTTAAGTCGTATCGGTCCGGAAAACCCCAAGGAGGTTGTGCGAGGAAGAATTTTTTTTTAAATCCCACAGTGGTGGACCGCTGGACATTCAGATGATATGAATGATATCGCGAGCTTTGTCGCAATGTGCGATGGTGAAATTTGACGGCTGGAATTAGTAAGAACAATTCCTCAGAGCACTCCCTGTGGTAAATATGATAAAATACACAAAGTAATGCAACATCTCTTAGCAGTGCCAGTGAGTCAAGCCGATCGGAAAGAGCTCGGTCGCCGACGATTCGAACGGCTCTGCGCTGGATGCGATCAAATAGAAAGAGCTGGAACTGAGGAGCCCCAGCCTAGAGATGGGAACAGTATTCCATATGCGGCCAAAACGTGCGCCTTGTGAAGTTGCAGGCGGTGTGCTAGCAAGAAATGCTGTCCCACTCTGCTGAGCACGTCGAGATTTTTAGAAGCCGATTTGGCCCCAGATAAATTCTATCTAGACACGCGGTATCGTGTCAAGCCAAGTTCGAGCAGAACACCGAACCGCACAACAACGTTCAACCGATTTCAGATCCCAAAAGAAAAAAAAAAAGTGTATGCGTCCATACGCAAAACCGACAGTTTTTATTTATCGCCAAGCACGGAAAATGGCGAAAAATGTTCTAGACATGTGTGTTAAAGAAAGGCAGAACAACAATTTAACATTCACATTAAATAATGCGTTACACTGGACTTTCGAAGAGAACATTGTCTGCAATTCAAAATAAAGCCAAAAAAGGACCTCTTTGTTCGCCTTCTAAAAAGAAAAGACAGTGTAACAAGGAGACAAATTTAAATGTCGATGATTTTGATCGAGATTTTATACATAGAATTATTGAAGAATTTTATTTAACTAAAAAAATTGTTCCGACCTGCATTAAACTCCTCGTAGCTATTCGAGAAAAAATCGAGTTTCCATGGGGAGTGACGAGTTTAAGAAAATTGTTTAAAGACATAGGATATAGATGGCTTAAATGCCATAATAAACGTAGAATTTTGGTGGAGAGGCCAGCTGTCGCATATGCACGGTCAATTTATTTGCAGAAAATTCGTCAATATAGGCAAGAAGATCGAAATATTTTTTTTTCTCGATGAAACATGGGTAGACAACAACTTCACATTTAAAAAATGCTGGAGAAATGAAATGATCGACGCCGTGTTGACGGATACAAGCTCTACGAACAGGCTCATTCTTGTCAACGCTGGATCGAGAGGAGGGTTTTTAAATGGTGCAAAGTTACTTTTTAAGGCTGGTACTACGTCAGTTGATTATCACGGACAGATTAACAGTGTTAATTTTGAGAAGTGGGCCACTGATATGTTAATCCCTAATCTACCACAAACCAGCGTTGTTGTGATGGACAACGCACCGTATACAAGAAAATAAAGTCCCAACAAATTCCAGCACCAAATCAGTATTATTGGAATGGTTAACCAAGAACAATATCGAAGCTTCACTTACTATGAGAAAAGATCAGGTCTTTCACTTGGTTCAGTTACATAAACCTACGGAAAAATCTTTTAAAATCGATGAATTCATCAGAAGTCAAGGCCATATCGTAGTAAGACTACCACCGTACATGTGCGACCTCAACCCTATTGAGTTGGCTTGGGCAAAAGTAAAAAGAATTGTAAGGCATCACAATGTTACTTCTGATTTCTCCCTAAAAGGTTAAAAGAAGTTACGGAGCTGGCTCTCTCTCAGGTCACAGAGGAAGATTGGCGTGGCTTCGACGATCACGTCATAATTTTAGAAGAAAATTATTGGCAAAGAGATGGATTAATGGAAGATACCATAGATCAATTCGTAATTGAGGTCAGCGATGGTGAGGATAGTGACACCGATTCAACCAAGTCTGCCATTTCAGAACCTGATGCTGCATAAATTATTTTTTTTATTGATTTTGATGTGTAAAATAATAAAAAATGTGTGATAATTATTACCTTGGTTTTTCTAAACGTTTTAAACGTTAAACTTAAAACAATGGAAAACACAGCACTATCGCATTCCTGAGCTCTGCATTCAACTCGCGCGCTATCTGTACACAGCGCGCGGTACGTCGCCGGAGGAGCGGGGTGGGAGCGGTGCGATAAAACCTTGACGCGAACGTGTCCGAGGTCCAAGCGAGTGGCAGGTGGCACTGGCAGCAGCGCTCATAAACGCGAGCGCCGTTTTGCTGTCCGATTGTCTCTCGATATCTGACCTATGAGGTGGCGATTTATGCTACGAAATTAATAGGTTTTCTTAAAAAATACTTATATATTTGTGGTTATATTATTATTACAATTCTTTTAGTAAGTACGCAGCACGTGTCTAGATGGTATAGGAAATAGTTTAAATCAAAAATTAATAATAATTTTAGTATAGTTATAAGTAGGTATGTATACCTAACTCTGAAGGAGTGAGAATGAGACTTTATTGGTAAGTTAACAAATTTTCTTGAGAATTCAATAGATAACAGGTAATTTGTTATGTAATCGTCTTAAATAATTATTTTTTATTACGTATATTGTACAACGAGTCGTACAATAGAATTACGGGTGGGTGACACACGTACCTTACACCGAATTATTCCAATGCCGCCCGACGGAAACTGACTATTCCATGCGATCTCCGTTACAGATATTAAGTGATGTATATGTTCACATGGAATATTTTTCAAAAAAACGTTACCCCTACACAAGATTTCTCTTGTATGAGGGGCGCAATTCCCTATTTGCTTAGCATATGTTATTACTATCCACAAATCACAAGGCCTTAGCCATGACAGTGCTCTTCTCGACATGGGCTCCTCTATATTTAGTAGAAGGCAGCCTCACATTGGACTCTCTAGAGCTAAAACCTTAGATGGAGTACATCTTATCAATTTAGATCCAAGTCAAATCAGGTCACAATAGAGCTCTATTGTAGAGTACAACCGTCTGCGCACTGTTATATCCCTTTTTACAAGGCAATAAAATATTAGTAAGCATTTATTTAATCACACGGTACTTTTCCTTAATATAGCTATAGTCAGCAATTGTATTGTTCCTTTCCATGTTCGTTTTAATTCCATTTTTAATGATCAGTTAGACTCAGAGCCCCGGGTAGATCGGACATAGATTCCGAGACGTATTAGAGTTCAGAAGTCAAGGACTATATTAATTTGGTGTGTGAACTTTTGCAATAAACCTTTAGGTTTATTTGGTTTTTCTTTTTTTTTTAAAGTCAAACGGGATCGGCCTCCTAACGAATTGGTGTCAGAAGTGGGATGTCAAACAGAAGGTCATAAAAGACTTTGGCATTCGAATCCGAGGTCTCCGAAATCACCAAGGTCGACATTAAGTCTTAGCCGTGCCTAAGCCTGCACCTACCACCATTTTGGACGACGATTAGCCTCCGCTCTGAAGCGTGAGCCCGCTCCACTCACACCTGGTCCTGAAATCACCCGTCTGGCCGACGATCTGCCTCCACCAGGAGCCTGCACCAGCTGGGTCTAACTCACCAACATAAGAAAAATATATTTGAAGAATATTCTTCATCTTCCATTCCTGCTATTTCCCACGACGCGACGGAGTCACCGTGTCAGCGATTACGCCCGCCAGCCGCCACGAGTGTAACGTGTCATCGAGCTATTGTTATGAGTAAATGCAACGTATAGAAGTTTTTTTCCTGTAAATCGTTTTATATCTAATTTAAATTTATAATTTACCTTTATTTTATACTGTTTTTGTACTTATACCTTTCACGTCGTTTTATTGTGATTATCTTATATAGCTTTAAATTTTTAATTTTATGTCGCTTAAAGCAGAGAAAAGTAAAGACAATATGTCAGAAAAAAATCACACTTTCGTTTTTGACGAAATTTATAAATCTTATAATGAGGAGAAGGAATCCCTACCCGCTTTTCTTACCAACTGTGATAATGCTATGTCGTTAGTTACGCCAGAACAACAGCCTATTTTGTGCAAATTCATTATCTCACAACTAGAGGGAAAAGCTCAAGTCGCATGTAGTTTAAAAAAAATGAAACATGGGACCAAATAAAGTCATTTCTTCGTTCTACTTTTGGGGAGAAAAAACACTCAACACATTTATTATCAGATTTGCAAAACTGCAAACAGTCTACCGACGACTTTAACGCCCATCACGCCGAATGGCTTGGTTAACGTTTAACCAATCATGCGGGGAGATCTGTTCAATATTTTGCCTTGACATATGTTCTGACACAACTGATTACTTCGCCTATGCGGATTCCAGATGTGGAGGATCATGCACCTTCCCTGTTGGACCTTCTGCTGACCTCTCACCCTGACGGATATCAGATTTCCGTCGACGCCCCTTTAGGCTCCTCAGACCATTGTCTTGTTCGGAGTGTGGTGCCACTCACGCTGAAATCGCAGTTGCATTCTGCAGGCTGCCGCCGTGTTTGGCACTATAGGTCAGCCGATTGGGATGGGATGCGGTCTTTCTTTGCATCCTACCCTTGGGGGCGAGTTTGCTCCTCGCCGGATGATCCCAACGTTGTTGCGGATTCTGTCACTGATGTGGTACTTCAGGGTATGGAACTTTTTATTCCTTCCTCTGTGGTGCCCATTGGAGGCAAATCTCAGCCATGGTTTGGTCGCCCCTGTAAAATAGCATCATCATAGCAAACACCAGCGCTCTAAAAAAGAAGTATAATTCCGCCTCTAGGTCCTTCAAAAGAGTCATTGCCAAGGCAAAGTCAGAGCACATAGGCAGAATTGGTGAGAAACTAGTTCGCCTTCCTTCTGGAACCCGTGCATTCTGGTCACTCGCCAAGGCTGTCCAGGAGAATTTCTGTCAGCCATCTCTTCCATCTCTGCACAGGGAGGACGACTCACTGGCCCATACCGCAAAGGAGAAAGCCGATCTTCTAGGCTCTTTCTTTGTGTCCAACTCGACTCTCGATTACGGCGGGAGTACGCCGCCGACCATCCCGCGGTGTGAGTGCTCCATGCCGGAAGTGCAATTCACACAGCGCTCGGTTCGCAAAGCACTCCTCTCCCTGGACATCCACAAGTCGAGTGGGCCTGACGGAATCCCCCCAATTGTGCTGAGGACGTGTGCTCCAGAGTTGGCACCGGTTTTAACGCGTCTTTTCCGGTACTCCTACTCCCTAGGCATAGTCCCAAAATCATGGAAGACGGCTTTCGTCCACCCGATCCCTAAAAAAGGCGACCGTTCAGACCCATCCAACTACCGGCCTATCGCCATCACCTCCATGTTCTCCAAAACAATGGAGTCCATTGTAAACTGCCAGCTCATGAGGTACCTTGAGGATCACCACCATTGAGGATCACCAGCTTTCTTGCAGATCGGGGCATCAAGGTCGTTGTAGACGGTGAAAGCTCCGATTGCAAGCCTATTATTGCTGGTGTTCCACAAGGCTGCGTGCTATCGCCAACGCTATTTCTTCTGCATATCAATGATATGTTGCAAACCCGTAACATTCATTGCTATGCAGATGACAGCACTGGTGATGCTCTTTACACCGGCCGAGCCAATATTTCTCGGGAAAACGTCTCCGAGTGCAGGAACAAACTTGTGTCTGAAGTCGAGTCTTTTCTGAACAGAGTCTCGGATTGGGAGCGACTAAATCTAGTCCAGTTAACCCCCAGAAGACACAAGTTTGCGCGTTAACCGCTAAAAAGAACCCCTTTGTCGTATCTCCTCAGTTTCAAGGCACTCCCCTTGTTGCCTCAGCCAGTATCGGAATCCTCGGCGTCGACATATCGAGTGACGTGCAGTTTCGTGGTCACTTGGAAGAGAAGGCCAAATTGGCCTCTAAAAATCTTGGCGTGCTCAGCAGAGCGGGACAGTATTTCATGCCGGCACACCGCCTGCAACTTTACAAGGCACAAGTTCGGCCGCACATGGAATACTGTTCCCATCTCTGGGCTGGGGCTCCCCAGTACCAGCTCCTTCCACTTGACCGCATCCATCGCAGAGCGGCTCGAATCGTCGACAACCGAGTGCTTTCCGATCGGTTCAATTCACTGGCACTGCGAAGAGATGTTAAATCTCTATGCATTTTCTTTCACATATACCATGGAGAGTACTCTGAGGAATTGTTCGGATTAATCCCAGCCGCCAAATTTCGTGAACGCACTACGCGGCAAACGTCCCGATACCATCCACACCATCTGGATGCTTGGCGGTCCACCACTGTACGTTTCAAGAGGAGTTTTCTTCCGCGTACAACCTTTCTGTGGAATAGTTTACCGCCAGCGATTTTACCGGATCGATACCACCTGGGGACCTTCAAGAAAAGAGCGTACTCCTTTCTAAAGGGCCGGCAGCACACCTGCAATTCCCCTGGTGTTGCGGTTGATCATGGGTAGCGGTAGTCACTTAACATCAGGTGAGCCGCATGCTCGTCTACTTGCAATTTTCATTAAGTGATGAAACTTATGAGCACAAATTTTATGTCATTAACGATAGCATAAACCTTAACTACGACGGTATTATTGGTACAGATTTTCTTAAATATTTTAATACTAATATAGATTATAGTTCTAAGATAATGACTCTTTGCGGTCACCAAGTTCCTATTATATTTCATCAGCCGACGTACACCGTTCCAGCACGCTCAGAAGCAGTCATTGAATGCGCTATATCAAACTACTCGCTCAAGATTTATCAGAATAATGAAGCATAAGTTCTAGATTACACCTTAAGCAAGGGTATTTACGTTGCGAATTGTATAGTATCAGTAAAACCAAATAAAGGGTTAACATCACCGTTTTAAATACGACTGATACAGACATAGAGATTAAAGATTATTACGTAGAACTAACACCTATCGACTACAATAATTCTATTTCCTGCGATAATTCAATATCTAGTAAATCTTTGTATTCCATCACGATTTTCAAATCTGATTGAATAAATCGAGTATTGAATATTTTACGCTGCTCTCATCTCAACGATAAAGAAAAGAAAGCACTTCTCGATTGCTGTTCCGATTATACGGATATCTTTCATCTCGAAGATGAGCCCCTCTCTTTTACAAATGGCATCCAACACTCAATAGATACGGATAACGCACCCCCAGTTCACGTAAAATCGTATCGCTTCCCCGAGTGTCACAAGGAAGAAGTTGGTACACAAATTCGCAAAATGCTAAATCAGAATATAATTCGTTCCTCTGTTTCGCCTGGAGCGCCCCGGTATGGGTAGTTCAACATATGTAAAAGCTAAAATTAGTGTTCGATAAGTTCCGCGAATACAATTTAAAATTGCAACCAGACAAGTGCAAATCCTTAAGACGTGAAGTAACTTATCTTGGTCACAATATCACTAATAAAGGTGTCTATCCAAATCTATACAAGGTAAAAGCAGTATCGCAATTCCCAATTCCTAAGAGTCCTAAAGAAATTAAATCATTCCTAGGCCTAATAAGCTATTATTGCCGATTTATTGATAATTTTTCCAAATTAACGAAACCACTTACTTCTTTATTAAAAAAAAGGACGCTACTTTCCACTGGTCTCTAGAACAACAAACCGCTTTCGACATTTTAAAAGAAAAATTAATCACTGCTCCGCTGCTACAATACCCAGACTTCTCTCAGCCGTTCGTAGTAACCACAGATGCAAGTAATCACGCCGTGGGTGCAGTTTTATCCCAAGGTCCTGTAGGCAAGGACAAGCCAATAGCTTATGCATCACGAACTTTAAATCGTGCCGAAGGTAATTATTCAACTACGGAAAAAGAACTCTTAGCCATTCTATTCGCAGTCAAAACATTCCGCCCTTACCTCTACGGTAACAAATTTAAAATTGTCACCGACCACAGACCATTAGTATGGCATTTAATGTCAAAAACCCAGGTAGTAGACTCATTCGTTGGTGCCTAAAACTCGAAGAATATGATTATAAGGTCGTTTATAAACAAAGCCGTTTAAACTCCAATGTTGATGCGTTATCTCGCTGTCCCGTTAATGTTATAGACATTAACACTTTAAATAATTCTAGTTATGAAAAATATTTTAAAGACCAATTCACTAATAAAACTTCTATTTCAAATACGACAATCATAGAATGCACTCAAGGATTACATTTATCTAAACTAAAACATATCGCGTGTCCTGTCTCTTTAGATTTCGACTCATCTATACCTCACTGAGAAGAAATATTATCGCAGTTAGATAAGCTTACCTTTTACAGTTCAATGTGTAAAATACTATTTTTTATATACTAAAGTTCATCATTATGAAGAACTTAAATTTAAAGATATTGACAAATTAATGATAAAACTCAGAGATAAAATTTTAGTCGAAAATCCTGATATTACAGATCTCACCTTGTCAGACTTTTCAGATCTATTTTCTAAGTTAGCTTATATTAAAGTATACAATATGATGTCTATATTTCCATAACACTAATATTAAAATTCATATTTACAAAAATCTATCAATTTAGCCTACTCCCATTGAAATCCCTAAAATTTTAAAATAAAAATCACGATTCACCTATTGCGGGTCACCCAGGATCAAATCGTATGTATAAACGAATTAAAGCTGCCTATTATTGGAAGGGTATGCGCTCTGACAATGTAGATTATGTAAAGAAATACCAATTATGCCAAATTAATAAGCCATTGAGAATATCCAATAAGGCTCCAATGGAGATAACTTCCACTTCTACTAGACCTTTTGAACGATTAGCTCTCGACATCGCTGGTCCATTGCCCGACGCAGGTTTCCAAAAATTCAAATTTATCCTTACATTGCAAGACAATTTAACTAAATTTTCAAGTGCTTATCCCCTAGTCACAGCTACCAGTGAAGAAATGGCCAAAAATCTCGTACATTTTATGTCTCATTTCGGTTTTACTAAAACAATCTTAACAGATTTGGGTACGTGTTTCACGTCCGATTTATTTAAACAACTGACTCAAATCTTAAAAGAGCTTTATTTACTACTTGTTATCATCCACAAACAAATGGAACCCTAGAACGCTCACATGCTACTTTAAAAGAATACCTAAAATCCTTAGTAAATGAAAACCAAAACTATTGGCATTGTTATCTATTTACCGCAATATTAGCTTATAATACCACTCCACATTGCACCACTAATTTCACCCCTCATGAATTATTATATGGTTATAAACCTAACATTCCCAATTCTTTATATGAAATAAATAATAATACCACCTATAATGAATATATTCGAGCTTTACAATATCAAATGCGTTTTAGCAGAAAAAAGGCCATTCAAAATATAATTAATAGCAAAGAAAAATCGAAACAATATTATGATACTTGTTCACGTAAAATTTCTTATAAAATTGGCGACTTAGTGTATACAAAACATCATCACCGGCTCCGTAAGGCTCTATCACCTATATGGAAAGGTCCATATAAAATAATAAAAATAAATAATAAGCATAATGTAACCTTACAAATAGGTCGTAAACATGTTAAGTACCATACAAACGAAATTAAGCCTGCTATTCAAACTCCTTAAATTTAACTTACTTTGTATATTTTTTCAGAGCTTTATGCTATGGAAACCAAAGCCACGTTGAATCGAGGATCAAACCTATATCACATAGTCCTGGAATTTATTTTGTACCTAAATATATTAAGCATATTAATTTTTATAACGATATTGGAAAGTTATAACACATATAGACCTTATATCCTTAGATCCTTATCTCAATAAAATAGAAACTTATTATATGATACTTTAAATTTTTGTTCCAAAATAAATACTGTCGAATTTTCCCCGTGTAAAGATTTTTCTACTCCTATAGAGACTTTAATAAAATATAATTATGTCAAATTGCAATCTCTAGCACATTTAATCAATAATAACTCATCGCCAAACAAAGTCAAAAGATCTCTACAATTTGGAGGCGAAATTCTTAAATTTTTCTTCGCACTAGTACTCTACTCTAGACGCAGATGATGCGCGAAAATATGATGCCGCGATAGAATCCTGTCGGAAGTGAAAGTGAAACGGAAATATTTAATTTATTCAGAGATAATATTCATATATAAATTAAATCAAAACGAATTAAAATTGAATTCCCAAATTAATAAAATGAATGAAATTTTGTCGCAAATTACAAAAACCGACAACTTACTCCTTCACATTTCTAGGATAAATAATTTACTAAACGTAATTGAAGGCTCCTTACTTGCTATTTCTAACTTGCTAAACGCAAATATAAATACTATCTTATTTTTTAAGGTAAATGTTTTGCATCCCAGCGTGATTAGCCCTTTAAGTCTTTATAATGAATTAACCAAGCATATTAATCAAATAATCAAACGTTTAGATTTTCCAATGCAATTGAACATACATAATATTCATTCTTTGATTGACATTTCGAAACTTAGTTCATATTATTATAACAATAAGATTGTTTTCAGTTTGTAAATTCCACTGATAACGCTTGATAAATTCACTGTTTATAAAAATATTCCATTACCGACTCCTCACGACGAGTCACATAATATGAAAACTTTTGCACTTATTCAATCTTCTAATTCTTATATTGCTTTAAGTGACGATAGAATACATTACTATGTTTAATAACTTAGATGATTGTAATTTCATTTATAATAACTACTCTATTTTTGAATTATTTACTATAACGACTAGTGTAAATAATCCTAATTGTGAATCGAAATTACTAACAGAAGTAATTCTTTCCTTACCTTCTGAGTGTAACGCCAAGTTATTATTTGGCCAAATCAATATTTAGCATAAATTAAAAAATAATAGATGGATTTATGTACAATCTAATGTAAATAAATTAACTATCAAATGTGATGACGACATTACTGATCATTCTATTATTGACACAGGTATTGTCAAATTAACCGAAAATTGTATCGGTTATTCCAAAACTATTCAATTATTGCCAACAAGTACTTACCAATTTTCGATCAAATCAACCATAGATATAAGTTTTGATATAACGAAAGATGATTGTTGCAGAAAGGACATATTCAATAAAAGTTTACCACATGTAACGCCAATCTCTTTAAGCAAAGTTAACTTGGATTCTTTAAAATATGCAAATCATCAACTGGATAGTTTAGAATTTGAATTAAATAATCTTCAAAAAGAATCACATTTTATTAAATATGGCTCACACTATTCAAACATTTACTTATGTTTTAATTGTACTACTATTTTTATACCTTGCCTATAAATTATTTAAATGCTGCAGAAATCGTCACGATAACAGTGGATATTGTATACAAATATTTAATCAATGTTATAATAGAAAGTCATCGAAACATAATTCTAAAATTTCATAATGGTTTCTTAAATTTACGCGAACACTACACATTGAATAAAACTATTATTTACGGATTTTATCGCGTTTAATTCAACTTTAATTTATTTTTATTATCCCGACGTTTCGGGTGCTTTACAGCAGCCGTGGTCACGGGGCCACTACGTCCCATAGTGAGCCAGATCGATTCACCAACTTATAAGCTGGCACAATACTTAGCAAAATACTATCACCACTGAGAAGACATACCAGAGCACACAAAAGGATTCATACCATTTTGTGAGTGAGATAAAAGACATATATCCTACATCTCGCTGACAATGAAACTATGATCAGTTTTGATGTTCAGTCACTATTTACATGCCTACCTATTGTTGACTGCATCTCAATTGTAACCAGGAAGCTAGAAGAAAATAACATGCCTCAAGAATATGCAATATTACTTGAACACTGCCTCACATCTGGCTATCTATTGTGGAAGGAGGAGTTCTACAAACAAGTAGATGGTGTGGCAATGGGCTCACCTGTGTCTCCCATAGTCGCCGACATATTCATGGAGGACTTTGAGGAGAAAGCCTTTCTTACTGCTCCTGTAAATCCAAGGTTCTACAAGCGGTAGGTAGACGACACTTTCACAATTTTACCATCTGACAAAGTAACTCATTGATCACCTTAACTCCATAAACTCTAAAATACAATTCACAATGGAGTTAGAGGCAAATAATTCTTTAACCTTCCTAGATGTTTTAGTCATCCGAAATCCTGATAACGCTATTGGTCACACTGTGTATAGAAAAAAGACCCATACCAACCGATATCTAAATGATGAATCTCAGCATCATCCTTCACGGTTATCTACCGTGGGTAAATCTTTGTTTCAGAGAGCACGAGGGATCTGTGACAGAACACATCTGGCTGCCGAGCTTCTGCGTGTCAAGCAAGTATTGCAAGACAACAAGCTTCGGGTCCCGCACCTACGTCACAGTGAACGAGTGAAGCCGGCCACAGTCGAGCGCGTGCCTGCTGTACTACCGTATGTTAGAGGAGTCACAGACAAGATTGGCTATATCTTGAAGCGAGTGTCCATTAAAACATACTACAAGCCGCCGAAGAAGATTAGTCAATTTTTACCGTCTATCAAATGCAATATTCCTCTACAAGATGCAGGTGTGTACAAGCTAGATTGTGAATGTGGTCTCTAATACTAGTCAAATAAAAAGATCTATTAAAACCCGCGTGAAGGAACATATAGCTAACGTGAAGCACCGACGCTCCGGGAAGTCTGCAGTCTGCGAACAAGTTCAGGATCGTCCCCACCATTACATTAGATTTGATAAACCACAAATCCTCGCAAAAGAACACCGATTCCTACCAAGGATGATACGCGAGGCTATTGAAATTAAAAAACATCCAAATTTCTATAGAGAAGATGGATGGGTGCTGCCAGCTGCTTGGGATCCTATAATTTACAAAATTAAACCCAAACCCAAGCATACCACTGCAAGACTTCATACAATACAATATGCTCATTTTGCGTAAATCGGACCAAAAATTAATATTCAAAAACTGAAGGTAGCCGGACTAACTATGTCATTGGGACGTCAAACATCTCAGTCCCCCCCCCCGGGCCCACGGGTGCTGTAAAGCACCCGAAACGTCGGGATAATAAAAATAAATTAAAGTTGAATTAAACGCGATAAAATCCGTAAATAATAGTTTTATTCAATCTAAAATTTCAAATTCAATTGAGATGACCGATAAATCGACATCTGTAGAAGATAATATCTCGCTAAAATCTTTACAAAATTGTACTAATTATAAGCCTTATAAAACTGTACACTAGGTTCATTCTTCCTCTCGAAGAAATCTTAATTTCTAATATTATTCAATTTTAGTTTCAAATTTTTGTATTAACACAAATAATCGATTTTATTTTCATATAGTTTTAATTTCTACTTTGTCATTTTATATTTTATAATTGCTATATTTTACTATTTTCAATGTAATTTATGTAATTGTAATTGAAATTACTACCTTGTTTAGTACAAGTTAATTTGCAACTTTACTATTTCGCTCAAAATACTTTTAATTTTATATTTTACTAATTCATTTTTGATAATTTTATTACTTAGTTTTAAATTGATTATTTCTTGAATTTTACTTTGTCTCTTTTGTATAACTTAGTTAGTTAATACTATTGTATCTATGTAGAATTTAATAGCTCGAAAGTTTTATATTGTTATGAGACAGATTTTCAATATTTTACTACAATTTTTAATTTCCTATCTTCATATTTTTAATGCCTTCCGACCTCTAATCGCTTTTCTATTTCGAATCTTCGCTTTATCTTAATTTAGAAAAAAGCTCAGTCAAAAGGGGGGAGCTGTTATATCCCTTTTTACAAGGCAATAAAATATTAATAAGCATTTATTTATTCACACGGTACTTGTCCTTAATATAGCTATAGTCAGCCATCATATTGTTCCTTTCCATGTTCGTTTTCATTCCATTTTTAATGATCAGTTAGACTCAGAGCCCCGGGTAGATCGGACATAGATTTCGAGACGTATTAGAGTTCGGAAGTCAAGGACTATATTAATTTTGTGTGTGAACTTTTGTAATAAACCTTTAGGTTTATTTGGTTTTTCTTTTTTTTTTAAAGTCAAACGGTATCGGCCTCCTAACAGCACGTTATACTGACCCGATCTGGGCAAATTAAGTATAAACTGAAAATGCGTGAAAAAAATTCCGGATACTGAATGGGCAATTCACTCAAACATATCAAAGGTACAAGAAAATATAGAAAATAACACAAAAAAAAAACAATTATACCCCGTAAACGTAGAAAATACAGCAGTTTTACAAAAACCATTTGGTATTTGGTAATTTTGTTATAAATAAGTACCTACTAATAATTTATATACACAAAGTTCTAACCAAGTCAGACCTTAGGCTACAATATATTATCCTAAGTTATAAGAAGAAACGATATTTTATGTTGTTATAAATAAATTACAGGGCTGACCACTGAACTTGGCACCCATTTAGATCTCACTTCTTTTGTCGTTGAAGTCAACGACCAAGGAATATATTATAATATTAAACTTGGCTCTCATTTCACATTTATGTTATTGATGGGATTCTATTCTATTATATTCTAATTGAAGCATGCACCGTCTACTACGAATTTGATGCTCCGATATGCAAGAAAACTTGTGATCCATTCTCATCTATGAGTTAGGTACCAGCACCAGCTGAGCATTGCCGACGGAAACCGTACTGGCGGTCACTAATTAGCTGGTGAACCTCAAGGTACCTCATGAACTGGTAGTTTATAATAGATTCCATTATTTTGGAGAACAAGGTAAGACAGTGATAGGCCCGTAGTTTGACGGATCTGGGCGGTCGCTAGATTTAGGAATCGGGTGCACTGAAGCTGTCTTCCATGAGTTCGGGACTACGCCTGGGGAATAGGAGTACCGGAAAAGACACGTTAAAATTTTAATTGTATGTGTAAGGCTCCATATTCTAAGCACAAAAATAGAGTAAAGAAGTTTATGTCAAACTCTTGCAACCCAAGCACGAGTTTTGGCCGGTATGTTATTGTTACGAGCTTAAGGTTCGTGACAATAAATTTTTGCCAATAAAATTACCTAAATTAACACTATAATTCACTTTACACTAATTAAAGTTAAAAACACTAATAATTAATCACACTGATTCACTTTATTCCGCTCCGAAGCTTCGCTTGTCTCGCCAACTTCAATACTTCACCGATCGCATCTTGCAGCGCCTATAAATATAAATTAGCACCGAAATATCCAGAATATTCAAGTAAACACGCGCAAGGTACCGAGAGTTCGAGTTTCAACTTCTAGAAGTTTAGTTCTTCATTTCGGGACTAGATGGCGCTGTCGGTTGAAAAAATTAGTGATGTCATTTTCTGGAAACCTCCCCTCGCTCTCATCTCTGACACTAGATGGCGCTAGTGCCGTCGACTTAGGCGCGTAACACTGCCCCTTCCTAAGACATGCTCGTCCCGAGCATTATCGGCCCCATAATAACGCGCCAGGCGATCCACATGGACGATCTTAGGAGTCCCTTTTGCGCTTTTCTGTATCCGGTAAGTTACATCGTTGATCTTGGTCACAATCCGGTACGGGCCGTCCCATTTAGCTTGAAGCTTAGGAGATTTCCCTTTGCTGCGGACTGGATTCTGCAACCACACTAGTGAACCTTCGTCGAACCCTTTATTGTTCATTTTGCGGTCGTACCAGGTTTTCATTTTCTCAGACATTTGCTGGCTCGATTGTCTGACGTGCTCATAAATGTCATTCATTTTGTTCCGCAAGTCATTTGCATAATCGGTTATACTGCGTGGGGTATCAGGTGGTATCCCGGTTATCAGGTCTGCAGGCAGCCGTAATTCTCTTTCAAAGTTTGCGAAAGCTCTGCTGTACTTTCGTGAACAAAACTTCGATATGACAATAAAAACGGTTGTATGTACTTGTCCCAATCTCGTTGCCTATTGTCTACAACTCTTGCTAGGTACATTTTCGACATCAGTCCTCGACATCGTTTCGACAGTGGACCCAGTAAAACCGTTCTCGGATCTTTAGTAGAGTTCGTTTAACTCCCAGATGACCTCCTGAACAATCATTATGGTACAGCTGTAGAACATCCGGTACTTTAACTTTAGGGACAACCATTTGCAAGTGACAGCTGTCTCCCCACTTACGGCACAGAACATTTTCCCATTTACGGCACAGAACTCCATCCTGAAGCAGCAAGCTGTCCCATTGAGCCCAATAGCTTTTAGTGGTCGAATCATCGCTGAGACGTCGCTCCACTTGGGCTTGGGAGCACTGGCCTTCATCCATTCCAGAATCGGCTTGATGTCCGGATCTTTCTGCTGTGCATGTTGTAAGCTGTCCTTCCACTCGTTGCTGAGGTGGTCTATCCTGAGCATCCTCACGGATACCACTTCCTTACTCTCCTGCCTAGTACAATGTTTGCAATCTTCAGGACAAGGTCTTAGTGCAATGCATCTGCGTTGCCATGAGATTTCCCGCTGCGATGTTCGATCTCAAAGTCGTATTCCTGCAGTAGTTCAATCCATCTCGCAACTTGTCCTTCTGGATTTTTAAACTGTAATAACCATTTTAGTGCAGCATGGTCAGTTCGTAAGTGAAATTTTCGCCCCAGAAAATATTTGCTAAAATGCTGCAACGACTTTACCACAGCTAGCAATTCGCGTCTTGTGACACAATAGTTCCTTTCCGGGTTTGACAACGACTTGCTGAAGTACGCTATCAAAACCTCTTGGTCACCATTCCGCTGAGACAACACACCGCTAAGCCCTATATCACTTGCGTCTGTGTCAACTATAAATTCTTTGCTTGCATCAGGGTATCCCAAAATAGGTGTTTTGCACAGACGGTCCTTGAGCTCCTGGAATACGATATTGCAACTTTCATCCCAGCAGAAATGTCGCTTCTCCTCGATTAGCTTCTGCAGAGGTTAGGCTATATCTGCAAAGTTCTTGACAAATCGCCGGTAGTAGGAACACAAACCCAAAAATACTCTAACCTACCTCTTGTCTTTTGGAACCGGCCAATCCTTGACAGCGGCGATTTTCTCTGGATCCGAGCGGATGCCCTTTTCCGATACTACATACCCCAAAAAGTTAACTTGCCGTTTGAATAGTGAACATTTCTTCGGACTCAACTTGAGGTTGGCACTCTGAAACTTCATGAGCACGCGTTCCAGGTTTTGAAGGTGTTCCTCAAACGTACGACCTACGATGATGATGTCATCCAAGTAGACCAGACAGGCATCGCCAATTAGCCCGGTAAGTACAAATTCCATCAGCCTTTCGAACGTTGCTTGGAGCATTGCACAACCCAAACGGCATTACTTTAAATTGCCACAGACCCTTTCCCGTCGATAACGCAGTTTTCTCCTTGTCCTTAGGGTCAATTTCAACTTGCCAGTAGCCACTTTTTAGATCCAGCGTGCTAAACCACTTTATTCCTGTAAGCATGTCCAGCGTGTCATCAATTCTTGGCAAGGGATAGCTGTTCTTCTTTGTAACGGTCCTCAACACAGAACCGCATGCTTACATCCATCTTTTTTTACCAGCACCACGGGTGAACACCATGGACTAGATGAAGGTTCAATAACACCATCCTTCACCATTCACTCAATCTTGGTTTCCACTTCCTTTTCACGTGCTACCGGCAATCTTCTTGGCCGCTGACTGATAGGCATATCTTCTCCTGTGTTTATTTTGTTTTGAACTAAGCCAGTCTTTCCCATGTCAGCATCGTTTGATGAGAAGACATCGGCGTACTTGAGTAACAACTTCTTCGCCTTGACCAATTCGTTCGGGGAGAGAACTCTGCGACAGTCTTCCAAAAGTGTGATCACTCTCGTTTCTGAATCCTTGCTGGGAATCGACGTAACCAATCCACTTCCTCACAAGTACCAACCAGTGTGCCTTTTTCTATAATCTGCTCCCGGTCACAAAGGTTCAGCACACGTACTCCCGAGATGTCAGTGGTCCTGATCAAGGTTCGAGCTACTTTCCATGGAAGGTCATTGTTTACCCTGTAATAGTGGAGACGAACTGTCCACTATTAACAGACTCCGAGTGGTTTTCTTCAAGGTGGAGAAATGAAACTACTGTTTATGTTTATGAATGTACTGTCGAATGGGATTCGGAATGGAATATCTTTTGCATCAACCTTGCCTATATTTATATGGCTGGCTCACTATTGATTTGCCAATGGTAACAATATATTTATAGTAAATAACAAATAATATTTTGCCTAGCCAATTATATTGCTTATTTTATGACCAATGAAAACTATTTAAAATATACAATTATCTACGTTTCGTTTCCCGGCGTGAGACTTGTTTGTTGTTCACGAAGCTACGTCGCTGGACCGGGCTATATAAGACATGCAGATCGGTGCGCACGCGTAGTCGGCGGGCGGCGGCGGTGTGGAATACAGCTCCGGAACAGCAAGAGGAAACGAACTGCGGCGTTGAAGAAACGGCTCACCATTGGTCGACGGATACGTGACGATAGCGGCGTGTGAAGTCGGTGTGGCGCTGAATGATATTTGCGGCTGCTTCTTGTTTCTTTATAAGAACGTCAAATTATCTATATACAGTCCGCAGTATCTCAGTAGCCAAGAATAATTAGGAAATAAAATGTTTTTTTTATTTATTCTCGCCTTCCGCGTTATGGTAGCAGCGGAGTATATATTATTTATTCCCGTTTAGGTTTGATTAATCTGGCTGCTACATCACTCTCCCCCCAGCGAAAGCGTACCGGAGGCTTGACGACTCGCCCGTATTTCGTAGTTTTTAAAATAGGTTTCAACTGGGTTGATGTAGATGATGAAGTTTCAAGCTTCCTCGCTGGTGGTTTTGATGATGATGATGAATCCTCTGCAGTATCCTCGTTAATAATATAGGCAGGCTTTAGTCGGTCGATCGATATAATCGTAGATTTCCTTCCGGGTATTTGTAGTTTAAAAGTCTTGCTATTTCTCTCTAATACTTTATACGGTCCATCGTAGGTAGGTTGAAATTGTTTTTTCATTGCGTCGTTTCTTACAAAAACTTGCTTGCATGTTTTCAAATCTTGGTGAATGAATACTGATTTATTATTTCTGTGTGATTGCATTTCGGTGCATTTCAACGATAAGGCTTTGTTAATTGATTCTCGAAGTTTAGTTACGAAATCGTAATCCATTTCTTGTTTGTTTGACGCTGCTGAACTGAAGAAGTCACACGGCAGCCTTATGCTGCAGCCGTAGGTTAGCTGAGCGGCGCTAAGACTAGTGTCTGCACGCGGTGTTGCTCGTAGTCCGAGTAGCACTGTAGGTAGCTCATCAATCCACTTTGTATGTTGAGATAAACGAGTTTTGAGTGCAGTCTTTAATGTACGATGCCATCGTTCGATTATTCCGTTTGACTGAGGATGGTATGCTGTTGTACGCGTCTTCTGTATTCCCATAGTTTGAAGAAGTTTGAGGAATAGGTTGCTTTCGAAATTCCTTCCTTGATCCGTTGTGATGGTTTTAGGTGATCCGAAACGAGTAATCCAATTTTCATAAATTATCTTCGCGACGGATTCGGCTGAAGTATCATCGGTAGGTATTGCTTCTGGCCATCTTGTTGTTCTGTCGATCATTGTTACGAGATAACGATGTCCTTGCGGTGAAGTAGGTAATGGTCCAACGATGTCAACGTGCAAGTGTTCGAATCTCTCCGTGGGTGGAAATGTAGCTAGACTACTTGATGTATGCCTTTGAACTTTGCATTTTTGGCATTGAATGCATTGCTTCGCCCAGTTGCCAACATCCGCTTGCATTGCAGGCCAAAAGAATTTTTCAGTGATGAGTTTTCTTGTTGTTCTAACACCTGGATGACTAATGTTGTGCAGTGTATTGAAGACTTCGCGACGACATTCTTCTGGTATGTATGGTCGCATGGTTGTCGTTGAGGCTTCACAGTATATAGGTAGATGCGTCATTGGCATTGTAACTTGCTTGATGGACAAGTTACCTTGCTTCGATAGATGTTTTATGTTGTCACTATCTCTGTCTTGTGCTGCGGCGATCTTATGATAGTCGATTGATGTAGGGCACGTTACACTGTCGATTGGTACGCGACTGAGTGCGTCGGCAACTATGTTGTCCTTTCTACTGATGTGACGTATGTCGGTCGTGAATTCACTTATGAAAATAAGTTGCCTTGCTCTTCGTGGTGTTTCCGATAGTGATGGTTTCTTTGGAAGTACATATGTTAATGGCTTGTGGTCGGTAAAAACGATCAGGTTTCGACCCTCGAACGTTTTTCTGAAGTGCTTGATAGCCATGTAAATAGCGAGTAGCTCTCGGTCGAATGTACTGTAGTTACGTTGAGTATCGGAGAACTTCTTCGAAAAATATCCAAGTGGTTGCCATTTCCCATTGCTGTATTGTTGGAGAACTGCTCCTGCTGAGAGATCGGATGCGTCGCTGAAGATAGCAAGGGTTGCTTCGTGTGATGGGTGAGCGAGTAAAGCTGCATTTTGGATCGCAATTTTACAAGCTTCAAATGCCTTCGTGGCTTCATCGTTCCATTCGATTGACGTTTTATCTTTTTTCTTCGTGTTGTGAAGGTAGGCGTGAAGTGGTGCTTGGATTTCAGCGGCTTTAGGTATGTGTTCTCTGTAAAAATTTATCATCCCGAGAAAACGCCTTAGCTCTTCGATAGTTTTAGGTTTTGCATAATCGATGATTGCTCTGACTTTTTCGGCAGGCGGTTTTATTCCTTCCTTGCTGACGGTGAAACCAAGAAATTGAACTTCTTGCTGTCCAAATATGCATTTCGAAGGGTTGATTGTGATTCCGTTGTCTTCTAATCGCTGTTACACGGTGCGTAGATGGGTTTCGTGCGTTTCTTTATCAGGGCTTGCAACAAGGAGATCATCAATAAATGCGAAAACGAAATCCAGTCCATGAAGTACTTCGTGTATGAATCTTTGGAAAGTTTGACCTCCGTTCTTTAATCCTGGGATCATCCTTGGGAATTCGAATAATCCCATTGGGGTAATTATTGCTGTCTTCTCTATGTCTTCATCGCGGACTCTTATTTGTTGGTAAGCTCGGTTGAGATCGATGGTGGAGAATATAGTCTTGTCTGATAGTTGATGAGTGAAATCCCTGACTCGCGGTATTGGGTAGCGGTCAGGAGTGGTAATAGAATTCAGTCTTCTGTAATCTCCACAAACTCGTAATTCTCCGTTCTTCTTCGGTACAATGTGAAGTGGTGATGACCAAGGGCTTTTGCTTGGACGGCATATTCCTTGCTCAATCATCTTTTCGAATTCCTTTCGAACTTGCTCGTATAGGTGTCGTGCGATTGGACGTGCACGGCAATGAAGTGGTGGTCCATTGGTGTCGATGAAATGCTCAACGTCGTTCTTCGGTGTTAATTTCATTGAAGTTATTCTTGTGATACCAGGGTATTCTTCGAGGATCTTGTGATACGGTTGTTGCACATCTATGCTTCTTATTGTGGGCAGATTGGTTGCTTGTACAAAAGACTGAGATGCAAGATTGGTTTTCCCGTCGATGATTCTTCTATTTTTGATGTCGACGACCAACTGGTGATGTTGAAGAAAATCAGCACCGATGATTGGTTTGCTGACTTTAGCGACGATAAATCTCCATTTGAATGGTCGGCGTAGATTAAAATCAAGTTCCATTGTTTTTTCTCCATATGTAGGAATAACCGTATTGTTTGCTGCATAGAGTTGAAAATCTAGTGGCTTCAACTTCTGTCCTTGCTTCGGCGGTAACACTGAGATATTTGCTCCGGTGTCGATAAGGAAAGTAAGCTTGCTTTTTTTTTCGGTGACGAAAAGACGGTAGGACTTTGCTGTTACGCTGGATCCCGTCGCATCGAGCGTACTAGTTAGTTTTCCGTATTCGTATTTTCATTTTTGAATGTACACGGTGCTGTGCATTTTCTTGCCTCGACCCCGAAACGTCGATGATAGTAGCAGTAAGGGGATCTTGATGTTGAGCTTATTCGACTTCTACTTGCAGAGCGGTTGCGACGAAAAGGTGATCTTCGGTGTTGCTGATTGCGCTGGTTGTACTGTTGCTGGTAAAAGGTATGATGCTGGGAAGCTTTGAGCGCGGCGACTTCGAATGATAGCTTCCGAATTTCTTCGAGAAGAAACTGGGTATCATTGGCCTTTGTTGAAATGCCTTCGATGATCGATATGTGTGAGCTACTGCTGTTTCCGATCATCTTGTCCGCCAGGAGTGCCAGTTCGTCGAGCTTCGTCTGCGTGCTGAATGTTTCGCTGACTGCTATTACCGATCGAATATGTGGTGGTAGGTGGTTTACCCACATTAGCCGTAGTGTTGAATCCGGAACTTTATCTCGCGCCAAAGTACGCATTTTGCGTAGGAGTTGTGTGGGTTTCTGGTCTCCAAGTTCTATTTCTGATAGAAGTTTTTGTAACTGTCGACTGTCGGATTCTTCGTATGCGGAGATCAGACGATCCTTCAGTGAATTATACTGGTCGACTGCTGGTGGGTTGTACAACAGGTCCGCAATTTGTTCGATGTCTTGTTTCTCAAGTTGGGCTATCACCATCTGTGCTAATTGCGCTTGGCTCTTCTTTAAACCATTCGTTGCGGCTTCAAAACTGACGAACCAAAGTCGTGGTTTGTCTCTCCAAAACGGTGGTATTCTTAACGATAGAGATATACCGGCGATTTCTGGTTCCTTTACCGGGTTTGATGTATATGTGTTTGCCTCCTGCTCCATAATGACGGCTTGATTACACTGATTTTATATAAACTGAAGTCTTCCTTCTCGGTGTTCGTACCGGATCTTCCCCCTCGGTGTTCGTACGGGGTCACCACTGTAATAGTGGAGACGAACTGTCCACTATTAACAGACTCCGAGTGGTTTTCTTCAAGGTGGAGAAATGAAACTACTGTTTATGTTTATGAATGTACTGTCGAATGGGATTCGGAATGGAATATCTTTTGCATCAACCTTGCCTATATTTATATGGCTGGCTCACTATTGATTTGCCAATGGTAACAATTAATATTTTGCCTAGCCAATTATATTGCTTATTTTATGACCAATGAAAACTATTTAAAATATACAATTATCTACGTTTCGTTTCCCGGCGTGAGACTTGTTTGTTGTTCACGAAGCTACGTCGCTGGACCGGGCTATATAAGACATGCAGATCGGTGCGCACGCGTAGTCGGCGGGCGGCGGCGGTGTGGAATACAGCTCCGGAACAGCAAGAGGAAACGAACTGCGGCGTTGAAGAAACGGCTCACCATTGGTCGACGGATACGTGACGATAGCGGCGTGTGAAGTCGGTGTGGCGCTGAATGATATTTGCGGCTGCTTCTTGTTTCTTTATAAGAACGTCAAATTATCTATATACAGTCCGCAGTATCTCAGTAGCCAAGAATAATTAGGAAATAAAATGTTTTTTTATTTATTCTCGCCTTCCGCGTTATGGTAGCAGCGGAGTATATATTATTTATTCCCGTTTAGGTTTGATTAATCTGGCTGCTACAACCCTTTCCACAAGTACACAACGGTGAGGTTGCCCAGCGTTTCGAGGAAGACTAACCGGAACAATCGTTTCCGATCTCGGCGGAAGAACAATCTTCTAAATGCTTTACACGTTCCCTGGTAACGCACCTTTCATAAAAAGTTCCTCCTGTCCACATTTCAAAACACCTTGCTTGACGTCGATCTCACAACAATTATTCCTCATAAAGTCTAGGCCTAGGATGCAGTCGTCCATTATATCAGCCACGATGACATTATGCGGATAGATCACGTTTCTTAGCTTCAACTCCATCTCTTTCTCTCCACGGACGGATATACGCTGACCGGTGGCTGTTACCAAATTAATGCGTTCTCGGTTGCATGCGGAGTCCCCAAGGAACTGACTTATTAGTTGGGAACTAACAACCGTACGAGAGGCTCCAGTGTCTATGGTCAGTTTACACGGCATTCCGTTGACCTCGCCCTTGATGATTAGACTGTTCAGATCGAGATCCTTGCTCTTTTAACATCAGCCAGCATCCGCCCCGCAGTTCTGGCTTTTACTCGTTTCCCTGCTGCTGCTGCTGGGTGGTGCTGTTGGCCGCACAACCCTGCTGAGATCGTTTACCTTCTCTTTCTAGGGTTCGCTTAGGGCAGCTGGATCGAAGGTGGCCCTTTTCCCCACAGCCATAGCACTTAGGGCTGTATCCTTTGTTGCGATCGCGAACTGTGGCTGCTGCAACCTCCCTGACGCGATGGGAACGATGATCCTGCCGCACGGCTTCCACCTCCAATGCATGGGCCAAGGCGTCCTTAAGCGTCTCGTGGTGCCCGAGCCTCACAGCAGCTCTGACTTCCAGGTCGCAGATGCCGTCGATGAATGTCTGCACCAGGTTCCCTTCAATGAACGCAGGTACAGACCGGTATGCTTTTTGCACCAGCTACTCCACCTCTAGAGCCCACTGCTGCAGGTTTTAGTTGACGCGCTGCACGCGATATTTAAGCTGCGCACGAAAGACGTGTTCCAGGTGAGCGTCGCCATATCTCGCCTCCAATGCCTCAAGGAGTTGCTCATAAGTCACTTCCTCACGGAGAGCTTCCAGAACTGTTAAGGCCTGGTCGCGCAGGCCTAGTGTGAGAGCAGTCATGGCCTGACTTTTATTCCAGCCATTCGCCTTCATAACAGCCTCGAACTGGATTTTGTAGGCTGACCAGGAAGAGGTACCGTCAAACGGTGGCACCTTGAACCCACGTAGCGAAGGTGTTGTAGCTACTACGGGAGCTGTAGCTCCATCTCCAAGTTTGAGTTCGTCCAGTGATTTCTTCATGTCAGCCATTACGTTGTCAACCCGATGGTTTACTTGGTCGATTCGGGTTTCAGCTTTCTCGATTCGGTTTTCAGCTTTCGCGATTTGGGTTTCAGCTTCCGACAGGCGGTTGTCATGCTGAGCAACCCTATCCTTCACCTCCTTTATCTCCTTCCCGAAGGTAGCGTGAAGGTCCTTCATGAGGAGCATCTGCTCTTCCAACCAACGGGCCTGTTCCTCTTGTCCGCCCCGCAACTGCTCCTCCAAACGACGAACCTGGTCTTCCTGTCGGCGGGCCTGTTCCTCCTGTCCACCCTGCAGCTGCTCTTCCAATCGGCGTGCCTGTTCCGCCTGCTGGCGAGCCTGTTCCGCCTGCTGGCGAGCCTGTTACTCCTGTCGGCGAGCCTGTTCCTCCTGCTGCTCTTTCAACCAACGGGCCTGTTCCTCCTGTCGGGGAGCCTGCTCCTCCTGTCGGCGAGCCTGCTCACCATCAGAGCACCTAAGTCAGGTGCTGCAGATGTAGGGGCTACTGACGTGCCTGCAGCCGGTGGCTGGCCCTCCGACGTCTGCGGCGTTGCACCACCAAATCTTCTTTGGTCCGTCTCCTGCTGGCGTTGACTTCGGGTACGGACACCTTCCGTTTCCTCCTTAGGTAAAATCGGCATGATTTTATCCCACTTCTGACACCAATTGTTACGAGCTTGAGGTTCGTGACAATAAAAATTGCCGATAGAATTACCTAAATTAACACTTTAATTCTCTTTACACTAATTAAAGTTAAAAACACTAATAATTAATCACACTGATTCACTTTATTCCGCTCCGAAGCTTCGCTTGTCTCGCCAACTTCAATACTTCACCGATCGCATCTTGCAGCGCCTATAAACATAAATTAGCACCGAAATATCCAGAATATTCAAGTAAACACGCGCAAGGTACCGAGAGTTCGAGTTTCAACGTCTAGAAGTTTTGTTCTTCGGTTCGGGACTAGATGGCGCTGTCGGTTGAAAGATTAGTTATGTCATTTTCTGGAAAGCTCCCCTCGCTCTCGTCTCTGACACTAGATGGCGCTAGTGCCGTTGACTTAGGCGCGTAACATTATGTTGAACTTTGCAATAGCAGCAAATTGAAGTGTAGCGTTGTTGTGTGATTTACATGTGACAAAAAACTACTTAAAATTATCCACCATTGGCGTGTTATTTATCTACAAATAATTTCCAAGTTAACACGCTTTTACTAGTTTCCCGTTTATCTATCTATCTATTTATGTAACGGAATATTTTAATGTAATTTTCACCAACGCATAGTCGGTGGATTGACTTGAAACTTTGCATTCGTATCAAAGACTGATGACAATACAATAATTAAATAACCTTATCCTAGTACGCTGGTCAAGGCCACCAGGATAAAATAAAATAAGTACTCGTATCAGGATCATCACAATGCATGATGGATGCGTTGTTGTTTATATTTTTTAAGCTCTATATTAAAAAAATTCATATACAATCGATGATACATACATAATAGCCACCCAATAGCAAGTATATTTGCAAATGCAATATCGACACCTCACTCCGTGGCCGCTTTTCTCCTTCAGCATTTTTTTGAAAAGCTGTATTTTAAGTACCTCATAGTGTGGTAGAGCATACATCTATCACATTTCTGAGTTTTAATATTTCATTGTATACACGTAATGACAGGTTCATGTAAAACACAATGGATATCGGCTTGACATGATTGATATTCCTAATAAACTATTAGTAGTACTTTATTCATCATTTACCATTATGATCGGCAAAAGTACTCTAACAATGGATTTAATCGTAGGAAATAAATATTATCATTCCAATGATAATATTTATTTCTTCCTAACAAAGGTCGTTTCTAATTCAAGTATTATGCCTCGTGTAACTTCTGCGATGAGATCGATGGCTGGCAATCTGGGCTTATGCTCAGATACTGGCTTCGACTCGGATAGCCACTGAAACTACTTTGACCAATATCTACGAGTTCTTCAAAATAAAAAATGATCCAAGTATATACTCCCCATAGATTGCCAGATAATATTTCAAAATTTGCCATAGTTACCACGCAGGTTGGCAACCATAGTTATTTTATTTTGTCCATCTCCTGTTTTATTTTGTAGCTGATTTAAATAAAAAGTTTCGAGTCCATGCCACTAACCGTTAAAAAGTTCCCTCATAGGGAGAAAATACTGGCTGCAGCATCAGTTGATGATAAAAATCGTGTTGAACTACCAAAATTAAACTAATATACAAAATTTCGTGACTCTGCTACTACCCGTTGAAAAGTTTCCTAGTGAGGAGACAATCCTGGCTGCAGCACCAGGTTAGTATTTGTATGGCCTATAAATAAATATTCCGAACCTGGTTGTTTGTCTTTGTGCAATTTATGTTTGTAAACTGCCCCCACACGATACGAAAATCCTAGTGTGGGTTAACGTTTTAAAAAAAATACAAAAAAAAGTCTTACTTTCAATATGTGAATTTAACACACCTACCTACTATATATCAACCTACCAACGTACCTACAAATGATAGTAAAAACTTATGACAACAATGAAAGGTAAAAACACATCGTGTAGTACACTCCTAATTAAAAAGTCAACATAAAATAACTTCTAAAAACTAATATTGAAATTCTTACTTACCTACTGCACTCCTTGGGATAGTTAAATTATGATATAATTTATAGTATTATTCATACATACAGTATAATAAGCAACCGTTATTAATAATAAGGAGGTATTATTAATAACGGTTGCTTATTATACTGTATGTATGAATAATACTATAAAATATATCATAATTTATAGTATTATTCATACATTTAACATTAAAACATTCTATCTTGCAACTATCAAAACAAACAACGTCGCACTGACTCCAAGATTTTTCACTTGCTGTGCCAGCTGCGGTAAATGGCAATATAGGGTATATTTTAAGAGAGGTCTCGTCCAATGAAGTCGTCCCCCCTCGTTTTCTAATCCAACATTTTGAAAGCTTTCAGCTCGAGTTACAAAACCGTTTTCAGTGCCTAAATGATTGCAGTGCAGTTGTAGATAGGAATGACAAGCTCGTGGAAACTGTCCATGCGGTCGGAGCTAAGTTTTGCAAGACCCGCTGCAGAAGAACTTAAAAACTCTCCGATCACTTTCACAATCTCATGCATGTTAGACGAGAGATGAAGCTGCAGATGTCAGTAGATTTGGCAGAATACAGGCAACTGAACAAATAGATCTCTAAATGCATGCGGCGGGACTTACGCAACTTTAGTATTGCTCGTGTTGAAGAAGGGCCCGAGCGGAACCAGGGCTCCAAAGTCTTTGCCAGAAATCTATCGGACAGAAAGAGCCAACTGTCAAAGCTGAAGACTGAGTGTGGCAGCATCGTTTCCAGGATACCTGAGATTTTGAGTGAGATTGAGAGGTTCTATGGGCAGCTGTACACATCATCGTTGGAGCAACGCGCAAGTGTGAGTAATGATCCAAAAGCAAGTCGTATCCGACACTATTCCGGTGATATCTCGGGCATCAGTTTGAATGAGATTAGAATGGTTCTTCAGCACCTTAAAAACGGCAAGACCCCAGGCGAGGATCGAATTACAGCGGAGCTTCTGAAAGCGGGTGGAACACCGGTACATAAAGTCCTTTAGAAGCTCTTCAATTCTGTCCTCCATGGTGGCATTACTCTGGAGGGGTGGAGCAGAAGTATGGTGGTATTTTTCTTCAAGAAAGGCAACAACGCTCTCTTGAAGAACTAGAGACCGATTTCCCTTCTGAACCGCGTCTACGTGCTGTTTTCTAGAGTCGTTACGAATCGTCTCTCAAGCAGACTCGACGACTTCCAGCTTCCCAAACAAGCCACTTTCCGAAAAGGCTTCAGTACCATCCTAACCTATAAAAAAGATCACATACATACCCTGCGGCAGATAGTACAGAAGACCGAAGAGTACAATCTACCACTTTTCCTGACATATGTGGACTATGAGAAAGCCTTTGATTCCGTAGAAATGCTACAGTCCCTTCAGTGGTGCCAAGTTGACTGTCGGTATATCGTAGTGCTGAAATGTTTGCACATTAAGGCTACAATGGCTATCCAAGTACAGAACCAGAGTTCAAAACCAATGCAACTGCAGATAGGTGTAATACAGGCTGACGTCATATGCCCGAAACTCTTCACCGCTGCATTGGAAGACGTTTTCAAGCTACTGGACTGGAAAGGATACGGTATTAACATCAGTGGAGAGTACATCACTTCGATTTTCCGACGATATAGTCCTTATGGCAGAATCGCTGGGGACCTAAGCACTATAATCAATAACCTCAATAGTTTCTCCCAACGAATAGGTAAGACCTAAGTAAGATTAACATGGAAAAAACAAAGATCATGTTTAATGTCCATGTAACACCTATGCCGGTAGTTGTCGGGAGCACTAAGCTCAAAGTTGTTGATGAGTATGTTTGTCTTGGATAAATAGTCCAACTGGCTAAGTGCAACTTCGACCGAGAGGACAATCGACGGATTCAACTATCTGCGGAATGTCCTATAGAAGGTATGTAGTATGTAAAGAAGAATATTGCTCGACAGCAGAAACTGTGCATCTCTGTTAAGAGCCATTTCGAGAGTGATCGCATCACTCCAAAATAGGACACACGATTTCTAATCGTACGAGTGGTTTCATCGGACGATGAAATCGCATCGCATCATCGCGCGAGTGATCACAATAGAACGGCGCCTAAAGCTACTATTTTACGTTGGTATTCTGATAGTTCGTGGTCCTACCGCGGTCGATTTGACCCATACGTGCTAAAACTATACTACTATCATAGCTTAAGCATTGCTCTACCACGTTTAAAGTTTAAAGTTATTTCATAACTCCTATTTTATAAATCATCACCATCACCATCATTACAGCTCCTCACAAGTCCACTACTGAACATAAGCTTCCCCAAGAATTATATACACCGCAACACTCAAATAATTGACTTAATGAGCGTTTAAGTCAATTTAAATACTTATTAATTAATATATGAGAGAAAATTTAAATTAACTTCTAAACAACGTCCTATAATATAGCATAAAATGTGCGTAACACTTTGACTTTGAACAAATGTACTGATCTAATTACATGTCAACAATGTGTTCTCTTGTTACTTTGTAATCAAATGCGTATTAAGTAAATTACATTTTATATAAACACGTGTGTACATATATTTAAAAAAAAGAGAAAGTGTTTTTTTCTCTCGTGTGCATGCACTCGTGCGTACGAGCTCAAGCAACGTGAGGAATGGCAATATTTTTTTTTACTAAAACACACTCATTAATTCCTTACAACCTCTCAAAAATCTACCGTTAATCATAGCCCTCCCTCATAGATTTCAGATCCTCATTTCTGCCAACTGCTGTTTTTAATGCTGCTCGTCTCCTGATTCGTCACCTTACGAGACCACGGCATGATAATATGGGGTACTGGATTCTCTTATGCTGCCACTAGACGGCGTACAGAAAATATAATGTGTGAATTTATGTGCACCAACATACAGGCTCAACGTGATGGATTTACTCTTCGTTATTTGTATTTTAATAGCAACACTTGTAGCCTGGCAGCTCTATAGACGGGGATATTATTTTGATTGCCTCGTTGAACTTTTGGTAGTAAACGTCATGCAACTGTGCTCGCGAATACAATAATAAATAATGATTTTATTTTTATTGTAAATTTATGCAAAAAGTATTAAGAACTTACGAGCTCTAATATAGTTTTAAATATCTATTTAAAAGATGATGACTTTTTAGTAACGAATCTTAATAGAGATCAAAGTCAAGCTATTTCACCCACCTACGCAGGAAATTATTAAGAAATATTTCAATTACGCTTGGTTGTTTTTATTTTACTTTTAAATCAACACACTACAACTTTTACCAATCAATTATTATATAACAATAGTTGATTGTGCGGTTTTTCTTTCTCATTTCTGTTTGCCAGTATTTCTTTCTGACCTTACGCATTCCATTCCACACGCACTGAAAGGGGGGGGGAAGTTAAATCATGGGGTGCGATAATACTACAATAATAATATTTTTATTTTTATTTTAGACTGTTTAGATAATTCCAATATTACTGTCTGAAAGCTACGAAACCAAGAGCCACCGGATGATACAATGAAATCATTAAACTGAGCATGGAACAGTAGCAGCTATTCTTTATTTTATAACAAAACTTAGCGTAGGTGGCTGTATTTACCACTAGCTGGTTGGGATGTGTCTCAGCTGTCTAGCGCTGAGACATTTCCTTAAAATATTCATAAGTTGATAATCTCTGTGCAAGTCTGAGTTTCGCTGGTACCACCGAGCTACGGTGGCTATCTGAATAAATCTATTTTGGACGACTTGAAGATCGTACAAATGATTAGACGCGTGCGTAGGACATGATAGGTCTTACGTAAGATTTTTAATGGTGAAGTTTGTGTCTAGAGACAGTTTTTTCTCGGCGTTAACTAGCGGGTGGAGACAAACAGTGACGAATTTGGCACGATTGCGGACGGTGCGAATGGGTTTCGAAAAAGTTATGGCGTGGTCAATTGTGACAATAAGGTATTTGGCGGTTGTTTGCTACTAGGTTCCGACGATTAAGAAAGGGTTTCCTTTGAAAGTTTATTACTACTATTTTACTACTATTTTCAGGGTTCACTTCGATTCTGCATAAACGAAACCAATTGCTTCAGAGATCGGCGGCTCTCTGAACCATCGTTGTGAGAAATTTCTTGTTGAAATGGGCGAAGTATGGTGCCGTGCAGTCTGCAAAGAGAGCAGTGTTGACAACTGGGTCCTTCGGGAAGTTACTCGTATAAAGTGTGAAGAGGAGCGGGGAAATAATGAAGCCCTAAAGGGGTGCTTGGAGCAGCGAGTTTTTTTTTATACGAAAACAGAAATGACGGTAGACAAGGAAGGCACAGAGCAGAAGGGAACGTTGAGTTTATGAAGCTCGTAAAGCAAGCCGTCGTGCCAGGCTTTCATCTCATCATCATCATCATCATCATCATCATCATTACAGCCCTTCACAAGTCCACTGCTGAACATAGGCCTCCCCCAAGTAATGCCACAAAGCACGGTCTTGAGCCACCTGCATCCATCGACTTCCTGCATATCTTACCAGGTCGTCACTCCATCTAGTGGGGGGTCGCCCTACACCACGCCTACCGGTACGAGGCTGCCACTCGAGAACCTTTCTTCTCCATCGGTTATCGGTTCTTCGAGTTATATGGCCGGCCCATTGCCACTTCAGCTTACTAATTCGTTGGGCTATGTCGTTCACTCTGGTTTTACTGCGGATATCCTCATTTCTGAGTCTATCACGCAGAGAAACTCCGAGCATAGCCCTCTCCATAGCTCGCTGAGCGTCCTTGAGCGTCCTCATACGGCCAGCAGTGAAGGACCACGTCTCAGATCCGTAAGTCATCACTGGCAACACGCACTGGTTGTACAATCTGGTTTTTAGAAATTGAGGTATACCTGACGAGAAGATATGTCGTAATTTCCCGAACGCTGTCCAGCCAAGTTGAATCCGTCGATTGACCTCTCGGTCAAAGTTGGACTTACCTAGTCGGACTATTTGTCCCAGGTAAACGTACTCGTCAAAAACTTCGAGAATAGTGCTCCCAACAACTACCGACATAGGTGTGACATGGACATTAGACATAATCTTTGTTTTGTCCATGTTCATCTCGTGTCAGGCTTTGTCGAACGCTTTTGCGACGTCGAAAAAGAGGGCACCGATGTTACGGATTCAACGTCACTCCTTGAGTGGAAGAATCCTGCAGGATGTATTCCGTAAGGGGAAGGATTTGATTGGTGCACGAGTGTTCGAGTCTGAAACCGAGCTGTTGGTTAGGAAGAATCTGGTTGGCGAAAACGTGTATACTGAGGCAATTCAACATTATTCGTTCGTAAACTTTCCCCAGAGTGCTGAGGAGTCTAGTGAGTCTCTAGCTGTCCCGTGCGTGCGTGCGTGTGTGCGTGCGTGCGTGCGTGCGTGCGTGCATACGTGCGTGGTGCGTGCGTGCGTGCGTGCGTGCGTGCGTGCGTGCGTGCGTGCGTGCGTGCGTGCGTGCGTGCGTGCGTGCGTGTGTGCGTGCGTGTGTGCGTGCGTGCGGTGCGCGGCGTGCGTGCGTGCGTGCGTGCGTGCGTGCGTACGTGCGTGTGTGCGTGCGTGCGTGCGTGTGTGCGTGTGTGCATACGGGGTGTGTGTGTGTGTGTGTGCGTGCGTGCGTGCGTGCGTGCGTGCGTGTGTGCGTGCGTGGGTGCGTGCGTGCGTGTATGCGTGCGTGCGTGTGTGCGTGCGTGCGTGCGTGCGTGCGTGTGTGCGTGCGTACGTGCGTGCGTGTGTGCGTGCGTTCGTGTGTGTGTGCGTACATGCGTGCGTGTGTGCGTGCGTGTGTGTGTATGCGTGTGTGTGTGTGTGTGCGTGCGTGTGTGCGTGTGTGCGTGTGCGTGTGTGTGTGTGTGTGTGTGTGTGTGTGTGTGTGTGTGTGTGTGTGTGTGTGTGTGTGTGTGTGTGTGTGTGTACGTGTGTTCTTTTATACTTAACTTTAACTTGTTCTATTATAGATTCTCATTGACTACATAGTAAAGATCGGGAGTATATCGATGACGGTTGCGTTTCTTATTAGTTATTGTTCTAATATTAATTGTTGTAATTCTATTAATTATTGTTTCTAATATTAGTTATACCTAATTGTTTAAATATGAAAGGCAAGAGACGAAATATGGATTATGTAAGCGTCTATTTTTTTTTACAGATAAATTTTTACAGATCTATTTTTTATACTAAATTGACACACTAGTGAAACTTAAATATGTATAAACAAAAATTAAACGTCACTTTATTTAAAGTTGCTATAGTCGCGACTGTGTTAGGAGTCTTTAAATTTAGAGAGGATTTAATAAAAAAGGGTCTATGGACTGTAGCATCTACTTACCATCAGGTGGACAGTCTGCTCGTTGGTCACCCTTACTTTTTTAATAATAATATTTTTATGGTCACCAAACTGAAATCATTATGTTCAGGTATTTGACACCGATGTATTAGTCAACATGCTACTTAATATGTTAGCGCACGGGGATATTTAACCCATACGAGACTGTGTAGCGGCGGTTTAAGAATATCCACTATCCCACATTGTTGGCGACGCGCCTATAAGAATATTTCAATTTATTAAGTTAACCGATTACGAATAGCTTCTAAAAAGCAAATTATCAAGTAACAATATTCCGATAAGAAAATGCTTAGTTGAATCTTAAAGAAATATCGAATTAATGATATGAAGGTCTTGGGTTCGACTCCCAGGCCGGAATAGTTTATCGTTTTCTTAGTAATACCTCTTAATAAATTCATATAGGGAATTTTTAAGATATAAATTATGTTACCGGATTTGTTCCCCGGTTGAAATCATCTTTCCAATGATGTAAATTTAAAGGAATATTAAAATAAAGTTAGAGATCGGATTTATTCCCCGGTCGAGATGATCACTTTGTGAGTAAATAGAATTAATGGAAATTAATAGCATAAGTGTTGTCTTATATAGGTTTGATATGTTTTGTATGAAAACAAATGCCTATTTGCTATGATTGATTTATGAAAACATTCACTTATATTGTTATCTGATAAGAGATATGATAACTGATAAGAATCTGATTAGAAATAGTTTCCTACAGTTTGAGAATTGTGTAAAAGCATTGATTCACCTTAGTATTGTTGATATTGGTGTATATTAGACTTTCCATTTTTTCTGATAGTCGATAGCCGTGCAAAGTTAGTTGTTCAAATAGTGTGAGTTCACGGACGCACGCTAGCCACGTACTTAGGTGGCCAAATATGTAAAAATTTAAATATCTGCAATTTCAGCAATTTATGTAAAAATGACTTGTAAAACATTTCAGATTGATTGTACGTGTAAAAGAGGTGAATTCTGTGTTATTTTTATGTGAAAATTCCTGTGAATAAGTGAAATAATGATAGTTTTGTATAAGAAACTTAAAAGTGTTTTAATAGTGAAATGAATAGGAAAAATGATTTCTTAAATATTTAACATAGAAAGGAAAACATTGTTTTAACTTTCTATGTTAAATATTTAAGAAATTTCAACTTCGAACGTGTGAGTAAAATAGGCATATTTTGTTAAATAAATAAAAGGTTTTTTGTGATATGAAAATGTAATGTATATCGTAGTATAGATATTTTTTTGCGCTATCTATACAAGTGTAAATTGTGTCAATGTATGACTTATGCAAATAAAGTTATTAAGTGAACCGTGAGAGAGTGATAGAACAAATTCATGTAATTGAGTTGCGCAAGCGCGCGAATGGCGCGGCTCACTTTCGCGTATAGCTCTGGGGTAGCTCAGTAAACGGGTTTTCTTGCAATTCGTTCGGGGAAGTTTCGGGAATCCTTCGGGAATCGTTCGGGAATCGTTCGGGGAAGTTTCGGGAAAGTTCGGAGAAACTTCGGGAATCAGACCAGCAGTCAATAAGAAGAAAGAAAAAGTGTAGGGAAGTGATAGGGAAAAGTAATTACTCTCTCACGGAACGGTTTGAAGATAATTGCTGTTTTATTCCCAAGAAATTCATCCCTCAAAATTATACAGTCCACATCGAAGAATTAAGGCGTTAGGACCGGGACGACTTCGGAAGACCCGTAATCCCCGTCTGAACCTATTTGCTGAAAAGGAAGAGGTTATCGCCCTTGTGTGTTACTCCGTTGCGGAGATCACATACGTTGTTCCCGAACCCAACGTAGGCGTTATAGGAGGCCGGATCGAGAGAAGCCTCGATTCCTCCCTTCTGTTTCTTAGTTGAACGTTTACACAGCCGTTGGTTCTTTTTCACACATTGTCCAGTGTATGTTGTAAGAGGCGACAAAAGGAAACGAATCCCTGCCAATTATCGGTCATTCTCAATTACCTTCACACTCTGCAAGATTATGGAGCGTATATTGAACACCCGCTTAATGGTGTACCTAGAAAATGACTTTCTTAGTGACCCGCGATACGGGTTTCACCAAAATCGGTCAGCTGGGACCTTCGGCCTCGACGTAGGCTTTGGAATTTACGGGGAATGCCCCAAATTCAAACTTAGTATGAATCTGGGTTGATTCACGTCAATCTTCCAGGCAGGCATTTTCGCCATACATCAGTGTGCGGAAATTTATCTGCAAAAACACTACGTCAACCATATAATTAATATGAACTCTGATAGTCAAGCGGCACTGCTAGCGGTGAGGTTAAACTTAGTGAACTCGAAGCTAGTTGGAATCTCCATAGTGAGCCAAATCGATTCACCAACAATAACAAAAATTAAATCTCAACTACGTGCCACAGCAAGATTTAATTTTTCAGTGTTTCGAAACACTCAGTAAAATTAAATAAAGGCGCAAAATCGGTAATGCCTACATGTGCTAAATTAACAAAGTTGTATGGGTTACCAAAAATACACAAACCCAATGCTCCACCACGTCCCATAGTGAGCCAAATCGATTCACCAATCTACAGATTGGCTCAAAACTTTCCTTTAAATGTAATAACGCTTTTACAACAAAATCCCAGAAAATTTACAAAATTTGTCAACAAACAAGTTTAAATGTTTTATTTAAGAAAACATTGTACAAAAGTGATATTATAATATTAAATTATATATTAATATTAATGAATATTATTGAAAATAAATGTACGACAAATTCAAGATTAGGTTATTTTTAGCAACGCCGCGTCACGCGAAGCGAGCGAGCGTTGTTGGTCATTTTAGATGGCGGCTGAGGGGTTAAAAAGTCCTGCTGGGTTTCTTGCTGGTTCTTCCCAGGACAGAGTTATTTTCTGAAACTTTGTTAAGTAAAAATGATTTTCAATAAGTATTATGTAATAATCTACAATGAATAAAAATGATTATATTCTATAGATATTTATCGACAGCTCCTTTAAGGACGCGTTTACAAAATGGATAGGTATAGAATCGCACTACTACATTGACAAAAGTCACACACACACTAGTGTACGCACGGTTGGCTGTGGGAATCGTAGTCAAATGAAATTATTTTGATAATTTGAAAGATTGAATTTGTTTTTCATTTCTTATACCTACCTCAGAAATATACTTCGATACGAAATATGAATACCTGCTCCAAAGACTGCTTGGCACTGGAAGCCCTCTACTGGTAGTGAGATGTTAGCTCTGGACTTTGAACTGGTTTTGTCAGTTATAATAAGACCTTACCTACCTGCGGACTTGATGGAGTGACCTGAAGGTGTAATTTGGTGATTACAACAATAGGAACTCCTAGACTAGTGGAACTAGGTGTGCCGAGTTTGGGTTCGTTTTGTTGGTTATGATGAGACCTTACCACCGGACTTGATAGAGTGACCTGAAGGTGTAATTCGGTGATTACAAGTGGAACTCCTAGACTAGTAGAACTAGGTGTGCCGAGTTTGGGTTCGTTTTGTTAGTTATGATGAGACCTTACCACCAGACTTGATGGAGTGACCTGAAGGGGTAATTCAGTAACTACTGCTGGAATTTCTGAACGAGTAGAACTAGGTGTGCCGAATTTGGGCTCCGTTTTGTTAGTTATGACGAGTCCATACCTCCGGACTTGATGGAGTGACCTGAAGGTGTAAATCGGTGATTGCAACTGGAACTCCTAGACTGGTGGAACTAGGTGTGCCGAGTTTGGGTTCGTTTTGTAGGTTATGATGAGACCTTACCACCGGACATGATGGAGTGACCTGAAGGTATAGTTCGGTGATTACAAGTGGAACTTCTAGACTTGTAGGACTAGGTGTGCCGAGTTTGGGTTCGTTTTGTTAGTTATGATGAGACCTTACCACCAGACTTGATGGAGTGACCTGAAGGGGTAATTCAGTAACTACTGCTGGAATTTCTGAACCAGTAGAACTAGGTGTGCCGAATTTCACTCCATCAAGTCCGGTGGTAAGGTCTTATCGTAACTAACAAAACGAAACCAAACTCGTCACACCTAGTTCTACTAGTCTAGGAATTCCATTTGTAACCACCTGATTACACCTTCAGGTCACTCAATCAAGTCCGGTGGTAAGGTCTCATCGTAACTAACAAAACGAACCCAAACTCGGCACACCTAGTTCTACAAGTCTAGGAGTTCCACTTGTAATCACTGAACTACACCTTCAGGTCACTCCATCAAGTCCGGAGGTATGGACTCGTCATAACTAACAAAACGAAGCCCAAATTCGGCACACCTAGTTCTACTCGTTCAGAAATTCCAGCAGTAGTTACTGAATTACCCCTTCAGGTCACTCTATCAAGTCCGGTGGTAAGGTCTCATCGTAACTAACAAAACGAACCCAAACTCGGCACACCTAGTTCTACCAGTCTAGGAGTTCCAGTTGCAATCACCGATTTAGACCTTCAGGTCACTCCATCAAGTCCAGAGGTATAGACTCGTCATAACTAACAAAACGGAGCCCAAATTCGTCACCCCTAGTTTTACTCTGCAAGAAGTTCAAATAGCGGTCACGAAAGTACACCTTCAGGTCATGCCATCAAGTCCAGAGGTAAGGTCTCATCATAACCAACAAAACGAGCCCAAACTCGGCACACCTAGTTCCGCTCGTCCACGAGTTGCAGTAGTAGGTAAGTTTATATATCCTACTTATTTTTAGCTAAATAAAAACTGTGAGTATAAAAATAATAATTTTATCACTTGTCAAGTACCTATGTTTCCAATTTGTTTTTTTCTAATATTTTGTGTATGTACAGCGATCTTTTCAGAATGAGCCGCTGCAAACAGGCGATACAGTGTCCTCCACTCACGACGGCGGCCGAGCGCGGACTGTGGTTTCATCGAAATCTTTGTACAATAAATCAAAGCAGGCACCAACAATAAAATAGCCCTTATTGCAATACATTATGATTCATCCATATTACCAAAATATGCGAAAAAATGTGCATCAGTTTTTATTTTTTTTACGACTATTAGTGACATTTTGTTAAAAAATAAACCCAGGGTTTTTTAATTGAATATGTCTGTCATCTTATAGTATTTTTTAAATTTTTAAATATGTTGATAATAGACCAAAACATTTACCGAAACACAAGCCGGTATCGTTAATTTTGTAGAAAATGGCAACGAAAGTTCGTTTTTACAATATAAAAAACTACTATTTTCAACAAAAGAGTTACAGACATTTGCAGATGAAGAACCAATCTATACATGGTAGTTTTTACTTATATTTGATTTGGTTTAGTTTTGTCACAAAATCTACCGAAAAACACCTAATTTTGGTTGATTTGCAAACGCGTCCTTAACTTACACCGAGCAAAAATGCATATTTTCTTTTTGTATTATGTTCTAGTTTTCGTGTTTAGTTCATTATCAATATTTTAAAAATATTACTTTAAACAGCGCGCCTTTCAAATTCCAGACTTCGAAACATATATTATTTTTCCGCCATGCAGGATTCCTCACTTTGATGTATGAACTATGAATGCATATAATTAATTATAATTTATAAATCAAGCGGTTAGAGGATTTTTTATATTATTCTAAGCCAGCGTTTAGCAACCATTCTACCTAATGGTAAGTGGCAATGTACCCTAAGATGGTGAAACGCACCGACTTTTTTATTATGTGCGAGCAGCTATGCAGTTCTAAGGAAGAATACAAGTATCACTACGACCTAGAACGACTATTGTGATCGCTAATATGGCTATAGTTCACAACTAAGTCCTATGTCTGCAATGGATAGGAGTTGCTTAGCCGTGAGTAATTTCACTTCTTCTGGGTGGATGGAGTACATAGTTTCCCAGATAAGTGTGACGTTTTCGCATTATGGGTCCGCAATCAGTTAGGATGTGCAGAGGCATTTCTTAAGTTATAGAACAGAACCGGCATATCCTCGAGTTGCTTAGTCCCAGGATGGACATGTGCTTTTTAAGACAGGACTCTTGCCAGAATGCGCAATTTATTTTTACTTAATCCCAAGGCTTCTGAAGTGAATTTAAGATCTAAAGCCCAGATTAAGGTTTTAGAATGTTTTAAGCCTGGTGTGTCAGACCAGATTTTAAGTGATTTATTGTGATAAAGAGTTTCATGGATCAATTGAGCTAGGCTTCTTGAGATTCCGCAAAATAGCTCAGGCCAAAATTGTGTACTCTTTAAGCCCTCCCGTGCAAGTTTGTCGGCAAATTCATTGCCTACTATACCCGTACCCGCGTGACCCGGAACCCATCTTACGACGACTCTGTTGTTACATCCCAGGGCGTTTAAATGGTTTACGCAGCCTCCAACTAGCTTCGAGTTCACTAAGTTTAATTTGGAGATTCAACCAACTTACAGACTGGCTCAACACTTAGCGAAAATTCTCTCACCATTCATGGGACAAAAAAGAGCACACATAAAGTATTTTTACCATTTTATCAGTGAGTTTAAAGACCAGTAATTGTTCACATGCTTTGAAGACTGCATCTCAGTTGTACCTAGAAGGCTGGAAAAAAACAACACGCCTGTAAAATATGCAGTATTACTCAAATACTGCCTTACATCTGGCTACCAATTTAGGAATAAGAAGTTCTACAAGCAAGTAGATGTTATGGTGATGGGCTCACATGTATTTTCCATTGGCGCCGACATATTCATGGAAGACTTTAAGGAAAAAGTCCTGCTTATTTCTCCCGTAAATCCAAGATTCTACAAGGTACGTAGACAAAACTTTCACAATTGTACCTTTAGATAAAGTATAACTGCATTTTAAGACCGTCCTAACTCTATAAATTCCAAAATTCAGTTCACAATGGAATTAGAGATAAACTATTACTTAGCTTTTTCTAGATGTGGTATTAATTCGGAATCCTGTTAACACCTTGAGCCACACTATGTATAGGAAAAAGATCTATACAGATAGATATTTAAACGGTGATTCTTACCACTATCATTTACAGTTAGCACACGTGGGTAAATTTTTGTTTCAGAGAACACGAGGGATCTATGACAATAAACATCTGGCCGCCAAGTTGCAACACGTCAAGCAAGTTTTGCATGACAACAAGCTTCGGGTCTCGCACCTACGTCACAGTGAATGAGTGAAACCGGCCACAGTCGAACGTGTACCTGCTGTACTGCCACATGTCAGACGAGTCACTGACAATATTGGCTACATCTTGTAGCGCGCTTCCATTAAAACATATATTCAAGCTGCTGAAGAAGATTGGTCAGTTTTTACCATCAGTCAAGTGTAATGTCCCTCTGCAAGATACAGGACTGTACAAGTTTGATTGTAAATGTGGTCTCTATGTTACATAGGATAAACAAAAGATCAATTGCAACCCGCGTTAAAGAACATATAGCTGATGTGAAGAACCGACGCTTCGGGAAGTCTGCAGTCTTTGAACATGTACAGTATCGCCCCCGTTACAACATCAGATTCAATAGACTACAAATCCTCGTTAAAGAGGACCGATTCCTTCCAAGGATAATTTGATAAGATTCGATGCTTTTTGATTTCAAGGCTATTGAAATCAAAAAGCATCCTTATTTCAATAGAGAAGATGGCTGTACGGTACCATCTGCTAGGTATCCTTATTAATAAAATGTAATGCCAACCCAAGATCACAACTTCAAGATACTATAAGTTCATACTGTGTAGATTAGAACAAAAGTTAATAATTTTAACCTGTGAGTAACCGCGGTTAACTATTGACATCTGGACGTTGAACACCTCAGTCCCTTCCGTAAACATGGGTACTGTAATGTGCTCGAATAGCTGGGAATATAAAAAAGTTATTATACTCGATAAAATCCGTAAAAGCTAGTTTTATTTAAATATAAGAAATCATTATGTATTCTAAACTGTTTAAATTATTCTTGCTATATTTTACCTCAATTGTCTTATTATCTAGTTTAAATTACTTGGAGCTGATTCCAAATCAACTGTAAAATTTTTAATATCAATAAAATGAAATTTATTATTATAATTCTTACAAATAAATTTCAAATTTAAATTATTATTACATTTCAATTTATTCGTTATTAAATTTAAATTACATACCTATTAATTTAATTGCTTGTGGCCACCTCTGAATAAGGCACTGTAAACAAGATAACCTTATGTACATTGAAGTTATTAAGATATACAATATATTTTAATAATTGATTCTGGTGCCTCCTCCCCAACAGGAAAGATTAATATAGTATTGAGGCAAAATTTAGTAGTTAACAATAATAATATTTATTGAGACTTTGTCCATAAAGATGTTAGTAGAACAATAATATATACTTAATACTAATGTTAGTTCTTATCTTTTATTTTTTTTAACTTAACAAATTAAACATCGCTCCTACATTACAAATATCTCATTTATTTACTTTTATTTAATTTTATATGTAGGCTCAACAAGTGCTTCATAATGGCAGGATCCCACCTATTGGCAAGTATATTCAGGATGCTGTTGGTAGAGGTACATATTCGATTTAGTAATGAAGCGGACCTTTTTACGTATAACGACATTAAAGCCATCCGTGTGTGTCTCGGGAACATGGCAGAGGCACTACAATAACGCGGTAGTCCTAACAGCACCCTGAACGCATTATTGTATTGTATACGCAGGACATTGTATGTCCGCTGCGTGCATAGAATACTATAATACTTACTTAATAGAACGGGGGTGTGGGCGGAGCCCGTGTAGCCACTAAAATGCCACAATACGTCAATTCATACGTATAAATGTCAACACGAGAAATGTTTTGACATTACAAATTTTGCATGCAAATTATTTAGAAAATGCCAAATTACACGCTATTTACGAATAAATATGTATTAAAATCCGTCTGTGAACACAGCAAATCGGGTTTGTAGTAGTGTTTGACTGATAATACGACGTAATTGCTTGTATGTGTGCTCCCTGTGATGCCGAACCACGGTACAAAATATGGTTGACAGCCATTCATATCTAACCCACAAGTTGCACGTGTAAAAGCACTGACAATACGCTTCAAAAAGCGTTACTTTAACTTCTTTAGTACATCGTCCAAACCTGCGGGCGAGCATATTACAGCGAACAGCCAACGCCCTGCGTTCCCTTTCTATATACAAGTCATCCTCTAAGTTAAGATTTTATTCATAATATTACTGACTGATTATCTTGTCTTATCTGTTACCCTTTTAAACAGATCTTTAATGATATTCCCAATTTTTGCCTATATCATCACTATACACAATATTTTTATTTTTTCAAAATATGAATTACTTTTTAAATTAATCAGCTTTGTTATGGTACTGTCATAGAGTGTAGGTAAAGAAAATGAAGTACTACTTACTGCTTGTGATGTTATTAACACCACTGTCCCTAAAGTACATTGAGAGCATTCAGCTGATATTTATTTTGACATTTTAATAAGGAGTCATAACGTTCCTAGTTATATTTTATTTATTTATTTCGGAAAACAACAGCGTATACAGAAAATATTTAAAATTAATGTAACAAACTTAAAGTATGGCCAATAACAGGTTTCCCTTAATTGCTTGGTGGTATATTGCTGTTTTCGAACCGTCTCGCACGCAGACTCGATGACTTCCAGCCTCTCGAACAAGCCGGTTTCCGAAAAGGCTTCAATGCCATAGACCACATACATTTGATTGTACAGAAGACCGAAGAGTACAATCTGGCACTTTATCTGGCGTATGTGGACTATGAGAAAGCCTTTGATTCCGTCGAAATTTGGGCGGTGCTACAGTCCCTTCAGCGGTGCCAAGTTGACTGTCAGTAAATCGACGTGCTGAAGTGTTTGTACAGTAGGGCTACGATGGCTATCCGAGTACAGAACCAGAGTTCGAATCAACTGCAGAGAGGTGTAAGACAGGGTGACGTTATATCCCCGAAACTCTTTACCGCTGCTTTGGAAGACGTTTTCAAGCTACTGGACTGGAAAGAATACGGTATTAACATCAATGACGAGTTCATCACTCACCTTCGATTTATCGACGATATAGTCCTTATCGCAGAATCGCTGGAGGACCTAAGCACTATGCTCAATGACCTCAATAGTGCCTCCCAACGGATAGGTCTTAAGATGAACATGGACAAAACAAAGATCAAGTTTAATATCCATGTCACACCTATGCCGGTAGTTGTTGGGAGTGCTATGCTCGAAGTTGTTGACGAGTACGTTTACCTGGGACAAATAGTCAGACTAGGTAACTCCAACTTCGACCGAGAGGTCAATCGACGGATTCAACTCGGCTGGGGAGCGTTCGGGAAATTACGACACATCTTCTCGTCAGGTATATCTCAATCTCTGAAAACTAGATTGTACAACCAGTGCGTGTTGCCAGTGATGACTTACGGATCTGAGAGGTGGTCCTTCACTGCTGGCCGTATGAGGACGCTCAAGGTCGCTCAGCGAGCTATGGAGAGGGCTATGCTCGGAGTGTCTCTGCGTGATAGACTCAGGAATGAGACCAGAGTGACCGACATAGCCCAACGGATTAGTAAGCTGAAGTGGCAATGGACCGGCCATATAGCTCGAAGAACCAATAACCGATAGGGAAGAAAGATTCTCGAGTGGCAGCCTCGTACCGGTAGATTTAGTGTAGGGCGACCCCCCACTAGATGGTGTGACGACCTGGTAAGATATGCAAGAAGTCGATTGATGCAGGTGGCTCAGGACCGTGCTTTGTGGCATTACTTGGGGGAGGCTTATGTTCAGCAGTGGACTTGTGAAGGGCTGTAATGATGATAATGATGATGATGATATTGTTGTTGGAAGAAATACAAATAAAAACAATCCAAAAGACAAATCGTAAGTAATTTAGTGTAACGAGGGTGGTCACAAGCTTACAGTTATGTTGAGTTCTTTGGAGGGTCTGGTAGATTGATATTATATATTACATAAATTCATATATATACAAACATACGTATATAAAAACGGACATATATATATATATATATATATATATATATATATATATATATATATTGTAACGTTGCACGTACATGTATGCATAATTATAATTAAACGGTTTATTAAAATTAAATAAACATTTAATAAACTAAATAAAAATAAATTAAAAGTTATTAACAAAAATAATTCTATAATTAACTTAGGTATCCTATTAATAAAACAAATCAGTAAATTAAAAGAACGAATTAAATAATAAATCAAATATTAAAATATTGTATTTCGAACAAACACTCTGACGCTTCGAATAAAACTATTATTTACGGATTTTATCGCGTTTAATATCTTTAATTTATTTTTATTATTATCCCGACGTTTCGGGTGCTTTACAGCGCCCATGGTCACGGGGGGGGACTGAGACGTTTGACGTCCCAATGTCATAGTTAGTCCGGCTACCTTCAGTTTTTTAATATTAATTTTTGGTCCGATTTACGCAAAACGAGCTTATAGTATCATGAAGTCTTGCAGTGGTATGCTTGGGTTTGGGTTTAATTTTGTTGATTATAGGATCCCAAGCAGATGGTAGCACCCAACCATCTTCTCTATTGAAATTTGGATGTTTTTTTAATTTCAATAGCCTCGCGTATCATCCTTGGTAGGAATCGGTGTTCTTTTGCGAGAATTTGTGGTTTATCAAATCTAATGTAATGGTGGGGACGATCTTGAACATGTTCGCAGACTGCAGACTTCCCGGAGCGTCGGTGCTTCACATCAGCTATATGTTCCTTCACGCGGGTTTTTATAGATCTCTTTGTTTGACCTATGTAAGAGAGACCACATTCACAATCTAGCTTGTACACACCTGCATCTTGTAGAGGAATATTACATTTGATGGATGGTAAAAATTGACTAATCTTCTTCAGCGGCTTGTAGTATGTCTTAATGGACGCTCGCTTCAAGATGTAGCCAATCTTGTCCGTGACTCCTCCAACATATGGTAGTAGAGCAGGTGCGCGCTCGACTGTTGCCGGCTTCACTCGTTCACTGTGACGTAGGCGCGGGACCCGAAGCTTGTTGTCTTGCAATACTTGCTTGACGTGCTGAAGCTCCGCGGCCAGATGTTTTCTGTCACAGATCCCTCGTGCTCTCTGAAACAAAGATTTACCCACGGTAGCTAACTGTGAAGGATGATGGTGAGATTCACCATTTAGATATCGGTTGGTATGGGTCTTTTTCCTATACACAGTGTGACCAATAGTGTTATCAGGATTTCGGATGACTAAAACATCTAGGAAAGCTAAAGAATTATTTGCCTCTAACTCCATTGTGAATTGTATTTTAGAGTTTATGGAGTTAAGGTGGTCTAAAAATGCAGTTACTTTGTCAGATGGTAAAATTGTGAAAGTGTCGTCTACGTACCGCTTGTAGAACCTTGGATTTACAGGAGCAGTAAGAAGGGCTTTCTCCTCAAAGTCCTCCATGAATATGTCGGCGACTATGGGAGACACAGATGAGCCCATCGCCACACCATCTACTTGCTTGTAGAACTCCTCCTTCCACAATAGATAGCCAGATGTGAGGCAATGTTCAAGTAGTATTGCATATTCTTGAGGCATGTTATTTTCTTCTAGCTTCCTAGTTACAATTGAGATGCAGTCCACAATAGGTAGGCATGTAAATAGTGACTGAACATCAAAACTGACCATAGTTTCATTGTTAGCGAGATGTAGGTCTTTTATCTGACTCACAAATTGGTATGAATCCTTTGTGTGTGCTCTGGTATGTCCTCTCAGTGGTGATAGTATTTTTGCTAAGTATTGTGCCAGCTTATAAGTTGGTGAATCGATCTGGCTCACTATGGGACGTAGTGGAGCGTTTGGTTTGTGTATCTTCGGTAACCCATACAACCTCGGTGGTTTGGCACATGATGGTATTAGCGAATTCACGTCGAGATTTAATTTTTCGGAGTATTTCTTTATTAAATCGCTAGTTGTTTTAAGCGTGTTAGTTGTAGGGTCTGTTTTGACCTTTTTATATGTACTTTCGTCCGATAAAAGTTGTTGTATTTTAAAATTATATTCCGACGTGTCCATTACTACCGTAGCATTTCCTTTATACTCTGACGCTTCGTTACTCTATGCGCCTTGCAACTCTCGCGTCAGAGTTTTACCCGGCCGGTATTATTCCACGGCGTCGCGCTCCCGACCATTCTCCGCCCGAGCGCCCTGGGAGGCGCACACTACCACTGCAGCCGCGTTCACAAGCTCTGCTTTGTGTCCTCGTACGCGCTTGCAAATTTTAATCCCATTTTGGAAAAAGTTTAAAATAATATAATAATTCCGGCACTGTGGCCGTATAGTTTTTTCGTTAATTCTCGTCACCGAGACCTCCGTATCGTCTTGCACCCCGTAAGGGTAAGTGTTGAAACGTTACCTAGTTTTAAGTAGTGAAAGTGTTTTATAGGTAGTGTAATTTGATCATGCCAGGCTGTTTGCTTTTAGCTATTTAATTGCCACGTTATTAGTGTTATTTGCATGTAAGTAATGTATGTAGCCGCTGTGTGCGTTGGCAAAAGTACCGTTACAAAATGGCGTCTCATACATTTCGCACCGCGATCAAATATCGCAAGTCACCATCATGTTTCAACCAATGCACAGCCTAAATTAGTTATCCTGGTACATTTAAACAGTATTTTACACTTGCCGTAATTTTAATTCATGTGTATTTTAATTTGCGCCTCACCGCTATGACGCTTGCCTTCCATTCCGTCTTGTAACTCCGTTCTGATTATGAACACCCGCCAGCTACTCTCTGTGCTCCCATCTACTGCTAGCCTGCGATATACCGGGGGTTCATAATCGGCGGCATTTTATTACCTGGACCTAAATGTGGACGACGTTGTTTCCAGGGTGCAATTTTACGACTACAACCGTGGCGGTCGTCCTTCTTAAGAGGGCCTAGGCCTCCCCTCGACGCCGCCACCGCCACAGCCAGCTGCCCACGGCGCTCCCCGTGAACAGTCCAACCCCCCGCCCCTGCTCGACCACCTCGCGGCCACATAGGGGAGTACCTGACCCTGCCAGTGAAGCCAGACGGGCATTTTTTTTTAAATTATCGGAACCACGCCCACGACCTTTTCTTTTACCAATATATTTTTTATGACTGGTTGTTGCCTTATTTTAAACACCGCCACAATATATATATATATATATATATATATATATATAAACTTATTTTGATTAATTGTACTGGCAGAAAAAAAAAACATATTATATTTAGATGATTTTACCAGATTATCCATGGCTAGTATGTGTTACTTTATCTCATTCTCTTCTGATTTATATTTATTTGATATAATTTGTAATGAGGTTTGAAGTGACAAAAAATTTCTGCTTTTCCTTACATATACAGTGAAACCTGTATAACTGGGACCTTAAGGGACCTGCAAATTTGTCTCTCTTAAAGAGGTATTCCACTTACCCCGTATCTCAGATATCCCAGTTATATATAATTAAATATGTCTTATTTATAGGGAGTTCCATTAATAGAGGTTATTTCAGTTATTAAATAAAATAACGAATTTTGTAAACATGAACATTATACGTGATTTTTATTATTTATTAACAAAAAAAAAACAATTGAAAAAATATAATTAAGCACGTTTTTTATAAACAATAAAAAATGCATACAGATTCCGTAAATCAAAAAAATCTGTTATTTTAGTTTTCCTTTTGGAATTATCAGCTATAAGATGTTTTTCAATGTTATATATTTTAGTAAAATATCAGTCCACTTATCGGAAAGTTTTTGTTCAGTATTGTCTGATAATCGTATACGTTTAAGTATTCTTGTCCTTTGGAACATTAAGACTGAATTTCACCTTTATTCTGGGTGATTCTACAAAGAGTAGATTTTGAAAAATTAAATTTGACATAGTCTTCATCTTTACAACTTCAGTTTTTCACCTACTTGTAAAGACTACCTTCGCCTCGTCATTTTCCAAATTTACATCCGGACGATAGCAAAACTAAACTAAAACTGGAGGTTACTTTTACTTCTTCAGCTAAGTGCGGAATTTGCGGGTAGAATAAGAATAAGTAAACGAAACGGTATACAAAATATAATCTCATTAAAAGAGGTAAAATACACACGATGTCTAAATTATGGAGGTAATTATGACGGTAAATTAAGAAGAACTAATCCCAGATCTAAAGGTTATTTTTGTCCCACTAACAGAGGTAATTCAGTGCTAAAGTGTCAAGACCTAAGCATGAGTTCCAGCTATGCAGGTTTCTCACTTATCTGGGTCTCATTTAACCAAGTTTTACTGTATTTATATAATTTTTAGTATTAATTTTAGTTTTAACTGATTTTTAACTTTCTTAATATATTTATTTTTATATATTTTCTTAATATCCTTCTGCTGCCAGTAATCTTTTCTTCTATTCTTGATGTGGCAGAATCATCAGTTAAATCGATTTTTGTAGAGGGTTGCAACGTTTTGTGAGATTTACATTCTACGAGTTCATTGAACAGGTTCTAAGTTTGAAATGCTTGCGGGTTATTAAAGTACTCTTTAAATTGTGAAATCTACTAATTAGCTTCAGTTAACTGTAACTGCAATGCAATAATTAATCTGAGGGCTTCCTCATATTCTTTGCTGCTTCGGTCAAACTCATCGACTGTCCCTTAGAGCAGATGCCTTTCCTTTAAAATATCTGTATAGTCTCTATGCAACTTTAGCATATCACTTTTTAACTGTGTATTTTTCAAAATTATACTTATAATTTCCCTTTTTATTGTCATCCTTTTCTTTAAGCAACAGCTCACACTGCTCCTTGAACGCCTTGAGTTCTTGGAGCGTGTATAGATCTCAAAAACAGCCGCTAGGACATAGGGTTCATGAAATGAAACTCAGCTATCAATTAGCAGTAGGAGTCAAAAAGCATCGTATATTATGTAACGAAGTCTTATACACTATTTGAAACAAATCTTTACAACGCGATATAAATAACACAAGCTTCAGACACAGCGACATGTAGTATAATTAAAATAAACTAAATATTGTAAACAAATTAATTGACAGATGTCATACATTCCGCCCGCCATGGACGAATTGTCCATAAACTATACATTAAACACATGACACATACAACGAACAAAGAAATCAAAGATTTAACATAAAGCTTTTAATAATAAGAAAAAGTATTTCATAACAATAAAACGTTAAGTACTAAATTTAGAATCCTTTAGTAATTTATTCAAATTTAATACAAAAAAGCTTCGACTAATGCATTGCATTCAACAAATAATAGGAAATAAACATCATAAATTATATTCATTCGTTAATCGGAAAAGCACATATTTTGGATATTGGCTTTTTAATAGTAACACCTTTGCATTTTAAAGTCACTACATGGGTAACTCCATCTAAACCAGGATGCTTTGCTATAATTATTCCATAAAGCCATCTAGTAGGTGGAAGATCATCCTCCTTCACCAGTACAACAACTCGGATTTTCGGGTCAGGAGTATAGTCTTTCCAGATATGGCGTTGTAAAAATTGTGTGAGATATTCACGAGACCATCGCTTTCAAAAATTTTGTACGATAACCCAACGTATGGTACAAAATTTTTGTACCATACGTTGGATAATTTGCCAATGTTTGAGCGAATTTATATTGGAAGTCATATAATTTTCACCAGGAACGAGAATCAATGGCTCACCAACCAAGAAATGTCCCGGTGTCAGAGGGAATAGATTTTAGGAATTTTATTTTAGGAATTTTCAAGATTGTGACATAATATGCCAAATGTAACAAAACAATTCGCAACAAAGGATTTCTGAAATATTATATATTTGATTGACTGATGAAGAGCTATCGTATCGCAAAGCCATATAAGAGTTTGTCGGGATATTTTTCATATTTGCGCATGGGGATTTTGTTTTTGTTCCCACTACAGTGCCTGTTCAGTATTTGAAAAGTTCTAGTCCGCGTATGATAACTTCAAGACACGGTTGCTAAGGCTGCCATCGTTTATTCTACCGACGCCATACGTCTGTGGATCTCTTACACTGCAGCTTCCAATTGCAAAACCGTCCTGTGACGCACCTACGTAACGACGCATGCGTCTTGTTACCAAAACAAGCAGCCTTCATATTTTGACTTTGACTTTTTTATATCTTCAGTGTAATTGTTAAGTTACTTTATTGTGTTTTTTTTTAATTTGTTTTAAGTTATTCTTTTTTGTTATTGTATGTATTTAACTGTTGTGAATGCAGTCCGTAACCCAATCTAGTGATGACACGGCAAACGCGACACTTATATGTACACAGTGCAACAAGTCATTCAAATCTTTAAAAGGCCTCAACATACACACTACAAAAACACACAGGAAATGTATTAGCCAAAACAGTTCACCTTTAGACATACACCCTTTTATTCCAAATACGCCTACTTTTGCAGCCAACTTTCCAACTCCATTCCACACATATCTTAGCCATTTGAAAAATAGTATACAGACAGTTAAAAGAATCCCTCGAGGAGCTCGAATAACCGTTGCTATACATTTGTCACAAGTAATCCAGAAATGTTACATAAGCAATTGTACTCAAGACTGGCAGAACCTATTTTTATTTTCATACAGCACACTACATATTACAAAAAACTGATAAACCAAATTTATCCTTGACACAAAAGATTAAAAATAACTGTACTGTCAGCTCCTCACCTTCTCCCGCACCTCTAATCAAACATGATGCCCCCTCGCAATCGCAACAAACTAATCGAAAACAAAATCTGTGACGGAGATCTCAAAGGTGCCGCTCGCCTTTTTGTTCTCCAACGAGGTGCTTTCACCAGATACCCCTGACACCCTTCAGGCCTTACGGTCAAAACATCCTCTAGCTCCAGTAAACCCATATTTTCTCGACCGACCAACAGTAGGGCAAGCATGCCTTCAAATTCAAAACAAAGATGTTACGGATGCCATTTTATCTTTTAAAGCAGGTTCGGCTGCAGGTTTGGATGGAATCTCACCGCAACATTTGAAAGACTTAACATCGCATTCTGTGGGTGATGCAGGTGAGCAACTTGTAAATTCGATCACTAAATTAATTAACTTTATGTATTCCGGTAATGTCAATCCAGAAATTGTTCCAATTCTTTTCGGCGCGAACCTCATTGCTCTCACCAAAAAGGACGGAGGGGTGAGACCAATTGCTGTTGGATCAACACTACGACGCCTGGCCTCCAAAATTGCTGTTCGACATATTTTACAGTAATTAAATTCGGAATTTGAACCCGTACAGTTAGGCTTCGGTGTAAAAGGAGGGTGTGAGGCAACCGTCCATGCCCTACGTTCTTTCCTAACATATGGACATCCTGACGTGTTGCTCAAAATTGATGTCAAAAATAGCTTTCAATTCGGTAAATAGGGGGACCCTACTGACCGAAATAAATCAACATATACCCGAAATATACAATTATCTTCTTCTCAGTTACGCTGACCCAACAAAATTGTTATATCGGTCTAATGAATTATCCTCGGAAGTAGGTTGTCAACAAGGTGATCCCCTTGGACCAACAATTTTTAGTTTGGCTATAAATCCCATAATCAAAAGTATAAATTCTAAATTCAATATTTGGTATCTGGATGACGGAACCTTAGGAGGTGATATGGAAACTGTATTTTCTGACCTTTTTTTCAATCAAAAATAAATTTGAAGCCATTGGTTTGGAGCTTAACTTTAGCAAATGCGAACTTTTTTATAAATAACTGCAACTTAAATTTAAATGACGTAAAACACAAATTTAATACTTTGGCACCAAATATGAAAATAGTTAACAGTAATTCCCTTTACCTTTTAGGTTCTCCAATTTTTAACGAATCTATGTCTGAATATATTAATAATTCAATTGCTAAATTTCAAAATTCTGCTGACCGTCTCCTTGAAATTAGTCCACATTATGCACTTTGCATTTTAAAATCTTGCCTTTTTGTCCCGAAATTTACGTATGTGCTCCGTTGCTGCTCCTTTTAGAATCACCCAGACCTCTTGACACAAGTGGACAACTTAATCAAAATTAGTTTAGAATCGATTCTTAATATACACATGAACGAGCAATCTTGGACCCAAGCCTTCCTACCCATCCGTTATGGTGGTTTAGGAATTCGCAAAATTTCCAGTGTCTCTTTACCAGCCTTCCTATCTTCTGTCTATAGTTCAGCAAATCTCGTAAGTAAAATTTTAAGGGCATCCCCTTCAAACTTTGAGATTGCTGGCCTGGAAGAAACTAGAAACGCTTTCTTAATTGCATGCCCTGGTCAAAATTTTCAATTTTCTCTAAATTCACAGAGGAGCTGGGACGACATAAACTGCAAATTGACTTATGACAATCTTTTGAGCTTTAGTACAGGTTCGGCGCGTGCTAGGCTTTTTGGCCGTGGGTACGCATGAGGCTACTGGCTTCACGCGTATCCTTCGTCAAATACAGGAACATTTCTTGAGCCTGACACGCTCCGAATCGCAACCTGTCTACGGCTTGGGGTTCCGGTCTGCGCTCCTCATAAATGTCCGTGTGGCAGTGACGTCGACAAGCTAGGATATCACGGGCTATCATGCCAAAAAGTGCAGGTCGCTTCTCGAGACAAGCAGCTCTTAACGATATCATACGCCGGTCTCTTGCCACCGTCAACGTGCCAAGTCTACTTGAGCCGTCTGGTATTGCAAGAGACGATGGCAAGAGACCGGACGGTATGAGTTTGATTCCATGGAGGATGGGCCGGGTGCTGGTATGGGATGCAACCTGTTCAGACACGCTGGCCCCTTCCCATCTACGTGAACCAACAACAGAGCTGGTGCGGCTTGTGAAGCGGCAGAAAAAGGCTAAAGTTTGCAAATACAGGGGTCTAGGCTCCGAATATATTTTTGTCCCTTTCGGTGTCGAGACCCTTGGTCCGTGGGGTCCTAGCGCTATAAGCCTTTTTAAGGAAATAGCAAAAAGGTTAATCGACGTCACAGGAGACCGAAGAGCTGGCAGTTACCTCGGACAAAGAATTAGTCTAGCTATTCAACGGGGAAACGCTGCCAGTATCTTCGGAACCTTGCCTAAAGGACCTCTTTTTTAATAATTTAATTTAGTTATTATAATATATATTTTTAAGGTTTTTAGTATTAGTATTAATTGTAAATATTATAATTTAATTTCATTAATTATACTTATATTTGTTTCTTCATATTTAATATTATGTTTCACATTTGTACTAACATTATTTAAAATGACTAAGTAATGGGAATAGATCATCGATGTTATTATTTATTCGTAATATTGACATCGAGTTCAGACAAGCCTCTATTTGAGACAATACTGTACAAAATTCTTCAAAAGTCAACAAAGAGTTACCTATCACTCTCTTGAGATGACTCTTGGTAGACTTAATACCTGCGTCCCATAGACCTCTAAAATTAAGACTATAGGGTGGAATTCTGTGCCAGTAATTTCCATTATTAGCAGGCCAATCAGCAATATCAACAGATACACTGGACTTTTCTTCTATTAGGAGGGCCTGTAATATTCTATCTGCATCTACAAATGTAGTAGCGTTGTTGCGTAATTTTTATGAACAGCAGTTGTTGAAGTAACAGCAACATTTAAACCAACTGCCTCCTACTCCTCCTTGTGATTTTTGGGATTATTTACAGAATTAAACAATCAATTATGGTTCCATTTGCAGATTTAACATCGTGAAGATTGTCTACAACTAAAGACAGAATAATTATCTCCTAAAAATTATGGCATAACCTCCAGGTTGAAGCATAGTGTCGTCGCGAGTCCACTGTTTCTTTAGCAAATAATTTGCAATTGCATAATTTGTGCTTGCCTTTATAAAATGAACAACATAATTTGTTATTAGATATACTATCATCGGCATAACTTCGATTTAGGTTAAGTATATAAAAATTCTAATGATCGAAACCTATCTTCCAAAAAATCTTACAACTTATGCAATTCAGAAGTTAATTCACTTGACTTAGCTTCCCATTATTTTCTGGACTCATGGCCAAGTTTCTGGCTCATTAAGTAAATTTAAAAGTTAACGTGACCATGGGTGCTAGAAAGCACCCGAAACGTCGGGTATTAAAATTAATATAAATAAAACGCGATAAAATCCGTAAAAGTAGTTTTAATCAAAACGAATTCCATTAAACCTCAAAATTTTCTAATCGACTTTCTATATAAAAAAACTGTAATACGATCATTTAAAATTTTCTTAAAATTGACATAAGCCTTTTCAATTAAAGAACTTATTTCTATCTGTAGACATTCATACGCTAACAAATCAATTATTCTTTATTTTAAAAAGTATTATAAACAATATTAAAAATGAAATTTGACAACTCCAAATCAATATGCAAATTTTATTGTCTTTGAACAAATTGTTCCTCGCTATGAAATTGGACATAGGTGCCCCGTCAGATCACTTATCACCTTGTCGACGAAACATATCCATATACGTCGAGTGTCAATGAAGAGCCCGTCCACTGGCAACTGTTCCCAATTCAGACACCACGCACCAACAGCGCGACGTGGTTGCACAGGGAAAGACACTTATATTCACTTCAATAATTGCCTTCTGCGCCCTAAGGCAACTGGTGAATCGTGTATCTTTTTTAACACATCACGATACAATAGCGCAATCACCTGTACACGGTAATCAAGACAATCGGCCACCGTGTCGGCATAGCTTAGATACAAACACAACCTACACTGATGTCTTACTATCCGACATCGAGGGACCATGTACAGATCCCAAAAACAATCGCTGGGAGAAAAGGTTCATGAAATGAAACTCAGCTATCAATTAGCAGTAGGAGTCAAAAAGCATCGTATATTATGTAAAGAAGTCTTATACACTATTTGAAACAAATCTTTACTGTATTTTAAATAGCAAAGGAAAAGAAAAATGGAAAATCAAGGAAGCAGTGTAAGCAAGTTTATAATTCAAGACCCTTTTTACAGATCTCAAATTAAATTATCATGAAAATAATTCAAAACAAAATTCGCAAACAACAAAAACATATTTTAAATATTAAAAGGGATAACAAGAACTACAGTAGTTTCTACTTTGTTGTACAAAATTAAGAAATAATCAATAACAATATTTATTTTTACGAAATTACCTTGGGACAAATTATTTAACTATTTGTCACCGAGGTTGCCACAGACCCTCCAAAACCGTATTTTTTTTAATAGAAGAGGGGGCAAACGAGCATGCGGCTCCCCTGATCTACATGATCTAGCTCCCTAGACTTGCCACGGTGACGAACGTGTCTAGTGCCTACATACCTAGTGTAAAGAAATAAAATAATAATTAGAGATGGGCCGAATATGGATTTCACCGAATACGAATATTCGGTCCAAAAGTTCGGTAAAATTTTTACCGAACCTAATATTCGGCCGAACATTATTCGGCAGGATCACCTCGGTACCCAATAAATTTATGTCAAAATTTGTTACCGTAAAGCGCTCGAGATTAGCGCCGACCCTGCATCTCGCTCCTCCGCCACACCTGACATGTTATTCCATCATCTAATACTGAGCAAATTTGTTTTGAAGATTTTTGTGAGAAAAAAAGTATTTCGTTGTGTTAATTATAGCAAAAATTGATAATTATATTATGATAATAATGAGTGGCAGGAAATCTACTATTTAGACTTACTTTAGAGAAACTGACTACTAAAGTAAAGTGAATTGTACTAACGTAATGTGGTGTTTCTTTGTTTGATCCCAAAAACATTTTATAAAGTTTTCTATTTGATATAATTGGAAGTAAATCTACAGTACCTCAAAAATATCACGCTGTATAAGTAGATTTAACTCATAAATAAAATATAATTTCAACACTAAAATTTCATCAACAACAAATCAAAGATATGGCAATACTCAGTTCGTACATTTCAATACAGTGTACACTTTGAGTAACATTTCAACGAATATTCGGTAATTTAGCCGAATATTCAGCTGAATACGAATATTCGGTAAAGATGCCGAATATGCCGGATACCGAATATGTAACAATATTCAACCCATTTCTAATAATAATTGCTAACAAAAACATATTCCTCTTAAAGATTTTTTTCTTCGAATTTGGCATAAATCATTCACTTGATTTCATCTATCCCAACGTTCCGCCCTAAAACTCTCTTTTTCTATTTTGAAATAAATTTTTATCGCTATGCACAAAATCAGAATTGCATGGTGGGTATTTTAAAAAATTATAATGCCCATTATTTGGGTAGCAGCGCTAAGAACGGACGCTTTGACGGTTTGTCATGCAAAATCAGAGCACATTTCTTTGCTCACAACTCCTCATTTATTTTCCTCTTAGCGTCTTTTAGTATATCAATTATTCCAAAATAATATTGCCTCGCTATGGAAACACGGTTTCTTTATAATCACTAAAACTTAAGGACAGTTACGTCAGACTCCCACCGGCTAAAATCCAAATCTCTTACGCCATCGCCGCATTTAGGCAGGCCCAGTACAGGCAGAGTACTCTTTCACACACACACAGGAACATGCGTTCTCAAACATGTTGTACGACTTCAAAAATCTGAAATATTTAGTTTGGTCTTTATAAGGCAAAATATACGTGTTAATGTCTTCCGTCCTTCAAATTCGCTACATAAATCTCACTTGCCAATTCTTTACTTGGAACCTTTTCTACTAATATTTAGTTTCGTCATTGATAGAGGTTTCCTTTTAAGGACACTTCTCCTAAAATGCCGTTAGTAAATTAGTTAGAACGCAGAGGAGTTTCACGAAATTACACTTTAGAAATCTTTTAATTTCAGTTTTTTTTTTGTATTTTTTATAAATAGAAAAGAATTATAAGCAACTACACCGCCTACATCGTTGTCATTGGATACTGCGGCTAAAACAATACCTATATCAACGTTCGATAACGAATGGAAATGCGTTGTTACCCTGAGGGCTAAGATGGAATATCTTGTTGAAAATAAAAAGGAGCTTCCGATCTCGTCACATACAATACGAAAGACAGTAAGGTGCTATTTAAGTCCACAGAGGGTGAATGTATTTATGTTCAATGGAATATTTTTAATAGATGATGAAAGTAATGTCTCATGTTGTATTTTATGTAATACTTTCAAAATTACATCGATTTTACATGGATATATTTTTGCAAGTTTTTGAAGTGCAAACTTCTTTAGAATCGCTGAAAAAGCGACACTGAAAAGAGACAAACAAATACATAAAACAAAATGAGCCAGAATACAGTGTAGACCACGAACTCAAAAGATTGAGTTCGAAATCGCCATTCGATTCCTGCCTTTTAGAAAAAATTATATAGTTTATTTTATATTATTATACCAAATTGATTATACTCCAATCCTCGATTTCATAACTTGAGGCCATATGGCGTCCATTTAACTTAAGGAGGTCTGGGAGTCGATTAATTTTTGTTCCATAAAGACTTTACTTACAGAATGAAGTAGATGGCGCTACTATAAAGCGATTCTACTGGAGAGAAAATATTGTTTTGATTTATTATATTAAAATTAAGTCCAAAAATCAGGCTTGTAACGTTTATTTGCTATAAAATTATATGAAATAATTCTATTTTATATTTCGTTTCATTTGAAGGTTATACTTGAACAAATGTTTTGTTTTTGTTCCAGTACGAGTCAATAAAATTCGAGAATCATACTTCTTTACAAGAAAGGCGATCCATCAGATATGAGCCACTACTGACCTATTAGCCTTTTTGCAATGTTTTATCAATCATATTAATCGGTGTTAATTTATGATTATTCTATACTATGGCATTGATTAGTCGTGATATTGTAGTTTTATGATAAAAGTAATATACAACCTAACTTATACAACCGACAAATAACTACACTTAGAAATTACTTTTATCATAAAACGACAATATCACGACTCCTCCTTCATTTCGTGACAATTTTAGTCTTTGTATGAATGATCTTGGATGGTGTTTACGGTACTTCGTAAGAGATGTATTTATTGTGCGTTGTAGCTTTTTTAGTTCAGTTTTAGACCAGTGATCACTTTTATCTATTATGCCCAAAGAATACGTTAGTAAGGGAATTGCAAATGTGTAACTTTAAATGTGTGTAGCTTTAAATATATTTTTAGAATTGAATTGAGATGTTAATACTAAGCGAAATCTATATCGGAACTTATCTTTTAATGTATTTGTAATTTCTTTGTGGTGTATTTCACTTAATTTCCTCTAAATATTTGATTTGCTGTCTTGTTGCAACTGATGATTATGTTCATAATACTGTGCAGCTCTTAATGAATTAATGTTGCACTTATCAAATTCAAATTCAAATCGTTTATTGAATCTATAATGTACAGTACATTAGCAGTTACAGTGACCATTATAGACCCTGGGCGTTGCAATATACTAAAAATATACAATAAAATAATTAAATGGACTTATAACTATGTAACATCATTATAATTTTTACAACATAAAATTTTATACAAGTTGGCTCATGTAAAGTAACATGTATTTGGCTATTTTGAAAATAAAATTTTATTCAATACTTAGTAATTTACTGCTTAGTAATTAACTTTTTTTTTTTTTTTTATAGGATCACAACAGCACCATCCACCAACCCCCACAAAAAAAGTCATCAAAAACTCTCACCATACGAAATTAACACTTTACTTTTCACGCTTATTCTGTGAGAGGGGCGGTCGAGCCGACCCATTCGTGCTACAAAAAATTAACTAATTAACTATCAAAAAATTCAGTGAGCATGTAAAAGCATTTGGAAATAAGATAATCATTAAGTTTTTATTGAATGAACTTAATTTAACTTCGAGATTTTATATTTATGGTTATTTTATTGAATATTTTAATTGCCATGTAATATGGACTACAATTAAGCATTTTGTTTCTAGATGGGGGTAAATATAACCTATTTTTATGACTAGTATTGTATATAGTACATTGTGTGTTTCTTTTATCTGGGTAAAGAAGTGTTTATTTTTAAATACGAAGTTACTTATATCTTTTATGTAAATAGAAACTAAGGTTAATTAGTAATTAATTTAAATTTAATGAAGTAGGGTATGGTAGGTTATCAATTCTGGTAAGTATCCCAACACATTTTTTTTTTTGTAAAATATACAATTCATCTGCATTAACACTATTACCCTAAAGGATAATGCCATATTTAAGCCATGAAAAGGCATACACGTAATATATAGAAAGTGCAGTTTCTAAATTTGTGCTATGATTAATTTGATAAAGCGTATATTTAATTTTAGAGAGTTTGCATTTAATTTTTTCAATGTGCGACTTCGAGTTTAAATGTGTATCTACATTAAGTCCAAGCAAGTTGTACGAGTCTATCTCTTCTATTAGGGTATTTTGTAATTGAATATTAATTTTTAGGGGTGGTTTATTATATGGACAAAATTATAAAATTTTTGTCTTTTTAAGGTTTATTTCTAGATTATGGCTATCAAGCCAATGAGTGACATTATGAAGTGTATCATAGATAAGGGCTTCAGAGCTAATGTTGTCGTTACTTTGTATAAGTATTGACAAGCCATCTGCAAATAATACTAGCAGTGTTGATTCTCTATACAAACACTTTGACAGGTCATTTACATAAATAAGAAACAGCACACAACCTAAAACGCTGCCCTGTGGGATTGAACTAGTTAGGTGTTTCTCTTCAGAACGAACTTTTATTATTTCAGTTGTAATTTGGTTGTAGTGTTAAATTTCTACTATTTGCTTCCAATTATTTAAATAGGATTTGAAGCAGTTATGTACTGGCCCACGGATACCCGAATTCATAAGTTTTAAAACTTGACAATTTAACAATTCGAAATTCCATTGCAATATCACGTTAAAATGTTTCCGTTAATATAACTGACTGGTCTAATTTATCTTGAGTAGTAGCATATAGCTTTAGATCGTCCGTATACAAAAGATGACTAAGTTTTTTTCCTCTTTGTCGGTATGTAGATGATCTTGTGTTGTATGGTATTGTAACGATTAACCTATGTTTTACGAGTTTAACATTTTTGATAAGGGGTTTATTGCAAGGCAGAACCAGAGAGGACTAAGTGAATCTCCCTGGAAAAATACCTCTCTTTATTATAATAATATCTGTTTCCATCGTTCCATCTAGTGAGTTAAGTTTAAGTTTCGTTGTCCAATTGGTCATGGCAGCCTGTGAGAGTTGTATTATGTTTGGACGGATTTCATATATTTGTTAATTTTTTAATAACCAAGTGTGTGAGTTGAGTCATAAGCTTTTTTACCATCAATGTACATGCTGAATAAATGTTTTCTTTTTAGTTGTACCTGCTTTAATACTACTACATCTATTGTGAGCTACTCTTTGCAACCCTGACTAAATTTTCTACAGCCGCTTTGTTCTCCTGATAATATGTTGTTAGCCTCTATATGTTCGTAAATGGTTTCGGTTAAGTAAAATGTAGTTATATTGTACAAAATTTGTAAACATGTGGTAGGTTTATATTTTGTAGGATTGTCAAGTTTGCTAGGATCTTTTGGTATCATATATTTTATTTCTTGTATATATTGCTTGATCCAGGTAATTTCCAGTAATGAAGTTTTTAATTATTCTTTGGAAAGTGTCCATTTTGATGTACTAAAACTGCATAACTTTTATCTGTGATGTGTCTGCTTTATTTTTGATCCAGTCCGTTTCCGTATTATAATGATTAGGTTTCTCTCATATTATAGACCAATAACTTTGTAATTCTCTAAGTGAGGGTAAGATATTATTTTCTGAGCATTTCAAACTGCTGATTTTATTGATAACAGGGTTTTTTTTTTTATTTCGGTAGAAAAGTTTTTCTTTTGAACAAAATATAATGTTTTGAGTTTTTCGCAGAGAGCATGCTTTATATCTTTTTTGACGATAACACTAGTAAGTTTAAGTTTTTCTTTAAGTGTCTAAAAATTTTTCATGTTTAATGTTATGTTCTTCGTAGGCAGAATAACTTTTATATTATTCCAATATAGCATTTACATGTTTAATCGATTTTTGACCCCTGTTTCCGTTGATATATTGTGTTAGCGTAGCCATCTATTTGTTTTCAAATCTTTGTTCCCACTTTAGTTTATTATATTTATTTTGTTTGTCCTTTCCTAACGGGTTATCATCTTGTACAGCTATTTCAATTTTAGCTATGTTGAGCTTAGCTGAAGTTAATGCTGCACAGTACACAAAATTTTGAAATATTTTAATTCCATGTCGCTATTGATGTGTTCTGGCAATAAAATATTTTTTACATATGCGGCTATTTTATTCAACTTTTTGATAAGCTCTGCTTTGTTATAAATTCTCTTTCTATTGGGTTTGCATTAGCAAAATATACTAAAGCTTTAGCAAACATGTCATCTATGCCAATTATCTATTCCCTGTGTAAATTTTCATTTTCATTTGCTGTGTGGTTTTCAGCATTTTAATCTAAACTTTCTATATTTGGTTCTTTGTTATCTGTTATACCAATCTGAAGTATTAAGTTGTCATTGGCTTGTATATCGTAATGCTGTTCATGCAAGTCATTCCTAATTAATTCTAAGTGGTGAAAACTTAAATATTTTTTTGTAAATTAATCGCCTTTAGTCAGCTATCTATTGCTCTCTCAAATTACTTAAATGGGGGAATCGATTTATAAAATCTTGGTGTAATAATTTCATATATGCTATTTTATTTTTCTCCCACTGGCTTATTTTATAGTAAATTCTTATTATAGCATCATTATATGCGTCTGTCCATTTCATGCATTGTTGTTTGTAAAGGGTAGGTATTAGTGTGTTGATTTTTGTTTTGTAACAGATATTGATTGGGGAAATGTAGTCTGTAAGTTTGATTGCACTTCATTATAATTGTTTTTACAATTTCTTGGGACAAAAGTTTATCATTCGTTATTGCTCTTCACTGATCTACTATTCTTTGACTAGTAACTTGCATATTTGGGAATCGTTCTACGAATTTCATGTGTAATGGTTGTCAATAACTTTTAGTGTCAATATCCGTCATTATCAAATAGAGGTAAGTACGCAATATAAATTCATCCATTTCAGATGTACATTTTTACGCGTATTACTTTTACAGGTTTACTGGTGGGCACAGGTTCTATAACAGTAGTTATTTTCTGTTCACCATCCTTCAGCAATTGGCTATTTGATGATAGTGACGAATGTTAAGACTGGTGTGAAGTGTATGGTATTGATTTCTGCCCATTGTTTTTGGAGGTATATAAACTATCACTATCACTGAGGGTATCGGTGTCCATGGATCTCGCTTCAGTCTTTTGACCGGAAATCTTCCTCGCCCAGAGATTATAGTGCCCTTTATGTATATACACCACCACGACAAGGTCATAAATACCATGGTGGGGGTATATATAGTTTTCTCATCTGTTTGGGTTCCATAAATATATGATTGTGAATGAAAATGATAAATATACATAAATATCAATGAAATAAAATAAATACATAAAAATAATAAAACCCAACCAGATGAAAGCCCTCGGCAGGGGAGGAAAACAGCCGGGGGTTAGGGGAAAAGGGGAAGAAACCGGCGGATAGAGGAGCACCACCTTCTACATTTGAGCCCGGAACGGTCCGTCAGGGAGACCCAATCGCCTCAGATGACCCGAGAGGCTGACTGCGATTAGCCTATTTGCAGAGACGACTACAGGAATAATTTCGGTCGGCAGACCACCTCACATTTCGGTCACCTTGTGAGCCACGTTATATTTTTATATATTTTGTTTGCTTTATCTGTTTCGTCATACGGAATGGTAATGTCGACCAAAATATCCTTGACTGTGTCTGGTCAATCAGCACAATATCAGGCTTACCGCACAAATAGTCCTATCTGAGATGATGGCCCGGTCCCAGTAGAGCCTGGTAGCACCGCTTCCGGCAAATACTTTTAATACGGCAATTTCCGGTCCACTAGACCCTATTTCAGAGCGAGCTCCTGGTGAAGAATTCTGGCTACTAGATTGTGTCTGTGCAAGTACTCAGAGTTAGAAAGCGCCGAACAACCGGAAATGACATTCCTAAGTCCAAGCTCGACAGATGTCAACGGTGCTATCATTTAGGATGTATCCCCGATAGTTATTGTTATTAATAACCTGATCCTGTATTGCACAGACAAAACCATCGGTTTTCTCGAAGAGGTCACCAAAAAGTAGCCAGTGGAGGGAGACTACAGTGTCTACGAAAGGCTCAAGAAGAGCTTTGTAGAACCTCCCGTGGAGCACCTTCTCCTTCAATACGGTCTCTCGGTCGCCATTGCTATACACTACCGGGTTCTGTCATTACTCGTTAGCTAAGGATAGGGGGGTAAGTTCTTTATCATAAAAAATGACTTCTCTATATAATGGATTATCTGATCTCGCCAGAAATTAATTACAGAGGCTGCACACTTCGCGATTATACATGGTGGGCGCACTTAAAAAAGACACGCCCACCATGCTTATGCGGCAAGTACAGCCTCATTACGTCGGATGATGCACTCTTTTGGGACGTCATGGTAGTGCGGACTTTTTCTATCCAGGGCGTTAAGTTCAATCTGAGACCACCCGAGTATGCCAAAGGTATACATGAGTACAGGCATGACCCAACCGATATATGCGTGTGTCTTATTCACACCAGACAAAAGGCTGTTAAGCATTTTGGTCAAGCGTGCATAAAATACGTCGCTAGCTGACTGTTTCATACCAGCCTCATCGATACCGATGTTCTGTGACATAACCAGGTATCGGTATGTTTCAGCCTTGGAAAGGGTCTTTAAATTGACGGATATAGATAAATCTATGCCCTCAGAGTTAGTAACCCTTCCTCTTTCAACATGGAGGACCGCACATTTATCCGTTCCAAGCTCCATTCTAATTGAATTGTTAAAATCACAACCTAAAATCTTAAAATCATACAACCCGGAGCCCTCCATTAAAGTACTGAGAGAGTTCATACAGTGGCAGAACCAGATTGGACTCAGGCAATCGCCCTGGAAGATACCCATGCGGGGTTATTATCATTATTGAGTAAAATCCGGCAATTATTTATTCAATCAGAAATGCTAAACTTACACCAAAGTTATAATCAATAACGTTAACATTTAGAGTTGACTAATGATAATTTTTTCAATAGTTTTACTTAAGCATGATTTGTTTCATCGTAAATCGAAACAGCTTTAAGCGTGTTAAAATCATAACCATAATATCAACTCTTTCAGTCCAATAAAATTTCGCGGTTAGTATATTATATATACTCTTTATCTGAATGAATATGAAGACGTTAGGGAAACACCTATCTTTGTAGTCAGCTTTTATAAGGTTGATTTTGGTTCCATTTTTTGAATTTCATAGAACGACTTCACCCGGAGCTTAATCCCCGCCGGTACTACTGAAAATGTTAGTTTTCAGTGGAAAAGAAATCATACGTGATGCTGATTCTGAAGTTATTTCGAGATTGTTTATTTTTAAAACTTATTTAAAGTCTTTAAAATAAGTTAAGAGGTTTATTTTGTTTATTGCATGAAATCAATTGACGTATATTTTACCTGAAAATTATTTCATAAAGTATACTGAATGAAGTAAGGTTCAGCAATTTAAAAATATATTGTCTAGTCAAGTTGTCAAATATGAACCTCTCAAATTATACCCCTTTATACCCATAGATAACACATATAATGTATTATATCATACGTTGCTTCATTTCAAATGTTTGCCTTGGCGTGACTATTGCTTTGCTGTGGACTCTCTCTCTCTCTAATGTTTAGATTTATTTTATTTAACACACAGTTGTGCGGGGCCACTCCGCCAACTAATTTAAATTTAACAACTGTTGTTAATTTTAAATTATTTTTGCTATATCACAGTTATTTTTAGCATTACTTTAAATACGCTTTTACCTATGTACATTTTTGAACTTTCAATATTCGTAAAAAGTATCCTCATTTTTTTTACTAAATTAAAAGATACAGTAACATATAGTACCAGATACCCAGATAAAATTATTTTACCTTCATTAAAAACTAGCCTGTACTCAAAAAAAGCTGTGTGATGGCTATTCAATTGTTTAACGAAATCACAAATGAAATAAGGCAAGTAGATTATAATCGATTTAGACGTAATTTATTAAAGTGGCTTTTGGAAAAACAATTTTATCCGGTAAATGAAATGCTAAAAATAAAAGAATGTTTCTATTGACTGTTAAACGTTGTTTCCTATTTGATCGTGTTTTAAAGGATTAATATTAAAATTGTAAAATTGTGATGCACGTTTAATTTTACTTGAATTTTGCATATTCTAACCATAATTTTTCATATACCAAAATTGGCGAATTATGTGATACATTATTATTTATAAGTTGAACATCTTTGGACCATATTTCTTGCGAAAAAAATTATTATTATTGTGGGGTATCAATATAGTTTTCTCAACTGGTTGGGTTCTATAAATATATAATTATAAATGAAGATGAAAAGATAAACATACATAAATATCAATAACATAAAATAAATATAAAAATACATAAATAAATAAAAGCCCAACCAGATGGAGGCCCTCGGCAGGGGAGAACAAACGGCCGGGGGTTAGGGGGAAAGGGAAAGAAACCGGCGGACGATGCGGGCGGTATCGAGGAGCACCGCCTTCTGCATTTGAGCCTGGAGCGGTCCGCCACGTAGTCCCAGCCGCCTCAGATGACCCGAGAGGCTGACTGGGATTAGCCCGTTTGCAGAGACGACTACAGGAATAATTTCGGTCGGCAGACCACCCCACATGTCGGTCACCTCGTGAGCCGGGTCCAGATATTTTGTTTGCTTATCTGTTTCGGCTTTCACGAGGTTCTCGTCATACGGAACGGTAATGTCGACCAAAAATATCCTTAAATGTGTCCGGTCCATCAGCACAATATCAGGATTATTCGCAAGAATAGTTCTGTCTGTGATGATGGCCCGGTCCCAATAGAGCCTGGCGCGATCATTTTCGAGCACGGCTTCCGGCAAGTACTTGTACGGCAATTTCCGAGATACGAGACCGTATTTCAGAGCGAGCTCCTGTTGAAGAATTCTGGCTACTAGGTTGTGCCTGTGCAAGTACTCAGCGAACAATCGGAGATGCCATGCCTAAGTGACACCGGGATGGCGACACGCTTGACAGATGTCGACGATGCCATCCTTTAGGATGTATCTCCGATAGTTGTTGGTGTTAATAATCTGATTTTGTATTGCACAGACAAAACCCTCGGTTTCCCCGAAGAGATCACCAAAGCGTAGTCAGTGGACGGAGGCTACTGTGTCTACGAAAGGCTCATGTAGAGCCTTGTAGAACCTCCCGAGGAGCTCCTTCTCCTTCCATACGGTCTCCTGGTCGGAAATGCTCTGTACTGCCGGGTCTTGCCATTGCTCGTTGGCTAAGGGTAGAGGGGTAAGTCCTTTATCACAAGAAATGATGTCCTTATAGAATGGATCTTCCGATCTCGCCAGGAAGTAATCAAGGAGGCTGAACACACTTCGCGATTATGCATGGTGAGCGCGCTCAAGAAACCACGACCACCATGCTTCCGCGGCAAGTACAGCCTTATTACCGACGATCTCGGATGATGCATCCTATGGGACGTCAGGGTAGTGCGGACTTTTCTATCCAGGGCGTTAAGTTCAGTCTGAGTCCACCTGAGTATGCCAAAGGTATACATGAGGACAGGCATGACCCAGCCGTTATATGCGTGTGCCTTATTCACACCGGACAAAAGTGTAATGTTGGGGTTCCTAATGGGTGTTATTCAAGGAAACGACTACATTATATACTATTTAATGAATACGCTCGTAATAATCTAAAATAATGCATAATATAAGGTATAGTGCAAACTCAGCATAAATACGATTATAAAGTAGCGTACTTACTTACTAAACTAAAGGAGCATACATATTATTCTTACACTTCACCTCCCGAGGACATAGAAAAAAAAAAGAATTAGGTACATTCTTTTTTTTTTACATAATTTTTACTAGATATTTACTTGAAGTATCATCTTTTAAAATAATAGTGTTTAATAGACATAAGTTACTTATTACATTATACATTGCAATGTTATCTAAAATTAAATCTTACATTCAAATCTATTGACAAAAAGGCCTAGTCCTATTCTTATGTACTAATTCAATTTTATTATTTTTAATTAATTTTACGTTACAACCTAAATCTTCCATAACTGTATAGGGACCTTTAAATATTGCATCTAATTTACTACGTGCTTCATTTTTTACTAAAACCAAATCATTTTTCTCATATTTTGCAGAATTGACAGACTTATCATATATTTCTTTCCGTTTATGCTTATTAATCAACAAATTTTTCTTTGCATCTTCATGACCTAATTGTAACCTGTATTTTAATTGTAATGGATAATTATCTATATTATACAATGGTTCTACGGTATTACTTATGCTATCGGGTATTTGACAAAGTTTTCCAAAAACAAGTTCATATGGCGTGTAATTTGTTTCTGAATGGACTGTGTTGTTAAAACTGAAGCATCAAAATGGTAACCAATAGCTCCATGTATCCGTATGATTGTCACACTGGATCCTTAAAAATGCACCCAAAGTTTTGTGAGCATTTTCAAGAGCTCACATCGACTGATGGTGATAGGCTGTAGAAGATAATTTTTTATATTAAGCATTTTACAAACCTATTCCATGGTTGCAGAAATAAATTCTGTTCCTCGAACTGTAGCTATTGTCGTCGGAATACCAAATCTTAATATGAACTGTCTAACAAATGCATCTGCAATGGACACTGTTTCTTTGTTTTGCAAAGGAATAGCTTGTACAAATTTTGTTAACTCGCATTGCATAGTCAATATATAACAATTACCATTTTCGTCTCTATCTAAGGGTCGCACTACATCTAAGTATATCTTTTCAAAAGCCGAGGAAGCTGTTGTGGTAATTTCCATCGGTTCTTTTATGTTACGAAAATATTTATGTTTCTGACATTTTGTACACTTTTTAACAAATTCCTGGACATCCTTGTCGATACTTGGCCAATAGTATCGCCTTTTGATTGTATTTATCATTCTGCGCACTCCAGCATGACCGCTGGATGGCAGTAAATGAAAGTCATTCATAATAAGTGTCTTTTCGTTGTCGTCATCTATTCTTTTTACGTCTCGTAATATGCATATTCGCGGTCCGGACCAATTACTAAGAGTTGTTATTTCACCCCAAACACTTTTGATAAATTCTATATTATCATTATTTTTAATTATACACACTTCATTGATACGTATCTTTTCACAAAAATTGCTTAATTTCTGCACAAATTCGGCTCGCGAGAAATGTGCCTTGAAATCAAGATTAATGTATAGTGTCTTTTTACCCTCTATAAATGTAAAACATTCAAATTCTTCAGTTATCAAGCCATTATCTCTAATTTGTTTTAATTTGTTGCCTTCAATCAAACACATTTCTACTGAATCACACGGTTTTCTTAATATATCCACAACTCTTGGTTGATCAGGCCAATTGTTAATGGATTTATTAAGATCCTTCTTTTCATCGTCATTCTTACACTTACTTAACTCATTCAGCTTTTTCTTTTGCGCTCTGGTCATTACAGCCATTACTTGTTCATTCATACTTTTAAGTTCATCAGACGTTATACAAACTCTCGATAAAGCATCTGCCACAACATTGTCTCTTCCTTTCACATAGACTATTTTAAACTTATATTCTTCTAAAGTTAATCGAAATTTAAGTAATCTACTTGACGGATCTTTCATACCAAAAAGATATATTAATGGTTTGTGATCTGTCATTATGGTGAATTTGTTTCCATACAAGTATGGTCTGAAATACTTAACGGACCACACTATTGCCAAAAGTTCTTTTTACATAGTTGGATAGTTTCTTTCTGCTTTATTCGAGGGTCTACTGGCATATGCAACTGGTCTGAGATCTTTACTACATAATACAGAACCAATAGCAGTACCCGAGGCGTCTGTTTGTAAAATAAATTCATGATTTTCGGAAAAATCGGGATACTGTAAAATTGGTGATGATATTAAAGCATTTTTTAAAAATTCAAAAGCGTTTTGACATTCATCAGACCAAATAAATGGTTCATTTTTCCTACTTAACTTATTCAAAGGTATTGATTGCTATATCCGAAAAATTTCTTATAAATTTACTATAATAGTTGCAGAATGCTACAAACCGTTTTACTTCATCTGCATTTTTGGGAGTAGGATAATTTCGTAATACTTTTGTTTTTTCTGGATCTGGTAAAACACCTTTTTCTGTAACCAAACGTCCTAAATAAAGAATTTCTTTCTTTAAAAATTCACATTTCTGAGGATTTAGTTTTAAATTTACTTTTCTCAATCTCTCCATGACAGTTATTAAATTTTTGTTATGGGAAGACAGATTTCTTCCAAATACAATGAGATCGTCCTGATATACTAAACATTTATCGTAAGTTAAACCAGACATCGCTACAGACATCATACGACTAAAGGCATTAGGGCTGATCTTTAAACCCATTGGTAAACGCTTCATGCAATATTGACCAGTATTTGTAGTGAAAGCTGTTAATTTACGACTACTAGGCTCTAAACTTACCTGATAGTAAGCTTAGTGAAGGTCAAGATGAGTAAAATAAATGGCTCCAGTAAGCGTATCTAAAATTTCATTAATATTTGGTAGAGGAAATTTGTCGTCACAAATAACCTCGTTCAATTTTCTGTAATCTACAACTAAACGCCATTTTTTCTCATTACCTTTGCTACTTTTCTTAGGTACTAATAATATTGGACTGGACCATTCACTATTTGACTCTTCGATTATATCATTTTCTAACATATTCTCAACTTGCTTAGTTATTTCTGGTTTTAGTATCTGTGGTAACCTATAAGGCTTGACGTAAACTGGAGTAGAGTTTTGTTTTAAAACAATAGATTGCTCATAAATATTAGTTGTCGTTAACTTATCTCCTTCTAAATAAAAAATGTCAGAATATTTTGCACAAATTGCTTCAATTGATTGTTTTTCTTCTCCGTCTAAATAATTTAAATTTAATTCAGATAGCAAAGTTTTAACCCTGGTAACGTCAATATTGGTCTTATTAAATTGACAAATATTATAATTATACAAACTTTTCAAATCTGGTGTGAAAGATGGCAAGTTTACTTCCTTCTCACTAACATTAAGTATTTTAACTGGAATTCTACTATTACTAACTGTAGTTATTGCGTTTGCTATAAAGACATCCTTCGTTAACTCTTTACTACATACTACTACTTCTCCAGTTACATACTCATTCACAATAATAAAATGAATTGATTCCGAGCGTGCTGGAATATCATAGAATTTTTCATCCTATCATGTTCATCAACAAAATGTAGATAATGTTGTTTATTACTGTTAAAAAGTGTTAAATTATTTGAACCTAAATCAATATTCGCACTAAATTTTTCTAAAAAGTCTAAGCCTATGATTCCATCTGCTTTTAGTGGTAGCGAATCAAAAACAAGAAAATTATCCCGAAACGTGGCATTTTCGTATTTTAATATTAAATTTACAGAACCGTGAGATCGTCGCTGACCACCTATTCCATTTATTATAGTATTATCTCTATTAACAATGATATCTTTTGGCAGTACTTCATTTTTAATAATTGACAATATTGCACCCGTATCAATAAGCCAATAGTATTTAATGTTTATAATATAAAAAGTAACATACTTCGCATCACCTTGTAATGATAATATAAAATGCTTAAGATCGAAAAAACTGATTCGATGTACCTGCATTGTCGTCTTTATCGTATTGATGAGTGTCAGCTACTTTTTCTACTGGAAATGAGTTTTGACCTCGTCCACGGTTCCTAACATATCTAGAGCCTCTATTTCCTCGTTGATTATTATATGAAGGACGATAATTTGCTCTAGAATTTCCGCTAGAACCTTGTCCTTGATTGTAGTGGTTATTAAATTTATGCCCACGATGGTAATTGTTATCATATTGACTACGGTAAATGACCTTGAGAACGTCTAATATTGTGTGCCGAGTGGTGTCCATATTTAGATGCATACCAAATGTTACCTGGTGGTTGAAAAGACGTGTACTCCTCGTCTTTTGCTGCTTGTATGGCATCTTTCAAGCTGCTGAAGCCGCGTGCTCATTTTTGCATTACACAGGCCATCTGAAAAACGTTTTGTGGCAAAACTTTCATTGATTGGTTTTAAAATCGAGAATACTTCCTCATTTCCATCTACCTGAGTAATTGTCAGCTCTGTAAATAACTTTTCTACCTCCGTACCATAATCCTCAATGGATCTCGAGCCTTGTTGAATATTATGAAGCTTCGTCTGTATAGCCATAAATAATTTTTTTGGGTAAAAGATATTTCCTCATATCATCAATTAATTCTTGGATAGTTTTGTATGAGCTTGCAATTCGTAATTTTGCATTTTCATTCAACCGACTTTTCAAAACAAAAGTAATTAATAATACTTTACCTGGGTTGTCCAGCATGTAAGCATACATCTCCACTGAGTCTATTAGGCGCTTAGTGGTGGCCTCTACACCGTCCATTACTGGAATCAAACTACACGCCACCTTTATGTCAAAATCCATTTTGCCTAAATCTACTGTAACGGGAAAAGTACACAATTTTTCTATTTCCTCGTACTTTTGTTTTATTTTCTGATAAAGATCTATTGCCGATTTCAAATTAATATCTTTACTTTTTCCAATAAGCAAATATATTTTACAACAGTTTTCATATGCGCTTCTTGCTTGATCTAACTTAGTTGAAATAACATTACCCTTATATCTAGTTTGTCCTTTTTTTACTAAATAATTACGTATTTCTACTAAACAGACATAATTTTGTTCCAAAATATCAATCATAATATTCTTAATCTAATAATAGAATTGCACAAATGTAACACATTCTACATAAATGCGAAGAAAAAAGTCCGACGTTGCCTTTTGTTTCCGTTTGGTGTCTTATTACTGAATGTCCGCGCGCGGTTTTAGCACCTTTAGAATTATAGCGTTATGAAATATGATTCCGCATAACTGGCTCACTCACTGCTATTTATTATTTTTACGAAAAAATTAACAACCCACAACACTTATTTTCACTTTCACTATGCATTCACTTCTAATTACTGATTCTGGTTACCTTCTGTGCGCCCTCTGATGGATGATCTGATTCTCTGCATGGTACTCATCTCAATTTCCTGCTAGATCCATGTGCGGTGGCAGCTCCTGTACATCCGCAGGCCCACATAAACTGCTACGAGTCCAATAATGGCCAGAACAATATAGGTCACAATGCTAAGCCGCTCCACGTGACCTCCGATTTCTTTCAACGTGGCGTCATTGTTGCCTCCAGCCGCGTTTTGGCTGAGGAAAACCTCTTCTTTTTCCACAGTTGACCGACACATTATAATATATTATTAAGTAGTTATGTTAACTATACTAAAACTAACAATCCCCTTGGCAGAGTCATCATGGCAGGGTCGCCATGTAATGTTGGGGTTCCTAATGGGTGTTATTCAAGGAAACGACTACATTAGTTACGTACTATTTAATGAATGCGCTCGTAATAATCTAAAATAATGCATATAAGGTATAGTGCAAACTCAGCATACATACGGTTATAAAGTAGCGTACTTACTTACAAAACTAAAGGAGCATACATATTATTCTTACACTTCAAAAGGCTGTTAAGCACTTTGGTCAAGCGTGCATAAAACACGTCGCAAACTGACTGTTTCATACCAGCCTCATCGATACCGATGTTCTGTGACATACCCAGGTATCGGTATGTTTCAGCCTCGGAAAGGGTCCTAAGTTGACGGGCATAGATAAATCTATGCCCTCAGAGTTAGCAACCCTTCCCCTCTCAACATGGAGGACCGCACACTTATCCGTCCCCAGCTCCATTCCAATGGAACTGCTAAACTCACAAGTGATTTTTAGCAGTTCCATAAGATGGGAGCGACTGGAGGCGAATAACTTGAGGTCATCCATATAGAAAAGGTGGGTCACTTTTGTCCCTCCTTTCCGTAGCTGAAATCCCCTCCCGGAGCCCTCCAGTAAGGTACTGAGAGGGTTAAGAGAGAGGCAGATTCAGATTGGACTCAGACAATCGCCCTGGAAGATACCCCTTCTTATCCTTATGTGGTTCTCCGCAGCCATCATCCGCTCACCCAGATGATAAAGGATCGTACTCCACTGCCCCATACACAGTTTCACCACTTTGCCAATGACCGCGTCAATGAGGAGTGGTTCCTTAGTTCCACGATCACCACCCCGACATCCATTTTGAGCGCGTGACATCATCTGATTTAGCTCCAGGTGACGAGTGATTCTCGCGCTCAAAATGGATGTCAGTGTCTTATATATAGTGGGTAGAAACGTAATGGGGCGGTATATTGCGGATGTTAGTGTCTTGTATATGGTCGGTAGATATGTGATGGGGCGGTATTTGCTCGGGTCTGTGGTACCCTGGCCTTTAGGAACCAAATGGGTGATCCCAGTAGTGAAGAGGCTCGGCAGCGACTTCTGGTTGAGAACCTCTTGAAACTGTCGGGCGAGCACAATGGGACACACCACGAACCCCTTCAGCCAGTAGTGATGCAGCCCGTCGAGTCCCGGACTTTTCCAGTTCGGGGCCCTACGGACCGCTTCAGCTACGTCATCCGGCGTTATGGTGACGGGGTCCATGGGCGTAATACCCGCACACTGACTCACCACAACTTCCGTCCAAGGGCCCTCGTTGTGGTTTACGGGCTCTGACCACAGGCTGCGCCAGAATGCGACCGTGTCGGCCCGATTCGGTACTGGTCCCGTTCCACTTACCATTGGTCGCTCCAATGATTTATAGAGCCTCTTCTGATCACTCTGGAAGAGACGATTCTGGTTGAACCGTGTCGACCTCTCGGTATATCGCCGAATTCGCTTTCCCCAAGCAGCGATTCTCTGCTTCAGGTCGTCTATGCGCTCCGTCAGTTTTTGCATTATATCCGGCTGGGACAAACTAACACTTGTCCCAGCAAACGCCATCCTGACGGTGCGCACAATCCTTGGCCTGGTATTGCCTGACCTGAAGCATATCAGTCTGCCGATGAGGGCCCTAGCCTTTGCGATACGTTCTTTAATTCTTGTTCTCCAGGCTGGGATAGCACTACTTTGTCCAGTAGTGCGTCCAGCCGTGGAAAGTTTGGCGCCTATAATACGGCAGACTGCCAGTGCGGTGCCAAAGAGAATTGAGTCCGTATCGCAAAGGTCCCGGCTGGCTTCCAAATAGGTCACCAGCATTGGGTTCAGAGCCCTCACGACAGCCCGATTCCGCTTGCTTTGGGCTATGCGGGGAAGTCGCGGTCGATTTTCGAGAGGCGTACTGCGCGTTTCCATAATCGCCTCTTCCAATTGTGACGGCCCAATATTATTATTAATAATTAAATTCAATATAAAGGGGCGTCAAAAATAGTCTTAAAAGATATATATTAAACAATAAAATTACATTAATAACCATAAAGTTAATATAAATACATTTCAGACATTAGACCGATAACATAGTAAATTAAAGGCAAAATATTGTCTTCCATAATAAATAAATTTATTAGAAACTTGAAAAAAATATTTAAAATAAGATAAATAATAGAAATACACGTCAAAAAATATTATAAAATTAAGTTAAATAACGTTTATAAGATAATTAGAAAATTTGTTAAAAATTGTTTAAGTCATGGGAGGTGTTCGTGTATAAAAGAAAATTTTTCTAAGTTGTGGAAGGAGTTCACGTATAGATGAAATTTCTTAAGTTGTTGAAGGAGTTCATGTATTAAAGAAAATTTTCCTAAGTTATGGAAGGTGTTCACGTATAGATGTCTTGTATGGAGGAAGCTGCTGGAGGTACATACCTGCAGTTGTACATATATATGGGGTGGTCGGGAGCCCGACTGCCTGAAGTACTGTAGCACAATGACTAGTCCTATATTAGGGACTTATGATATTAAACTCAATGATACAAAAGCAATACTAAAGAAGGTCTCCATGATGAATTTGCATTACAATAGTAGGGTCGTGGGTTCGAACCCTATATATTAATGACTTATGAAAGTAAGGTCTATGATCCAAAAGCAATACTATAGAAGGTCTCTATGATTAATATGCATTACAAGAGTAGGGTCGTGGGTTCGAACCCTATATACGAATGACTTATGAAAGTAAGGTCTATGATTCAAAAGCAATACTATAGAAGGTCTCTATGATTAATATGCATTACAATAGTAGGGTCGTGGGTTCGAATCCTATATATACATGACTTATGAAAGTAAGGTCTATGATACAAAAGCAATATTATAGGAGGTCTCCTTGATGCATAAGCATTGTATGGGGTGGTCGGGTGACTGACTGCTCCTAGTACTGTAGCAAAATGACTAGTCCTTATTAGGGACTTGAAAAGGAATATTATGGTGGCGTGTGTGCTGCTTCACGAGCAATTGGTCCGAGGTAAACTTGGACTCGCTAACCGATGTGTCCTGGACATATCATCTAAGTGCCGGTGGTAAGCGGGTTTGTTGTAGCAATACGGCTTTCCCGTGGACATCGCACACCCATACCGTTTGTGGGCGACGTCGTTGCGCATAGCGATGTGTCGTCTATCTTTCGGATTGGGATGATGAGTGTGTTTGGTAGCACTTTTAAGTGTAACAGGCATACTCAACTTCATGTCTTAGTGCATTAGCGCTATGATACGTGGAGTTTTGTTCATTGGCGTCTTAGTAGCGTGCTCTAGACCCATAGAGTGCACCATAGAGGCTCTAGAACCAGATTGGACTCGGACAGTCGCCCTGGAATATACACCTTCTTATCCTTATGCGGCTTTCCGCAGCCTTCATCCGCTCGCCCAGATGACAGAGGATCGTACTCCACTGCCCCATACACTGCTCGATGAAGTATCGAACTATACAGTCATTCTTGTACAGCTTGAGGACGCTCTTTAGCCATGTATGGGGCACCGAGTCAAATGCCTTTCTGTAATCTATCCAGGCGGCGGAGAAGTTCCGACGGTTGCATTTCACCACTTTGCCAATGACCGCGTCAATGAGGAGTGGTTCCTTGGTTCCATGACCGCCGCCCCGACATCCATTTTGAGCGCGCGACATCACCTGACTTGAGTCCAGGTGACGAGTGATTCTCGCGCTCAAAATGGATCTTAGTGTCTTGAACATAGTCGGTAGACACGTGATGGGGCGGTATTTTCTCGGGTCTGTGGCACCCTGATCTTTAGGAACCAAATGAGTGATCCCAGTAGTGAAGAGGCTTGGGAGCGACTTCTGGTTGAGAGCCTCTTGAAACTGTCGGGCAATCACAGCGTGACACACCATGAACCCCTTCAGCCAGTAGTGATGCAGCCCGTCAAGCCCCGGACTTTTCAGTTCGGGACCCTACGGACCGCCTCAGCTACGTCATCCGGCGTTATGGTGACGGGATCCATGGGCGTAATACCCGCACACTGACTCACCACAACTTCCGTCCAAGGGCCCTCGTTGTGGTTTACGGGCTCTGACCACAGGCTGCGCCAGAATGCGACCGTGTCGGCCTGATTTGGTGCTGGGCCCGTTCCACTTATGTACTATTGGTCGCTCCAATGATTTGCAGAGCCTCTTCTGATCACTCTGGAAGAGACGATTCTGGTTGAACCGTGTCGACCTCTCGGTATATCGCCGAATCCGCTTTCCTCAAGCAGCGATTCTTTGCTTCAGGTCGTCTATGTGCTCCGTCAGATTTTGCGTTATAATATAAACTAACATTTGTCCCAGCAAACGCCATCCTGATGGTGCGCACAATCCTTGACCTGGTATTGCCCGACCTGAAGCATATCAGTCTGCCGATGAGGGCCCTAGCCCTTGCGATACGTTCTTCAATTATTATTCTCCGGGCTGGGATAGCACTACTTTGTCCAGTAGCGCGTCCAGCCGTGGAAAGTTTGGCTCCTATAATACGGCAGACTGCCAGTGCGGCGCCAAAAAGAATTGAGTCCGTCTCGCAAAGATCCCGGCTGGCTTCCAAGTAGGTAACCAGCATTGGGTTCAGAGCCCTCACGACAGCCCGATTTCGCTTGCTTAGGGCTAAGCGGGGAAGTCGCGGTCGATTTTCGAGAGGCGTACTGCGCGTTTCCACAATCGCCTCCTCCAATGTACTCCTCATTTGCTCTAGTTCCAGTTCCTGGGCGACTGTTCCGTCATCGTTTGAATCAACCACAACTGGCGTATTCACGGCGGCATCCACATTTGCCGTTTGCTCAGCAAGTTGTGGCGCCGCATCCTCAGCCGCAGTATTATCACCCGATGAAGGAACAGCCTCACGTCGTAGCCGTTCGAGTTCGGTGATATCAAATGTATTTGAGCGCAAGATATACCGAACTCGGTGTGCCAGGTTTTGCTCGGTGACGGTTACAGATGGCTCCAGCTCAGCAAAAAAGTCGATGCATCCTTGCCCGAAACGCAAAACCTCCATTTTCTCCCCCCTTTCACCCTAAAATACGCCCGCAATGCGTTGCTGTTCATCTGGGTTGTTCAACGCATGCGGCGTACTCCACCGGCGGGTGCCGATTGCTGGGCCCGCGAAGACCATGCCGACACCAAACCAGCTGGTGGGGATGATGGATGCGAGGGGCTGCTGGGTGGTCATGCGGCACTTCGCGCTCGGCTGGCGGTTCGCATGCTGTCGCGTCCAGTGCCAGCTCCAGACGCGCCCTGGTGACCTCCAGGCAGCGGCCCTTTGCGCGTTCTGCCGTATTCCGTCATCCATAGTGGTGGGCGTCATTTAGCGGGAGACGCCCAAACCCGGCGCCGTTTCATGGTGAGGCCATGTGCACAAGCGAGCCTTTGCACCTTCAATTTTTGCCGAGGCACAGCACTAACACCTCTCGGCAAGGTGCTGACTGACTGCGCTGACGTACCGGTTTTGTCACATAACCGTTACGTCAGCGGGCGATGGGGTCGTCACTTCCCTACGCCTTTTTATTATTATTATTATCAATTGTTTTTCTCTTATTTACAAGACGTGGGCTCACAAAAGAAAACATGGAATGCTTAGTTGCCCTTTTAAATCAATCGCCATCACCTCGATATTTGTAATACTAATCTTGGGACCAAAACGAAACGCATTTGATGCCAACAAAAGTTTTTGTGAAGATTTCATCGACCGCAATTGCAAACTACTGCTCAAGTGTAATCTTGGAGGTTTAGCAGGTTTTTTTTAAATTGGTCTTCAAAACGCCGTAATAACCGTGAAGGTGCGTTCGTGAGATAAATACTTCTATGTATACTGTTATACCGTAGATTCAGAATAAAAACTCTGTCACAGCTGTGAGCTTGGGTGGTATGCTAGCGCGGTAAATATGTTGCATTTTTATTTATGAAATTTACTGTCTTCAGGCAAATACGAAGTAAAGTTACAAACTTATCTGAAATAATCTTCAAATGGCACATGACAATGTACTTTTCGAAGATTATTGAAAAGTGATTGAAATATAAGTGATGGTAATGAAAGATTATTAAGAAGTGCGCACTTGACACACAAATAATAACAGCTGTTTACTTAGTCACATTAAACAAAATCAGTGTTAGATTGTCGAAAAAAACGTTCGTGGTTGCAAAACAAAGAACTAGTCTTCTTGCCTAAAGGACTAAAGGACAAAGGAGGCAGTTGACTAAAGGAGTTAAGGAAAATTAATCGTAATTTATAATATATAACCCGTCTAGCAACATACATGGAAGTATTTTTATTTAAGTATTGTCACAGCGGTGACACTCCCTGTACGTGAGAGCTTAAGTGCCGGTGACCTTGAGTCGAAGCGTGTAACGCTAGGGTTGATATCAAACCGAAATGGAATATTATAGACTTGTACCAAAGAAGATACATAGTAGGTATATGTTATATATTATGTAAACTTATGTATTCGGGTAGTGAAAGATACGTTCAATTTTAAATCAACTTTTATTATATGAGGAATATTAAAACTTCCGCCAAAACCAAATATGCACGACAGTTAATGGTAATCTTAAATAATTAACCAACACTTATATCAGTACGCAATAATCAGTATTACCTACTACCCTTTAAAAATAATTTACTCTTATATATTTTTGAATTTTTCGATAAATTTTTAATTTTCATTATTATTTCTAACAATTGCAAAAATTCGTAGCATGTATATATTTTTTTTAGAAAATCCAAAGGTATGCAAGTTTCCTGGGACATGGCGGCCAACAAATTGTTCCCTATGTGTTGAGGAGATAAGTCATTTCTATTTCTAATGAAATAATCCATGAATACAACAATGAACAAATATAAAAACTCTTTATAAATATCTAAAATTTCTTGACTCTAGTCGTATTTTAATAGTGTATTTTTCAGTTAATGTAATATAATAAAATTATTGGCGATATATTAGTTTTATTGTCATGTTATTTCCCCACAATTCTTGTTAAGATCATATCGACTTTCATTAAAATGAGTTCACATATTTTTAGGTATCATAAAACATTATTAAAAATTTAACTACCAAAACAAGGATCCTTGTTTTGTACAGTGGAATTTATTTTAATTCTAATCACTTAAAATCACTTTCAGTAATACTTATACATATACTATAACATCATTTATTTAATAACAACATTAATATTTATCAAAGCATATAAACCTAGCATACACGGCTATAAAAAATAATTACGTTACTTGGTAATATAAACTTAATACCTACATGAATAGAATAGTAATAATATGTACATTAAGATATCAGTAATATTCATATATTAATTGAAATATTATATCACTTGACGAATATACTCATATTAACTAATACCGACAAATATCAGTATTACTACTAGCCCCCGGCCAGGGCAGTCGGCGACTGCCCGTTCCACGCCCCGCGCGCCTCTCAAGGCCCCCGCACACATCCAGACACCCACACATAGCCGCAAGCGATTTTACGTGCACACATGCTTAAGTGTCGTTTCTTTTTTGCGTAATGTATATATTCTTTGGTATTGTAGAGATGAGGAGAACGAACTCTGTATAAAAAAGTGTCCGTAGAAAAACGCTGAATAAGGGTGGCACCACTGTAGCTAACCGCAAGCCGATAAGAGGTGTAAACTTCCTTTGCCTGCGAACTTGACACCCGCCTTACCTTTCGTCGAACCGCTCCCACCTCCCCTCCCCCCCCCCCGGCCCGGACGCAACTTTTGACTGCTGATTAAGAAAAAATTTTCGGTTCATATGGCTGAAGAACTCGAAAATACATGCACGGAAAAGTACCACATCTCCCATCCTGTCGGTAAGATCAGAATGGGACAGATGGAAGAAATGGGATGTATTTGAAAAAGTTACGACAAAATTTAGTAAAACTATAAAATGATTTTAAACCACAGGTTAGATCCGTATGATTCACTTTTTCCGTTGACCGTATGAGCTCAAATTAAAGCAGATAAATTATCCCTATGCTTAACAATAATAACCTTAGCAAGTAGTACTATGTTATAAAGTTGATAATTTGTACAACAAAATACATAGTTTGCTATTTGTTTGTTATGTACAAACAGAGAATATTTTTTTCTTTTGAACATTTTTCTATACACTATATTATACTGGTTTATATTAACTTTATTTTTAATTTTTTAAGTTATACCTCTTTATATATATTGCAGAATTTATTTAAAGATATATTATGCTGTGGGCGAATATTTCCATATTTTATTACATTTATACATATGACTTATTTAAATTTCAACGTACTGCCTCAAACTTTTACACGTTTTACTATACTCAAATATCTCTAAAAATTTTGTTTTTGTTAACCGTCAATAATATATTTAAACGAGTATTATCAAAATGTAGTTATCACACTGACTCACCACAACTTCCGTCCAAGGGCCCTCGTTGTGGTTTACGGGCTCTGACCACAGGCTGCGCCAGAATGCGACCGTGTCGGCCCGATTCGGTACTGGTCCCGTTCCACTTACCATTGGTCGCTCCAATGATTTATAGAGCCTCTTCTGATCACTCTGGAAGAGACGATTCTGGTTGAACCGTGTCGACCTCTCGGTATATCGCCGAATTCGCTTTCCCCAAGCAGCGATTCTCTGCTTCAGGTCGTCTATGCGCTCCGTCAGTTTTTTGCATTATATCCGGCTGGGACAAACTAACACTTGTCCCAGCAAACGCCATCCTGACGGTGCGCACAATCCTTGGCCTGGTATTGCCTGACCTGAAGCATATCAGTCTGCCGATGAGGGCCCTAGCCTTTGCGATACGTTCTTTAATTCTTGTTCTCCAGGCTGGGATAGCACTACTTTGTCCAGTAGTGCGTCCAGCCGTGGAAAGTTTGGCGCCTATAATACGGCAGACTGCCAGTGCGGTGCCAAAGAGAATTGAGTCCGTATCGCAAAGGTCCCGGCTGGCTTCCAAATAGGTCACCAGCATTGGGTTCAGAGCCCTCACGACAGCCCGATTCCGCTTGCTTTGGGCTATGCGGGGAAGTCGCGGTCGATTTTCGAGAGGCGTACTGCGCGTTTCCATAATCGCCTCTTCCAATTGTGACGGCCCAATATTATTATTAATAATTAAATTCAATATAAAGGGGCGTCAAAAATAGTCTTAAAAGATATATATTAAACAATAAAATTACATTAATAACCATAAAGTTAATATAAATACATTTCAGACATTAGACCGATAACATAGTAAATTAAAGGCAAAATATTGTCTTCCATAATAAATAAATTTATTAAAAATTTGAAAAAATATTTAAAATAAGATAAATAATAGAAATACACGTCAAAAAATATTATAAAATTAAGTTAAATAACGTTTATAAGATAATTAGAAAATTTGTTAAAAATTGTTTAAATCATGGGAGGTGTTCGTGTATAAAAGAAAATTTTTTCTAAGTTGTAGAAGGAGTTCACGTATAGATGAAATTTCTTAAGTTGTTGAAGGAGTTCATGTATTAAAGAAAATTTTCCTAAGTTATGGAAGGTGTTCACGTATAGATGTCTTGTATGGAGGAAGCTGCCGGAGGTACATACCTGCAGTTGTACATATATATGGGGTGGTCGGGAGCCCGACTGCCTGAAGTACTGTAGCACAATGACTAGTCCTATATTAGGGACTTATGATATTAAACTCAATGATACAAAAGCAATACTAAAGAAGGTCTCCATGATGAATTTGCATTACAATAGTAGGGTCGTGGGTTCGAACCCTATATATTAATGACTTATGAAAGTAAGGTCTATGATCCAAAAGCAATACTATAGAAGGTCTCTATGATTAATATGCATTACAATAGTAGGGTCGTGGGTTCGAATCCTATATATACATGACTTATGAAAGTAAGGTCTATGATACAAAAGCAATATTATAGGAGGTCTCCTTGATGCATAAGCATTGTATGGGGTGGTCGGGTGACTGACTGCTCTTAGTACTGTAGCAAAATGACTAGTCCTTATTAGGGACTTGAAAAGGAATATTATGGTGGCGTGTGTGCTGCTTCACGAGCAATTGGTCCGAGGTAAACTTGGACTCGCTAACCGATATGTCCTGGACATATCATCTAAGTGCCGGTGGTAAGCGGGTTTGTTGTAGCAATACGGCTTTCCCGTGGGCATCGCACACCCATACCGTTTGTGGGCGACGTCGTTGCGCATAGCGATGTGTCGTCTATCTTTCGGATTGGGATGATGAGTGTGTTTGGTAGCACTTTTAAGTGTAACAGGCATACTCAACTTCATGTCTTAGTGCATTAGCGCTATGATACGTGGAGTTTTGTTCATTGGCGTCTTAGTAGCGTGCTACTATGATACGTTGGTGATATTTTTTATATAACAACAATACCAACTTTGTTACCAAAGTCGATAGGGATCATGTTGGATGTGTTGTGAGGGGGCGCCATCCGTATGATAGTTGCATTGATGCTTACTGCTACTTGCGGTATTGTGTCTTATGATGGATCTGCGGGTGTGCTGCGCCTGATTCGACGCATTCCTGTGGTTCTGGTCGATGGAGGTATACAATTAACATCTAAGTGCCGGTGGTAAGCGGGTTTATTGTAGCAATACGGCTTTCCCGTGGACATCGCACACCCATACCGTTTGTGGGCGACGTCGTTGCGCATAGCGATGTGTCGTCTATCTTTCGGATTGGGATGATGAGTGTGTTTGGTAGCACTTTTAAGTGTAACAGGCATACTCAACTTCATGTCTTAGTGCATTACCGCCATGATATGTGGAGTTTTGTTCATTGGCGTCTTAGTAGCGTGCTACTATGATACGTTGGTGATATTTTTATATAACAACAATACAAACTTTGTTACCAAAGTCGATAGGGGTCATGTGGGTGTGTTGTGAGGGTGCGCCATCCGTATGATAGTTGCATTGATGCTTACTGCTACTTGCGGTATTGCGTCTTGTGATGGATCTGCGGGTGTGCTGCGCCTGATTCGACGCATTCCCGTGGTTCTGGTCGATGGAGGTATACAATTAACATCTAAGTGCCGGTGGTAAGCGGGTTTGTTGTAGCAATACGGCTTTCCCGTGGACATCGCACACCCATACCGTTTGTGGGCGACGTCGTTGCGCATAGCGATGTGTCGTCTATCTTTCGGTTTGGGATGATGAGCGTGTTTGGTAGCACTTTTAAGTGTAACAGGCATACTCAACTTCATGTCTTAGTGCATTAGCGCTATGATACGTGGAGTTTTGTTCATTGGTGTCTTAGTAGCGTGCTACTATGATACGTTGGTGATATTTTTTATATAACAACAATACCAACTTTGTTACCAAAGTCGATAGGGATCATGTTGGGTGTGTTGTGAGGGGGGCGCCATCCGTATGATAGTTGCATTGATGCTTACTGCTACTTGCGGTATTGTGTCTTGTGATGGATCTGCGGGTGTGCTGCGCCTGATTCGACGCTCTCTTGTGGTTCTGGTCGATGGAGGTATACGGGTGGTGATGTCTGCTGGGATGTATGGGGGACCTTGGAATGGTGTAAGCCCGACGATAGTCGTATTGATGCTTGTTGCGTTCTGCAGCATTGCGTCTCTGCGATGGTTGTTTGGTGGGACGCTATTCTCAATGGCGCTCTCTGCATCTTGGTTTGACTCACACCTAAGTAGCTTTGCCCAAGTCGGGTCCCTTCATTGCGGGGCTGCAGACTGTCTGCCCTCCATGATGTTTTATATAACAACATAATATTATATCTCTGTAACTTTCCCACCTTTGAATGATTGAAGGCAACTTGTTGGTGGGTGAGACAAACATGATCGAAAATGCATTTACTCAACGTCAGTGACACAAACCCTTTCTGATGGCGAATTATTACTCTTATCTTATAACTGCCTTTTGGCTATATCTGCCGTTGTATTGGTTGGTGGAGCATATGTGTCGACCTCATGCGGGTGATAGCTGGCGGGAGGATCTGAGGAGACTCTCAAGGCTGCGGCCGAAAGCCGCACAACGTGGGACCCCATTCCCTTGAGGTGAGCGGTAGACTCATGACACGCTCTGCGGCTAGTAGCCGTGCTGATTATGCAATTGGTGGTGATGCCATACACTTACATCACGTCTGCAGGAGCGGCGGTCTGGGTAGGTGGTGGCGCTCACGGAGGGTTTACGGCCAGTGTGCCTATTTGCCTATACCGTTTGACGTACATTCACTGTGGCTGGATTCGTTCGTATTCTGTTTGGCGTTTACACGTATTGACATGCGCGACTTCGGTCGATGTTTGTGCTTACGCACTAGCAAGGGGCCAAGCCTCTTTTACTGGCTCGCCAGTTATTTTGCTGTGGACTACGGTCCAGTTCCCGAATTAGCTTTCCCTTAGGGGGGAGTGCATCAAAATGGTTGGCACTCACCGTGCACGGCGTGTGTGGGGCCGTATACCTCCCCTACATTTTTTTAAATAAATGTAGGAGAGCGAAGCCCTTGTATCGGGTATTTTGTATAAATATATTTTGAGCCTTTTCCGAGCGGGAAGGGATAATTAATAATGTAAACCTGATGCAAGTGGAATAGGGACGTTTTATTTTCTTAATCTTTCTCGAGCCCTGTCTTCGTGAACGGGGTTCACTAGCTTATAAGGCACTACCAACAGCTTTCAATTGCTCTAGTGAATATTCATTCTTCCAAAAGACACCTAAAAGAACTAAGTTACTAAACAAACACAACGTAAATAAGGGTCCTAACTAAGACGATCACACCAAAATATTTAAACCGGCCTATTAATAAACCTTTTGAAAGATTATTAAGAAAGATCAAAACATATTTTATTTATCCTGGTCACATATATATAAGTTTTATTACAAAGGGGAACTAATTATATTCAATATCATACATATTTTTATTTTCATACAGAGGGGGGGAGATCGTTACACAATGTACCCCTCATTTGCTCTATTTCTAGTTCCTGGGTGAATGTTCCATCATCATTTGATTCAGCAACTACTGGGGTATTCTCGGCGGCATCCACGTGTGCGGGTTGTTCTGCAACTTGTGGCACCGCACCCCCAGTCGTAGCATTTTCATTTGATGAGGGAACAGCCTCACGTCGTAGCCGTTCGAGTTCGGCGCCATCAAATATATTTGAGCGTAAGATATACCGAACTCGGTCTGCCAGGTTTTGCTCGGTGACAGTAATAGACGGCTCCAGCTCAGTAAAAAGACGATGCATCCTAGCCCGATACGCGAAACCTCCAATTTCTCCACCTTTCGCCCTAAAATACGCCCGCAATGCGTTTGTATTCATAGCTCCAGAGTACTCCTGCCTGCATGGTGGTAGCGTGCAATTTGGCATTTTCTAAATAATTTGCATGCGAAATTTGGAAACGATTGTAACGTCAAAATACTTCTCGTGTTGACATTTATACGTGTGAATTGACATGTTAGTGGCATTTTAGTGGCTACACGGGCTCCGCCCACTCCACCGTTCTATTATTTAAGTATTCTATGGTATACACCTATGTACTGTTTACTTATGTAAAAAATAGGGGTAACTCTTTTGACTTACAACTGCTTAATTTTTGTGACAAACTTATGGACATTATGTTATCTCATCTCAATGACAATATTTTTTATTGCTGATGATTTAAATATGCCTGCTATTCAATAGGAAACAAGTCCAGATAATTCGGAGATGACAGCGACGTGATCTTCATGGTTTATTTATTAATACTCTTAATTATTTAGGATTACGACAATACAACTGTGTATATAATGTAATTAAGGTGATTTCAGACCTTGTGTTGTACAATTCTGGCACCTTTGTAATAGCTTGCGACCCACTTATTCCGGAAGATGCTCATCACGAAGCTTTATCTATTCTTATAAAATCAGTAAAGCCAATGAACTACCTATTTTAAATCAAACCAAATACATTTATTCAAAGGGTTTGACTGAACTTAATGTTGAGAATTTGGATAGTGCGGCAAATTTATTTTATAATAAAATATACAAATTCAGAAATTTATATATACCGACTAGAACTATTAAATACTCTCGTTACCCACGCTGTTATAAGCCATCCTTTGTTAAAGATACTACGTAACAAATAGAAATACGATCGTAAGTATAAGACCTATGGTAGAATCTAGGTGGTTGTGAATATTTTTCATTCCTACGTGTTGTGACGGCCCAATATTATTATTAATAATTAAATTCAATATAAAGGGGTGTCAAAAATGTTCTTAAAATATATATTAAGCAATAAAATTACATTAATAAGCATAAAGTTAACATAAATACATTTCAGACATTAAACCAATAACAAAGGCAAAATATTGTCTTTCATAATAAATAAATTTATTTAAAAACTTGTAAAAAATTTTTAAATTATGATAAATAATATAAATACAAGTCGAATATATTATAAAAATAAAGATAAATAACATTTATACGATAATTAGAAAATTTGTTACAAAGTCATGGAAGGAGTTCATGTATAAAAGAAAATTTTCCTAAGTTGTGAAAGGTGTTCATATATAGATGTCTTGTATGGAGGAGCTGCCGGAGATACATATCTGTAGTTGTACATATATATGGGGTGGTCGGGTGCCCGACTGCTTGAAGTACTGCAGCACAATGGCTAGTCCTATATTAGGGACTTATGATAGTAAACTCAATTATACAAAAGCAATACTATATATTAATGACTTATGAAAGTAAGGTCTATGACACAAAAGCAATACTGTAGAAGGTCTCTATGATGAATTAACATTACAATAGTAGAATCGTGGGTTGAAGTCCCACATATTAATGACTTATGAAAGTAAGGTCTATGATACAAAAGCATTATTATAGAAGGTCTCATTGATGCATAAGCATTATATGGGGTGGTCGGGTGACCGACTGCCCTTAGTACTGTAGCAAAATTACTAGTCCTTATTAGGGACTTGAAAAGGAATATTATGGTGGCGTGTATGCTGCTTCACGAGCAATTGATTCGAGGTAAACTTGGACTCGCAAACCGATGTGTACTAGACATATCATCTTAATGCCGGCGGTAAGCGGGTTTGTTGTAGCAATACGGCTTTCCCGTGGACATCGCACACCCATACCGGTTGTGGGCGGCGTCGTAGCGCATAGCCATGCGTCGTCTATCTTTATGATTGGGATGAGTGTGTTTGGTAGCACTTTTAAGTGTAACAGGCATACTCAACTTCATGTCTTAGTGCATTAGCGCTATGATACGTGGAGTTTTGTTCATTGGCGTCTTAGTAGCGTGCTACTATGATACGTTGGTGATAATTTTTAAGTTAACGACAATACAAATTTTTATACCAAAGTCGATAGGAATCATGTGGGTGTGTTGTGAGGGGGCGCCATCCGTATGATAGTTGCATTTATGGTTACTGCTACTTGCTGTATTGCGTCTTCTGATGGATCTGCGGGTGTGCTGCGCCTGATTCGATGCATTCTTGTGGTTCTGGTCGATGGATGTATGCGGGTGATGATGTCTGCTGGGTTATATGGGGGATCTTGGGATGATGTAAGCCCAACGATAGTCATATATATATATATATATATATATATATATATATATATATATATATATATATTATATCTGTAACTTTCCAACCATTGAATGATTGAAGGCAACTTGTTGCTGGGTGAGTCAAACATGATGGAAAATGCATTTACTCATCGTCAGTGACACAACCCTTTCTGATGGGCAATTATTGCTCTTATATTATTACTGCCTTTTTGGCTATATCTGGTGGAGCATATGTCGCATGTGTCGACCTCATGCGGGTGGTAGCTGGAGGGAGGATCTGAGGAGACTCTCAAGGCTGCGGCCGAAAACTGCACAACGTGAGACCCCATTTCTGTGAGACCTATTCTTGAATCACAGTTCTGGAGTCCGCAATATGAGATTTATAAGTTTCATATATTTGGGTATCCAGAAAAGGTTTTTTTAAAGTATCTTGTTTAAAGAGTGCATACGATTTCTCGAAACTATGAAGAGAGGTGCAAACGATATCATTTTCATTATCTGTTCGACGTAATATTAATTACATAAATGTTTTTATCTAAATAAATCTCCGGAGCACTGACCTCTATAAATACAAGTACGCTGGACTGCTATACCATACAAAATGTGTGTGCCAATTTAAAGCACCCCTAACGGTCGTCTTGGAAACTAAAATTGACATAATAAGCCAAATTCTGTTGTCTTATTTAAATTGTCTTTGAATTTTGAATTTTAAACTAAAAAACGAGGGTATTTTATGTTGTTTGATTGTAAGTAATATTAGTTACATAATAAGAATTATTTTTAATAATAATAAGAGTGTGCGTAATCTGTTAAACTCGTTACCAAAAGGGAAGTGGTATAACATTGCATAACTAAGTGAATTGGCAGCTATTATTGAACAAATTAAAACTATTTGATAATATAAATACTTAAAAATTTGTTACTAATCTTAATGTCATACATACCAATATGATTGGCTGTATATTACTGAGTTTTGATAAACAGTAAAAGAGTGTCTGGTGGAGCGACGAGCCTAAGGCTACCGAAGTCCAATTCCCCGGTCGAGCCTTAAAACCTATTACGCGAGATATTAACCAAAGTGGACTGTATATGCGAAATGCTTCTACGTTTACATAAAATGACGACTATAGCACGCGGTTGCCCATACAATGCACTCGCTCTTCCCTTAAACGAACTATTATTTGCCAAATCTATGAAAGGAATCCTGCTTGGTTAGGAGAAAATAAAATTGGAGCGGATTAACTATTAAACACAATTATATCAAGCAGGAACTATTAGGAATGTTCACTCACCGGGGTGTTGCTTCTATGCGGCTTGGGCACTATATTGCTGCGACTTCTGGAAGACACTCTGGGTAGACTCTCTGGGGCCCCAGAGATGTGTCGGGAGAGAGGCGGTGTGGTTCCAACGACGAGCGCGGCGGGAAGAGGGCGCGCGTCGGCCGCGCGTGCCTTTTTATTCCTTCGGTTGAGATGATTGCGTAATATTCTAGAATCATCTTCTTTCCCCTCCCACCCCACCACCCCGATGTGTCGATAGGAGGGTATGAATGATATCGTTTGGAAAGGGATAAACGATTTGGCAAGCCTACCGTCAAATATAAATAAATACGAATGGTTTTCCGCGCAACCATTGTCTATAATAAATATCGATGTTCTTTCCTACCCATATCTGTTAACAAAGTCGCCAACAACAGATGATTATCAAATGTTTATTAATTAACAGGTTTCCAACTGAACCTAGACTAAAATTATGGCTTAAAAGCGTAAATATTGTGAATTGTCGTCGGAAACATAATGATCATATTTGTTCTGAACATTTCACAGACGACTGTTTTATTAGACATGAGAACTGCACCACTTTGAAAAAGTGCAGAATTCCGACAGTATTTTCTGGTAGTGCCAGTACCAGTAAGTACAATAGTATGAGATTATTATTTTGAATGTTTTATTTTTATTTCTTCTTTCCTTATTTTCCTACAAATTCAAGGGCCATAGCCAAGTGTCGAAAGGTTGTCTGATGATGTCGAGCCACGTTGGATGTATGTTAGCGGGTTACGGCTGGAGGAGTTTCCTCTCCCTGTATCGCTGTAGTCGAGGTGGAGTCGTCAGGGAAGAGGAGTTTTTGTATGGCGATTGGCGATGCGATGCCACTCGACTATCCTTCGCGACTTTTGTGAGGCTGCACCATGTAATGCTTCCAAGTGCTCGTCTTTTACTGGCTTTTTTCCCTTCACATATCGAGCTCGGGAAATCCGTAGTGTAGGTAGAGTCAGAGGCCGCGAAGGTCAGTGGGCCTTGTGTTTGTGGTGCGCCTTATCTGAGAAGAAAAACGGGAAAAACTGGAAAGCTTAGGAGAAATGAGCAGTATTTATTACCGGCAGTAGAACCAGAGTGACCAACATCGCCCAACGGATTAGTAAGCTAAAGTGGCAATTGATCGGCCATATAGCTCGAAGAACTGATAACCGATGGGAAAAAAAGGTTCTCGAGTGGCAGCCTCGTACCGGCAGGTGAAGTGTCGGAAGTTCCCCCACTAGATGGAGTGAAAACCTGGTAAGACAAGAATATAATATAATATATAATATATATAATACAGGAATTTGATGGATGCAGGTGGCTCGGGACCATGTTTTGTGGTATTTCTTGGGGGAGGCCTATGTTAAGCAGTGGACTTGTGAAGGGCTTTAATGATGATGAATGATAATGGCATTATATTAATATGATACATAAATAGAATGGATGTTACGGATAGAGTCCATCTATACATAGAGTCCATTCTATTTATTTAGGTATAGGTAGGGTATAGAATTTTTATCGATATATTTTGTCACACTATCTTATCCCGATTATTAGTTTCGTGGACGTGCACTTCTGCTGTAAGCGCCAAAATGGCGCAAATCAAATTGCCTCATCATGTCACGGTGTATAGCCAGTTCAGCGTAATTATATATATAGAGGTCAGTGCCCGGAGTTATTATCTGATCTTACTATAAATTTTCTAATAGCAAATATGGGGAAACGGAAACTTCTTAACATAAACAGAGCTCTTACAAACTACAGACGTAATTATTTCATGATTAGAATTGCTAAATATGTAAGCTCACTTAACTTTGATATTGATCAATGTAATACCTTCCCGAGTGTGGTCAAGAGTACTTTAAACAGTGAATATTTTGCCTATTTTTTTTCTTAATCCTTAATTATTTATAATACATATATATTTTAACTTTAAGATGTTTTTTATCTCTAAAGTGGCTTTTGTTATTTACAATTCTAAAAGTGGAAAATTGTAAATGGCATAATAGTGCGAGTACATTATTATACTTTTCTTTCTATTTAAAAAGAATCAATTGCTGTTATGTTTCTGAAAAAAAATAAAATAAAAATTATATCTATATCGTTATGTTTATCTTGTGATAAATCTATACGGTACCTATAATTAATTTTATCGCTATTTATAGATTAATGACTGCAGCGGCTATAAAACATCAGTGCTACAAATGGCATACTGAAAGTTCTGCGCTCCTGGTCGTTTATAAATATTTGAATTCCGAAGGTTATATACTTTTAGAAATATAAGGTACTCACTCGTATTATAATGATTATAATATTTTTTGCTGGGAACTCGTGTGTCAATTTTTTTATCATATGTTAAAGTTTGCTGTCCTTAGCAAATATGGAATTAACGTGAAATGATTTTAGGACGATGATTTTTTACGATTTTAAAGGTTTTCTCTCTTTTCGCAAGATTGCACTGCTCGGCTTCGAATTTTTTTGAGAGGTAAACAATTATTTGAACACCGTAAAGCATTATTGGAATGCAGAATTTGATCGTGTCCGAGTTTCTATTTGAATTTACGAGAATTATGATGAAACTCGCATGGTCGATGTTTAATTACAATTACTGAGAAATGATGAGTGATGGGCACATGGACATTTACATTTACCCTCGATTAGGATTTAAAATGCGAATGCGTAGTCACCTCTGAGGACTAAGATGGAATGCCTTGCATCCTGTAAAAAGCGTCTTCGGTTCTTTACATTCACCATACGAAACACAGTGTTAAGCTGCTATTTTACGCGGGTATTCTGTAAGAGCATAGTCATTCCCCCGTCGATGGATATATAATAATATATCTATCGACCGCGAAATGACCACGCTCCGGGATAAGCCACAGTCGTCCGCATGGATGTTCGAAGGCAAGAGGTAACCAACAAAATTAAGGCAGGTAGGTTTTTTTCTTCTCCCAAACGGTGAGTGCACGATGAGTTGATATTGTGTAGTACAACGCCATTTGTTTACGCAGTGTCTTTTAAAATATTATATATATATATATATATATATATATATATATATATATATATATATATATATATATATATATATATATATATATATATATATATATATATATATATAAACGGGGCAAACGAGTATACGGTTCACCTGATGGTAAGTGATTACCGCCGCCCGTGAACAACTGCAGTACCAGGGGAATTGCAGATGTGTTGCGAGCCTTTTAAAAAGAAGTAGGCTCTTTTTTTGATGGTCCCTAAGTCATATCGGTCAGAAAAATCTGGTGGTAGTAGCAATTTTTATGTCGCAAATAATTTAACAAGAATCTAAGATTTGATGACAGGTTTGATATTTACCGAAGTGGCCGTGATAGCTTTCGATCAGCATATGAAACCTTTCGCTCAGACCCATCGTTCTTAAGTTTTCAAAAATTGTAAAACATATTATAACAAAGTAGTTCACTTCAGGTGGACTGTAAGTTCGTTTATCACTTCATTTTATAAACATACATATTGCACTATGTTTTTGGAATTTGTAAATTAAGTATATAACGTTTTTTGCCCTTTTAAAAAGCAAAATATGGACGTAATGTCTTATTATCTATGTCCTTATAAACCTTTGCATATTTTAATTATATGTTTGTATTTCTCCTTTAGTCACTACTTAAATATTTCTGGCCGAATAAAGAAAATAATAAATTTGAATGTCAAAATATGTATATGTCCCATTGTATAACAATAACTCTGAGCAATAACCAAAGCAGACTGAATTTATCTCTGTATGCTAAACAGGATTTACATTGAGAAACTAGCATGCTGCGTGAAATCGTTTCCCGAAGGGAAATGATTTCACGAAGATTATTTTAACATCTATGACTTGTTACATTGTTGAAATCATAGCTCCATCAAAGCTTTATTTTGCATTGCACAATGTTTTCATACAGATTTTCCATATATTAATCATATAAAATAAAAACAAAATATCTAAATTATTTATAAAAATATTTATTACTTACTCATATCAGCATAGAAACACACGCGTCTGTTTAGTAAGTGATTTCGCAACATTAGTTTTAGTTTCGAGTAGCAAACACAATGAAACTAATTTCATTGTTAAAACTATTTTCATTTTCGCTTAGCACGAATGTATGTATTTTATTTTTATAAAAAAATAAGTCATTTTCAAGAAAAACTTTATTTTTAGATCACCTTAACTCCATATACTTTAAAATTTTATTCGCAACAGAATTAGAAACTAATAAATTTTTATCCATCCTAGATATTTTAATCATTCGAAATCCTAATAACAACATTAATCATACCGTGTATAGAAGAAAAACAATACTACGCGATATTTAAACGGTGAATCACATCACCATCTTTTAAAGGTAGCCATCGTGCGAAATCTTTGTTTCAAAGAGCACAAGTGATCTGTGGTAGAAAACCCCTGGCCACCGAGCTCCAGCACGTCAAGCAAGTATTGCACGACAACAAATTTCGGGTCCCAAGCCTACTTCATAGTGAAGGCACTGGCCACAGGCGAGTGTGTGCCTGCTGAACTACCATATGTCGGAGGTGTCACTGACAAAATTTGCTACATCTTGAAGTTGGCTTCCATAAGAACATACTACAAGCCGCCAAAAAAGATTAGTCAGTTTTTACGTCAAGTGTAATATCTCTTTGCAAGATGCAGGAGTATAAAAGTTTTATTGTGAATGTGGTCTCTCTAACATAGGAAAAACAAAACAGTAAATAAAACCCGTGTAAAAAGACATATAATATGTAGCTGATGTAAAACACCGACGTACCGAAGCACGGAAGTCTACAATATGTCAACATGTTCAGGATCGTCACAACCATTACATTAGATAGGCCACAAATCCTCACAAAAGCACACCAATTCCTATTACTATTGAAATAAAAAAAAACTGATTTCAATAGAGAAGTTGGCTGGGTGATACCATCTGCTTAAAGTTAAAGTAATAAATTTACAGCCTATATACGTCCCACTGCTGGGCACAGGCCTCCTCTAATTTTTGAGAGGGTATTAGGGCAAGGAAGTTTCCGCCACGCTGTCCCAATGCGTGTTGGCGAACTTCACATGTCTTCGAATTTTTTTTCTTATTTCTCAGACATACAGGTTTCCTCACGATGTTGTCCTTTACCGCCGAGCACGTGGTAAATCAGCGCTTAAAATTACAATTAACAATTTCATTGGTGCTGGCGGGGATCAAACCCGGTTTGCTCGCGTACTGTGAAATTTACAGCGAACGCTAACCATTTGAGCTACCACGGCTCTGCCAATCTTCTCTCCATCTGCTTGGGATCCTATAATCAATAAAATTTAATTTGAGCCCAAGCAGAGTATTGCAGGACTGCAAGATACTGTATCATTCTGCGTATGTCGGATTATAGATTATTTAAAAAAGTTGAAGATAGCCTTAGCTACGAGTAATTATGACGTCAGGATATCAAACACCTCAGTCCCACCGCCTTCCACGTTAGGTGCTGTAAAGAGTCGGGAATTAAAAAATTGAAATTAAATGCGATAAAATCCGTAAAATTACGAAGTTTCATTTAATACATTCACTGTTCCGTGACCACACATATGGGTCATTGCTATTGTCTTACTATTGTGCCTGCAAACCGGATAGTGAAAGTTTTAATGTATAGTATTCGCGTAAATATAAGAAATGAGAAGAAATTAAATGTTAAGTCGTAATAAAATTCGGCTTTGCTTAATAAATTTTGGCTACAAAAATACTCTCTACTCTAATACATAAAATACAGCTTTTAAATAATTTGGTAAGTGTTCAAAGAATCTGTTTGCAATTTTGAAAAAAATATTCGGCAATTGATAATGTTCAGCAATTTAATCATAAATAGGCAGCTTACAATAATATGACTTTGCCTAATAAACAGTCAATCCAAAATACTTACTAGATTAGAAAGATCGACATTGACATCGGATCTTCATTTCCTGTCGTACTGTTGTTCATGTTAATTTTGTCAGTAGGTTCATGATGCAGCTCTAAAGCTGCGTACATTATAAATAATATTAAATATAATATTGAAAGAATTGAACTTGCTGTACTGAAAAATTTACAGCCGTCCAGAATGTCAAAAATTTCCGATTGTATTTTATAAAGTTTGCTAGCCATGGTTTGATGACCATTTATCTATTTCTGCTGCTAAATTTCATTTATCTGCTGACAAAAAACATGAATACTATGCTAACTCTTTAAATAACACCCATAAGAAATAATTATAAGAAATCATAATATTATACCGCTAATTTCTTGGTTAAAACTTGAAGGGAAATTCTAAATAACTCAATTCTAATTCTATTTGCGCAGCGAAGAAGCGGACTTGTTTAATATAATACCCGTAGATTACGCTACGTGACAATGCATACAAAATTGCAACACATATTATCGTTAATTCTCGAGCAGATGCGAATCTGGATGCAACATCAATAAATATTCATTTTATAATACAGACCGTAAAATCAAATGCAATGTTTTATTTAACTTCAAATAGGATATAAGAAAAGGGTGCTTTAAGGTTTCCACCATAGTTATTTTCCTCGTCAGATATTATTACAACTAAACCTTTTTTACGTCCGTGAACGGCCGTAAATCTAACAAGTAACATCTTCGTTGCCTATGAGGCAAATAGTTGGGGAAGCCTATGTTTAGCAGAGGACTATATAAAGACTTTAAGCAATGAATAAATTATTACTAGACGATGTTGTTTAAAATTATGATTGAGATAAATTCAATATACACAAGCGTAATCACATATAACAACTTTACACCTTTAAGTCCTTTCATTAAGTTTAATAACAATCTCAAAAACAAAACATCAAGAAAATCAGTAACTGGGAGATATGAAATAACCACCAGAACTTCACGTTCAGAGGACTTATAGCAAATTGGGCCAAAATGATACTTTGTAAAGGACCTATGACAAAGATATTATCTACTGTTCGAATTTCATTTAAATTAATATGTAAATATACATTCCTAAGGTAAATATGGTAACTAAAATAAAACTGTATAGTTTAATTACGTAGTTCATTAATGTAGCTAAGAATGTAATTCCAATATTGTAATTCTCGTAAATCGATTACTTTTTTGCCGCATGGTGAGAAGAGAATCAATCATATAACTTTCTATTTTTATATAGAGTGAGAGAGAGAGAGAGAGAGAGAGAGAGAGAGTGACAAACGAGCACATTATAGGAGATTACAGTCCACCTGATTGTACGTGGATAATGTTGCCCATAGACATCTACATCTATCCTCGATTAAGAGTGCAAAACGCAGTTACGTTGTCATTTGAGGACTAAGATGGAACTTCTCGTTTCCGATAAAAAGAGATTCCGGTCCTCTAACCTTACCATACGAACACGGCAGTTAAGCTGCTGTTTCACGCTGGCATTCTGTGAATGATGATGAAAGATGTGATTTATACGTGGTAGAGCAATGCTGCAGTTATATTAGTAGTATAGTTGTAGTACGAATAGGTCGGCTTGACCGGGGAGGACCATGCCTCCCAGCGTGAAATAGTAGCTTAATGCTGCTGTATTTCATACGATGAGTGTAGAGAAGCGGAGACCCTTTTTACTAGAAACGAGGCATTCCATGTCAATTCTCACGGGTGACAACGCATCTGCATTTTGATTTGTAATGGAGGATAGATGTAGATATCTATTGGCCGCAGCAACCACTTACCATCAGGTGGACTGTGTACTCTACTAGAAAAGGCTTCCGACAGATGAATTTAAAACTATCCCAGCTTGTACCTATGCCACGTGTATTTTTAAGGAAGTTAGGGTGACAAAGGACGATAAGCGAATGTAGTGGCCCTGCTTAAATCTAACCTTAACTAAGAATCGAAATGCCAATGCGTTGTCTTTTTAGTTACCAGTAAAAAAGGGTCTCCGATATCTTCGGTTTTCACCACTCACCATACGAAGCAGAGCAACATAATTTATGCGACCGTGGTCTTTCCCCAGTCAAGCAGACCATTTCATACTGCAGCCATAATATGCTGCAGCAGAGGCGACGTAAGGCGTGGGCGGCGTAGGCCACCGCCTACGGCCTCACGATCCAGGGGGCCTCGCGCCCTGGAGGTTCATGCATTACTTAAAACCTCATTGTCATTTCAAAGATTGATTCATGACAAAGAAAAAATTTCATTGTCATGCATCAATATTATTGACATAACTACATATGTTCTTATTTGGTCTAGCAACATTAGTTTGCGTTGCTGTTGCGGGGAATCCCCGCTGCAGGGCGACCAGTACATATACAGAAATCTATGGCGACGACAAAAGCTGAGGATTCCCCGTTCTGTTTGTTAGGCATAGAATACTGACTATATTTAATCGTGGGCGCGTGGCAATCGAGTAAAGAGTGCGGTACAGCAGCCCACGTGGTTGCTGTAGGTATATTTGTACGCACATGAGTTGATAAACGGAATAGACACAAAGCTTCTTTAGAACTTGCAAAATTGTTACCTATTTTGGTAGGGTTGTCACTATAGGTGAAGACAAATTAAAGCTCTTTAACGTTTACGTACATTTTGTGACTGGATTAAAGAATATCGACAAACTTCTTTCGAAAAATGCTTGTCTGGTGCTCAACAGTTTATTGAAAAAAACCGTTATGATCTACCAAAAGACTTTAAAAATAAAAGAGTAGCCAAAAAAAGATTTTAGATTATGAAGGCAAGAATTAATCTATACAGTCTCCTAAAAGTCAGTATGAAACCAGATTTTTTCAACACCATGCTTGTTCAATTATAACAAATATGGATTTGAGATTTATAGTTTTAAACCAATATTTTGAAAATTTTGGTTTCCTTTATGATTTAAACAAGTTAAAAAATATTCCAAACCATCTAATATTAAAGTAACTGTCAAGATTTACACACAGCCCTGCGAGAGGGTGAAAGCAGTGACTTTCAACCTTACGAATTATATGAAGAATTACAATTCATGATAACTAATTTACCTAACTTCGTAACAGATGTGAAACAGCTTCTCCAATACGTTGCAGAAAATAATTTAAAAAAAATACACCTGAACATTTACCTCGCCATTTAATATTACCGATCAGTACAGCCCCACTGAAGGAAGCTTCTTAAAATTAAAAATTATCTCAGGAATGCATCATCACAGAAAACACTTTCAGCGTTGAAAGTTTAGAGGCAGATATAACATCCAAGCTGTATTATGAGGCTATAATTAAGGATAAAAAGAAATTGAAATAATACTAGGTTTTACGGAATTTATCGCGTATATTTAACTTTTTAAATACCCGACGTTTCGAACGCTTTACAGCACTCATGGTCACGGGCGGGACTAAGATGTTCAACGTCCACATGTCATAGTTAAGGTTGCCCTAGTCGATGGCACGAACTAAGTGGTGGGCGGGGTAAAAATGCATGCTATCTCAGCCGACATCACGTGCGAAAGGGATAGACGCTGTGATGAGCAGTAAGAAGCTAGTGCGCACACACATGTGCACTCGAGTGACGCAATGCGAGACGGCGTCATCGCGTACCTACCTATGCGATTCATTTTTGAATAATAACATAAACTCAAACGGCAATTTGAGCTCCGTATCGCAGTGGCTTAGCAATAAGGCTGCGCTGGGCGCCGCGGGTTCGAATCTCGCACGGAACAAATATTTGTATGGCCTACAAATAGTTGTTCCGGGTCTGGATGTTTGTCCTTGTGCAATTTATATTTGTAAACTGCCTCCACGATACTGGAGAAAATCCTAGTGTGGGGGTAACGTATTTTAAAAAGAGAAAGGATTTATATTCTATGTATTCTAAATAGGTGTTTACTTTCCATAGCTAGTTAGCTATAATAGCCCACAGGCAACTCCCCGAAGTATATGTCAGCCAGTGTCAGAATAACTGCTTTTTCGACAGAGCGATTTTGATGTGAGTGGGGCTTTTATATAGGTTAATTAAATAAATAAAAAATGTTAGTTTGTAAATTTTTTATTGATTGTTTGTGTTCAATAGCGGTTTGAAATATTCCCTTAGTACTTGGAAAGTTATCAACAATAGGCATTGTGTCACTGCAGGGACAAGCACAAACGTCTATCAAAATAGTAACGTATATAAACGGAAAACTAACAGCACAGACTTCCTTACAGAAGTCCAAAGAACACGTCTAGGCAAGGTAAGTAATTAAAGAAAGAAAACTACAATTTAGAGATCGATTGTAAATCAAATTCACAGTACAAACACAATTAGCGAAATATGAATAAAATTTTGATTTATTTTATAATAGATAACGCTAGTTGAAAACTAAACACTATATGGGAATGGCATCACTGAACGAGTGTTACGAAACGTTTGTAGGCTAGGGGGCTTGGCCTGTTTATGCTATTCATATTACAACCATCTACCTATCATGAGATGCAGCCCGCTGACAGACAGACACACGGACAGCGGAGGCTCCGTAATAGGGCCCTGCTGGTTACCCTTCGGGTACGGAATCCTAAAAAGTACTAAGTTGTCCACTCACATCTGTATGATTCTTTCTTCAAAGGACCATATTAGCCTGGTTATCGTATGACATGACCAATGTAATACCTGGACTGACCTCTCTGAGTTTGTTTCGGCAGATCGTGTGCTTCTTTTCAGTTTCATGTTTTTGTTGTGTTAAATTGTTTTTAAAAAAAACAACTTACAAAATCGTTTTACCAACTTACAGATTGGCTCAACACTTAGCGAAAATACTCTCACCGCTCAGGGGACATACAAGAGCATACATAAAGGATTCCTACCATTTTGTCAGCGTGATTAAAGACCTACATCTGGCAGACAATGAAACTATGGTCAGTTTTGATGTGCAGTCATTGTTTACATACTTACCTGTTGAAGACTGCATCTCAATTGTAACTAGAAAGCTGGAAGAAAACAACATGCCCGTAGAATATGCAGTATTACTCAGACACTGCCTTACATCTGGCTACCTATTGTGGAAGGAGGAGTTCTACAAGCAAGTAGACGGTGTGGCGATGGGCTCACCTGTATCTCCCATTGTCGCCGACATATTCATGGAAGACTTTGAGGAGAAAGCCCTGCTTACTTCTACCATAAATCCAAGATTCTACAAGCGGTACGTAGACGACACTTTCACAATTCTACCTTTTGATAAAGTAACTGCATTTTTAGACCATCTTAACTCTATAAATTCTAAAATTCAGTTCACAATGGAGTTAGAGGCAAACAATTCCTTAGCTTTTCTAGATGTGTTAGTAATTCGGAATCCTGATAACACCTTGAGCCATACTGTGTATAGAAAAAGGACCCATACAGATAGATATTTAAACGGTGATTCTCACCACCCTCCTTCACAGTTAGCTACCGTGAGTAAATCTTTGTTTAAGAGAGCACGAGGGATCTGTGACAGTAAACACCTGGCTGCGGAGCTCTACCATGTCATGCAAGTTTTGCATAACAACAAGCTTCGGGTCCCGCGCCTACGTTACAGTGAACGAGTGAAGCCGGCCACAGTCAAGCGTGTACCTACTGTACTGCCATATGTTAGAGGAGTCACTGACAAGATTGGCTACATCTTGAAGCGTGCTTCTATCAAAACATACTTCAAACCGCTGAAGAAGATTGGTCACTGTTTACCATCAGTCGAGTGTAATGTCCCTCTACAAGATGCAGGAGTGTACAAGCTTGATTGTGAATGTGGTCTCTCCTACATAGGACAAACTAAAAGATCTATTAAAACCCGCTTTAAAGAACATATAGCTGATGTGAAGTATCGACGCTCCGGTAAGTCTGCAGTCTGTGAACACGTACAGGATCGCCCCCGTCACTACATCAGATTTGTTCTTAAAGAAAACGATTCTTCCAAGGATGATTCGCGAGGCTATTGAAATCAAAAAACATCCTAATTTCAATAGAGAAGATAGCTGGGTGCTGCCATCTGCTTGGGATTTATTTTACCTTACGTTTTTTAATACGGTGGAACATCTTAGTCCCGCCCGTGACCATGAGTGCTGTAAAGCGTTCGAAACGTCGGGTATTTAAAATGTTAAATATACGTGATAAATTCCGTAAAACCTAGTATTATTTCAATGTGTTGTGGTCGCGTAAATATAAGAAATCATTATAATAAGAAATTGTTTGGTGTCGGTCCTTAATGATTTTGTATGAATAAAAATTTCATAATGTCAAGTGTTTTGTTTTTCATTTTATACAATCCGTCTTCTTGCACGGGCAGAGGGCCTCGCAAAATGTATCTTGTCCACAAAAAATTTAGGTCTTTCGCTGCCACTGTGCTGCAGCATGTCTCTAACACAACAATGAACCTAGAAAATCAAATACTCAGACTAGTGAGTAGAAGCAGCCTCAAAAGTGCAAAAAATCCGGTAGGTAGCGATCTTAATTTCGCCTGCCATGCGTGGCGGTTTTAGTAAATCATCTCTGCAATGCGAGAGTGGACATCAGTGTACTTTTGCTGACGAAATAAAACAACTATTTACTTGTCGTGAGTTTATTTTTAAATTTGTGTTTTATAAAATAACAAAGCTTTTTCGGAAATCTCATGTAGTCTAAAACGAATTAAAGTCAACTGCATATTCGAGCTAGTTATAGTAAAATAATCCAATGTGTATTTGAGACACGATTGGTATGTAAGAAGTTGTCGTAAGGACTACGCTTTATAATCAAATTGTAGATTCTAAGATGACATTACTAATTAAATAAGGTTAAAAGAATTGTTAATTTATACCTCGTATAAAAAATAAACCATTACTTATAATTGAATCATTGAAGATAAAGATTTTTATTAATATCTTAAAATCTCTTAAGGTTAACATTAAATTAGTTAGCTCTTATAGCACCATTTTAGCCATGGTAGCCATGCTACCACAGTCACGAACGGCGACTCCTTTGGAAGTTTTCAGCTTAAGGTAGACGCTTGTCTTGCCTTCCCGACCGGCCTCAGTCATCGACGGAAAATAAGGAGGGATTCACTTCCCTGATCCGATGTGAATAGCCGGCTGGAGGTGGCCGTTTCGAGTAGGTTTCCCTTAAAATAATACATGATTAAAAACTCCTTTTTTAAAGGTCGGCAACGCATCTGCAATTCCCCTGATGTTGCAGTTGTTCAGGGGCGGCGGTAGTCATTTACCATCAGTTGAGCCGCGTGTTTGTTTGTTTATCCTATTAAAAAAAATTCTTGCTGTAAAGATTAATAAAAAATATTATATCTTTTATGTGTATATGTATCCGTTTTAATGTTTCGAGGCTTCCGATCACCCACTGTACGGACTACGACGTCGAGTACTCGTAATTTATGTTTGCACAGTCACGTCCATTGGGACCGTGTTGTAATAAAATGTTTTTGTTTGCCGTTTCATACTGCGAGCACTTTTTTATGTTTTAAGGTTTATGTTAACGCATCAAAATGAACGTAATATTAATAAAGTTTTTTTCAATTATATCTATTAATGATGAAAAGTATTATTTATTTAATGCCTTTATTTTAAAATAATCGTATATTAATGTTAGTAAAGTATTTTAACGTCAAGTCAGGCTGACATTTAACGCCACAAGTAATGCTTCATAATATTAGCAAAACATATCACCTTTAACATTCCGAACTAGCCCACTGCCTTACATGTGCCTTTCATAAGTAGGAAGAATTTTCCTAAATCGCTAATCTTGGTATATCTTACCTCTGGGATGATTACTTACGCTGCTTCGATACCTCACGACACTGTGTAATATTTAGCAAAGTTATTAGTAAATCAGCTAGACATTTTGCTAACGTAATTTTGGAAAATTAATTGAAGTAATTATCAGTAATTTTCTATGAAATCATTAATTAATAACGACACATAATATTATTGGATGGAATAATTCCCTTATGAAATCCTTTGTAATCCAATCTGTATTAATTGTGTCCGTATTCACAAGACTCGAACTGTTTAAGTTCAAAATACGTTATGAATAAATTACAGATATTCATGGTAGCAGTATAACCATAATTACGAAAAGTATAAAGCTATTGTTACGCGCCTTAGTCGACGGAACTAGCGCCATCTAGTCTCGAACCGAAGAACTAAACTTCTTGAAGTTGAAACTCGAACTCTCGGTACCTTGCGCGTGTTTACTTGAATATTCTGGATATTTCCGTGCTAATTTATATAAATAGGCGCTGCAAGATGCGATCGGGGAAGTATTGAATTCGGCGAGACAAGCGAAGCTTCGGAGCGAAATAAAGTGAATTAGTGTGATTAATTATTAGTGTTTTAAGTTTTAATTTGTGTAAAAAAAATTAAAGTGTTAATTTAGGTAATTTTATCGGCAAATTTTATTGTCACGAAGCTCAAGCTCGTAACAATTGGTGTCAGAAGTGGGATAAAATCATGCCGATTTTACCTAAGGAGGAAAGGGAGGGTGTCCGTACCCGAAAACGCCAGCAGGAGACGGACCAAAGAAGATTTGGTGGTGCAACGCCGCAGACGTCGGAGGGCCAGCCGCCGGCTGGAGGCCCGTCAGTAGCTCCTACATCTGCAGCACCTGACTTAGGTGCTCAGATGGTGATGCTGCAGGAGCAGGCTCGCCGACAGGAGGAACAGGCCCGCCGACAGGAAGAACAGGTCCGTCGTTTGGAAGAGCAGCTGCGGGGCGGACAGGAGGAACAGGCCCGCCGATTGGAAGAGCAGCTGCGGGGCGGACAGGAGGAACAGGACCGCCGGCAGAAGGAACAGGCCCGTCGGCAGGAGGAACAGGCCCGTCGTTTAGAAGAGCAACTCCAACGCGATAAGGAAGAGCAGATGCTCCTCATGAAGGACCTTCACGCTATCTTCGGAAAAGAGATACGGGAGGTGAAGGATAAGATTGCTCAACATCACAACCGCCTGTCGGAAGCTGAAACCCGAATCGACCAAGTAAACAATCGGGTTGACAACGTAATGGCTGACGTGAAGAAAACGCTGGACGACCTCAAACTTGGGGATGGAACAACAGCTCCCGTAGTAGCTACAACACCTTCGCTACGTGGATTCAAAGTGCCGCCGTTCGACAGGACCTCTTCCTGGTCGGCCTACAAAATCCAGTTCGAGGCCGTCATGGAGGCGAACGGCTGGAATAAAAGCCAAGCCATGACTGCACTCACCCTAGGCCTGCGCGACCAAGCCTTAACTGTGTTGGAAGCTCTCGGTAAGAAAGTGACCTACGAGCAGCTCCTTGAGGCCTTGGAGGCGAGATATGGCGACGCAACAACGAAAACCTGCAACAGTGGGCCCTTGAGGTGGAGAAGATGGTTCGAAAAGCATACCAGTCTGTACCTGCGCTCATTGAAGGAACCTGTTCAGGCATTCATCGACGGCATCCGCGACCTTGAAGTCAGAGCTGCTGTGAGACTCGGGCACCACGACACGCTTAAGGATGCCTTGGCCCATACACTGGAGGTAGAAGCCGTGCGGCAGGATCATCGTTCCCATCGCATCAGGGAGGTTGCAGCAGCTAGAGTACGCGACCGCAACAAAGGATAAAGCAGGTGCTGTGGCTGTGGGGAAAAGGGCCATCTTCGATCCAGCTGCCCTAAGCGAACCCTAGAAAGGGAAGGTGAACGACCTCAGGAGGGTAGTGCGGCCAACAGCACCGCCCAGCAGCAGCAGGGAAACGAGTAAAAGCCCTGCGGGGCGGGTGCTGGCTGATGTTAAAAGAGCCCCAAGGATTTCAATCTCACAAACCCATGATGGGAACAGTCTAATCATCAAGGGCGAGGTCAACGGAATGCCGTGTAAACTGACCATAGACACTGGAGCCTCTCGTACGGTTGTTAGTTCCCAACTTATAAGTCAGTTCATTGGGGACTCCGCATACAACCGAGAACGCATTAATTTGGTAACAGCCACCGTATACCCGTCCGTGGAGAGAAGGAGATGGAGTTGAAACTAAGCAATGTGATCTACCTGCATAATGTCATCGTGGCTGATATAATGGACGACTGCATCCTTGGCCTAGACTTTATGAGGAATAATTGTTGTGAGATCGACATTAAGCAAGGTGTTTTTAAATGTGGACAGGAGGAATTTTAATGGAAGGTGCGTTACCAGGGAACGTGCACAGCATTAAGAAGATTTTTCTTTCGCCGAGATCAGAAACCATTGTGCCGGTTAGTCTTCCTCGAAACGCTGGGCAAGCTCACCGTTGTTTACTTGTGGAAAGGGTAAACAATGACCTTCCATGGAAAGTAGCTCGAACCTTGGTCAGGACCACTGACATCTCAGGAGTACGTGTACTGAACCTTTGTGACCGGGAACAGATTATAGAAAAAGGTACGCTGGTTGGTACTTGTGAGGAAGTGGATTGGTTACGTCGGTGCCGATATCTATCGAGTGAGACCCCTAGCAAGGACGCACAAACGAGAGTGACCACACTTATGGAAGACTGTCGCAGCGCTCTCTCCCCGAACGAATTGGTCAAGGCAAAGAAGTTGTCACTCAAGTACGCCAATGTATTCTCATCAAACGATGCTGACATAGGAAAGACTGGCTTAGTTCAACACAAAATAAACACAGGAGAAGAATTGCCTATCCGTCAGCGACCAAGAAGACTGCCGGTAGCACGTGAAAAGGAAGTAGAAACCATGATTGAAGGAATGGTGAAGGATGGTGTTATTGAACCTTCCTCTAGTCCATGGTGTTCACCCGTAGTGCTGGTAAAGAAGAAGGATGGCAGCATGCGGTTTTGTGTTGACTACCGCCGTCTGAACGACGTTACGAAGAAGGACAGCTATCCCTTGCCAAGAATTGATGACACGCTGGACTTGCTTACAGGAGTCAAGTGGTTTAGCACGCTGGATCTAAAAAGTGGCTACTGGCAAGTTGAAATTGACCCTAAGGACAAGGAGAAAACCGCGTTCTCGACGGGAAAGGGTCTGTGGCAATTTAAAGTAATGCCGTTTGAGTTGTACAATGCCTTTAGCAACGTTTGAAAGGCTGATGGAACTTGTACTCACCGGGCTAATTGGCGATGCCTGTCTGGTCTACTTGGATGACATCATCATCGTGGGCCGTACGTTTGAGGAACACCTTCAAAACCTGGAACGCATGCTCATGAAGATTCAGAGTGCCGACCTCAAGTTGATTCCGAAGAAATGTTCACAATTCAAGCGGCAAGTCAACTTTTTGGGGTATGTAGTATCGGAAGAAGGTATCCGCACGGATGCAAAGAAAATAGCAGCTCTCAAGGATTGGCCGGTTCCAAAAGACAAGACGCAGGTTAGAGCATTTTTGGGTTTGTGCTCCTATTACCGGCGATTTGTGAAGAACTTTGCAGATATAGCCAAACCTCTGCATAAGCTAACCGGGGAGAAGCGACATTTCTGCTGGGATGAAAGTTGCAATATCGCATTCCAGGAGCTCAAGGACCAAGTTGGTATATCTGATCTGAGTACCTAAGTAATTTAACATTGGGTACCAAGGTTGGGATGGCCAATAAAGAAAGACCAAAATGCCTTCGGCTTTATCGCTTATGATTTTTTTTTTCCAGACATTTGATTAGATTTAAGTATTTAAAGAAAAAGGTGGAAACGCATAGAAATATTTGTATCTCCAATCAATAGTGAAAGCATCTACTAAGGCGTCTAGATCCGGTCTCCAAGATACATAGGTCATGCATTTAACATTGGCACGAGAAGCGAAAAGATCCATATCTGGTTCTCCCAATTTTTGTATGATCTAGTAATATAGGTTTAGTTTCCTTGATTCTTGGTCTGCTTCTACATTTTCTTTACTATTTATTTAAGATGCGTGTGGCCAAATGTTTCGCTTCTCGCACCATTACCATATTGATTGAGATAACTCGTTCAAATGGGGGAATTGGATTCCTCCCATTCGATTGATATAACTTCGTCGTGATAGCGTACTTCAGCAAGTCATTGTCAAAACCGGAAAGGAACTATTGTGTCACAAGACGCGAATTGCTAGCGGTGGTAAAGTCATTGCAGCATTTTAGCAAATATCTTCTGGGGCGGAAATTTCACTTACGAGCTGACCATGCTGCACTAAAAAGGCTATTGCAGTTTAAAAATCCAGAAGGACAAGTTGCGAGGTGGATTGAACTACTGCAGGAATATGACTTTGAGGTCGGACATCGCAGCGGGAAATCTCATGGCAACGCAGATTCATTATCACGTAGACCTTGTCATGAAAATTGTAAACATTGTACTAGGCAGGAGAGTAAGGAAGTGGTATCCGTGAGGATGCTCAGGACAGACCACCTCAGCAACGAGTGGAAGGACAGCTTACAACATGCGCAACAGGAAGATCCGGACATCAAGCCGATTCTGGAATGGATGAAGGCCAGTGCTCCCAAGCCCAAGTGGAGCGACGTCTCAGCGATGAGTTCGACCACTAAAAGCTATTGGGCCCAATGGGACAGCTTGCTGCTTCAGGATGGAGTTCTGTGCCGTAAATGGGAAAATGTTCGGGGAGACAGCTGTCATTTACAAATGGTTGTCCCTAAAGCTAAAGTACCGGATTTTCTACAGCTGTACCATAATGATTATTCAGGAGGCCATCTGGGAGTTAAACGAACTCTACTGAAGACCCGAGAACGGTTTTACTGGGTCCACTGTCGAAACGATGTCGAGGACTGGAGGCGCAAATCTACAAGTTGGGCGGCTGTAAAGGGACCTCAGACTCGGAGTAGAGGTGCAGTGAAGATGTACAATGTTGGTGCACCATGGGAGAGAATAGCCATTGAAGTGGCGGGGCCGTTTCCGGAGAGTGAAAGCGGTAACAAGTATTTCATCGTTGTGATGGATTACTTCACTCAGTGGTCAGTCGCTCAGAAGCTTCAACAGTTGCAGATAAACTAGTTCATGAAGTCTTCTGTCGTTTTGGAGTACCTTTAGAGATTCACAGCGATCAAGGAAGGAATTTTGAATCTCAAATATTCCAGGAAACTTGCCGAGTTATGGGTACTCATAAAACAAGAACGACTTCTTATCACCCGCAATCTGATGGAATGCTAGAACGATTTAATCAGACATTGGAGAGGTACCTAGCAAAAGTTGTAGACAATCGGCAACGAGATCGGGACAAGCACATACAACGATTTTTGTTGTCATATCGAAGCGCTGTTCACGAAAGTACAGCAGTGACACCAGCTTTCGCAAACTTTGGAAGAGAATTACGGCTGCCTGCAGACCTGATACCGAAGTCCACGTAGTATAACCGATTATGCAAATGACTTGCGAAACAAAATGAATGACATTTATGAGCACGTCAGACAATCGGGCCAGCAAATGTCTGAAAAGATGAAAACCCGGTACGACCGCAAAATGAACAACAAAGGGTTCGACGGAAGGTTCACTAGTGTGGTTGCATAATCCCATCCGCAGCAAAGGGAAATCTCCTAAGCTTCAAGCTAAATGGGATGGCCCGTACCGGATTGTGACCAGGATCAACGATGTAACCTACCGGATACAGAAAGGCGCAAGAGGGACTCCTAAGATCGTCCATGTGGATCGCCTAGCGCGTTATTATGGGGCCGATAATGCTCGGGACGAGCATGTCTTAGGAGGGGGCAGTATTACGCGCCTCAAGTCAACGGCACTAGCGCCATCTAGTCTCGAACCGAAGAACTAAACTTCTTGAAGTTGAAACTCGAACTCTCGGTACCTTGCGCGTGTTTACTTTAATATCGATATTTCAGAGCATTTATATAAATAGGCGCTGCAAGATGCTATCGGGGAAGTATTGAATTCGGCGAGACAAGCGAAGCTTCGGAGCGAAATAAAGTGAATTAGTGTGATTAATTATTAGTGTTTTAAGTTTTAATTTGTGTAAAGAAAATTAAAGTGTTAATTTAGGTAATTTTATCGGCAATTTTTATTGTCACGAACCTCAAGCTCATAACACTATATTATGCATATTTTGATAAATAATATGTAACATTATGGGTAGATATTATATTTAAGAATAATTTTACGGAAGTATGAACGAAAAACGATTTTCTTTATCATTTATACTGATCATGCCGTATCTTTAGATGGAAGACATTTAGTTTAATAAAAGAAGTGACAAACGAGCACATAGTCCACCTGATGGTAAGTAGATGCTGTGGCTCAAAGACATCTATATCTGCTTTTGATTAAAAATCAAAATGCGGATGTGTTGTTAGCCCTGAGGATGAAGATAAAATGCCTCATTTTCAGCAAAAAAAAAGGTCACCGGTTCTTTACCCCCACTATACGATACACAGCAGCATTAAGCTTTTTTATAGAATATGGGTGACAAACGAGCTCACAGTCCACCTGATGGTAAGTCGATACTGTTACTCATAGACATCTACATTTATCTTCAACCAAGAATCAAAATATAGATGCGTTGTCACTCCTGAGGATTGAAGTGGAATGCCTCTTTCGTAGTAAAAAAAGGAAGACCCTTCTCTACATTCATAATACGAAATACAGCAACATTAACCTATATTTTACGCTGGCATTCTGTGAGAGCGTGGTCCTAACCGGATCGTGCCGACACATTCGTGCTACAATCATAATATAGCTACAGCGTGGCTCTACCACGTACAAAATATTCGGTGAGAGAGTGATCCTTCTACAGTCTGGTCCAACTATTCGTGTTACAACAATATTACAGCCGCAGCGTGGCTCTACCTAGTGTAAATAAATTAAGCAAAAACTTATTAAAATCCTCTTTAAAAAGAACATTATTAACAGAACTATAACAGATAACATATTGTTGCATACTTTTGTTAATCGCTTTTTATGTTTGATTTATTTTATTTGTTTATTGCTGTTGTTTATTTTTTAGTTTAATAATTTCTAAATACTACGAAACTGTAGTAGGTAATTAATTGTATTTGTGTAGGTGATGGTGCATAATAATATAATATAGTTTTAAGAGCGTGTACTCGCTGACAAACTGATTGCAGTTTGGCGAGAGAATAGTAAAAATAATGTACTTACCTTTGTATGAATAAATAAATAGAAAAAAAAAAATATTTTTTTTGACTGCCTCGTTGGGTATGTTGATAAACGCGATTACTGATCACGAGGCGTCAAAATTTAATACTGGCTCAGGCCAAAATTCGTTAGAGTTTTTCTCTCAAGAAATTATCAGTAGCAGGCTGAAGTCAGAAAGATGGCGGTATTCACCCCCGTATCTGGGGAGGCATGTAAAGTCGTTGGCCCGACGCCTGATCTCTCTCCGGTCGAGTTGAATTACCGTATTATCAGACTACTCGTATGAGATTGAGGGAACAGAGAGTGCACGTGTGTTTGCGCAAACCCTCGGGCACTATAATACTGTCCTGCGCAGTTGGCTAGTTTTCGTTGAGACTGGTCGCCAGGACCGGAATTTGGTCTGAAGGACATTATTATTTATAATCCTTAGACTGTCCACTGTTAGATTTCTCTAATATCAGCTTATTAATTCCAGAACAGTAATAACATCAATATGCTGTTTATGTTTGTAATTAGGTGGTTAGACTGTTTTCCTTCTTAGGAGTCTGCATAGTTAGGTATCTTGCGGGTTCCGATGTACATATAAATTAAATAAAATAATAATAAATAAGATTATCATTTTACTTAATTTACATTATAATAGACTACATTATAAAGTTTATAATAAATTACATTAGAATATAATGTAACACAATACTTTACATAAAATACAGTAGATAAAATAAATAAAACTTGTGCCGTGTGATAGTGAGGAAAGGGAACCCCTTAAGCCATTTCATCTAGTGTCATAAGAAATAACTAAGGATATGCCACAAATATTTTATGGCTTTTGTTAGATGGCAGTACATCCCGTTCACGGTAGATGTGAAAGATCTAGACTCACGACGGCTAGTAACGTCAAAGGTATGCCGCTCGTTCCACGTGTTAACTCGTTTGTCAAGATGACGATATAGGCAAATGCATATTGTAAGGAATGAGGTCCTTTGCTCTTTTTACTTTTGTCCAGTGGATTTTTACTGGCTGCTAAACAAGAATAAGAAGAATAAATAAGGCTTAACAAGACGGAAGCCATCGGCAGAGGAGACTTCTTATGTGTTTTGCTTTTTAAGTGTTTCTCGTCATACGGAAGGGTAATGTCAACCAGAAACACTCGCAACATCATCACAGGTGGAAGCTGATTTGTAATAGTAGTCCTATTCGTGTTAATGGCTAAAACTTAGTTGTGTCTGCCGAGGCTACGTTCGAGCACGGCCTCTGTAGAGTACTTGTAATAATTGTTACATAAAACTATGGCCACCTGCCAACTTCAAACAAACAAAGCTGTAGATGTGTTGTCACCTGCGAGAACTAAGATGGAATGCCTTTAAGCCTGTATTTATTGTGGCTTTGCATGCCATTCATACCGGAATACATCAGAGTAGGAGCTGGTGGCAGAAATAGGTTAAAGGGCCTACCCAGTCAGTCCTGTACGAAAATAGTCCTACCGTCCCGTAAAAAATCATTAGTCAGTTTTTTTTAATTAAATTTATGAGATCATAATTCGCTAAATTTGGCTAAAAGGTTGTATCTGAGCGGACACTCCAAGTTAAAAAAAAACCCGAATAAGAGGAGACGACATGCTTTATTGGTTTTAAATAGCGCTTAGATCCTTAGGATCCAATCCCTTAGGATTCATATCCAATAGAAGTTGGCCTTATCATTTTGATTGCGTTTACCAAACCGTCAGTTCCTCCAAAAAGTTCAGGTAAATATAGTTAGTCACATTGAAAAAAACAGACTATTTGAGAAACTTAAAAAACCAAAATATTAACTTTTAAAAAAGCAAACGAAATTCATACTGAATTGTAAACAGAGTTACCGCAGCGCTGATAATGTGTCGTATTTTTACTTAAATTATAGAAACAACAGGAGATATGCTCCGTAGGTAAATGTTACGGCACCTGTTGTCGCCAGTTATTCCCCGCCACTCGCCAACTACTACACATGCAGTTCAGTAAAATCAATAGATACACAGTCGCGCACACCCGCGTTTCATAAATCAGAACGTACAATACAACCAATTATAAACCGTATCATATCAAATACAACGTGCATTTACCATGCACCGTACCGTACAACTTACTCACTCAAAAACATTAGTCTGTCGCTATCGTTGTGCTGTGCAAAAGCCATTTATTTTACTTAGACGCTAGACTAAATCGGAAAGTTATGGATTCTTCTATATATAATTGTACTAAAGATTTTTTGGGGTTCTGAAAATAAAATAAATAAAAAACGATATATGCAGAAAATATTATAATCAAAATAAAAATATGTAGTTAAAACGTTGGGCTATTATGTATTATATTATGTTATATATGTACATATTACTTCAATGAGTAAAAACAAAATATTAATAACGTTCACTAATATTTCGCCAAAATACCACACAATCTTTTATTAAGATAAAATGTAATTATTTATTTATAACTTGCCGCTTAGAAAATGTATGTGTTGCGTTGTTAGTTAAATAGTGTAATCTTACGTTTATATATTTTTACATAACGGCTTTTATAATTATTATTAAATGATTATTCATTCAGCTATATATTTCTAGTTTACGTTAACTTCGCATTGTACGGAAATCCTACAAAATATGAGATCAGCTTGTACTGGATTATAAAAACCAATACCTTATCCACACTTTTCCGAATTTTATCAGCTATTTAACGCCCGCTTTCTGAAGTTCCTAGTTACCTATATTCCCATAGCTATTGATTCAATAAAAGGTAACTTGAGTAATATTATTTATTCAGTCAATATTAAGCAATGAAAAGTACCAACTTTCTATTTTCAGTATTCCTTGCAATGAGTGTTGTTGTGTCTATATTAATATTTGTTTCTTGTAAATTTTATATTTTATTAGTAAATACATATTATAATAATAAAGAATATTGATTTTTCTTATCTCCATTTAACGACAACTCTAAATAAAGCAATAAAATGTGCAGTTCCTTACACTGTAAGTTTGTGTAGTCCCGCTTTTGATGTTTTATATCTAATAACAAGCAGTACTGGTGGTGAATTGAGAAAAGAATGTTACTCAGGTCTTCTGGATACTTACTACAAAACATTGTTAGAATTTTTATCTACGGCTAAATTTGAAGAATTGCATTTTTGGATAGTCTATCAATGTACTTTACTAAAAGTATAATACAATTATGTATTTAATAAACAGCATCCTTGTATACGAACTCTCCTATCTTCTCCCTTCATTAACTTTTATTATGATAATTATGATTATATATGATTTAAAGAAAGTTATAAACAATTAATTTGCTTTACTAAATATATAAAATAAAAATTATGTACAAAAAATTAACACCATTGTCTTATATAGAAATGGTCTAGAAAAACTACTGATGACTGTAAATGTATTGATTTAGTAAGCAGTAAAAACAACTAAAGTAGGCTATTAAAGAAACAAAAATAAATGTTAGGCACAATACAATATATCATCCCAATAATACTCTCCGAGATGTCATCTTTCGTGGGTTCATCTCAAAGAATAGTGACATACTCGTATATCATAATGGATTAACGATGGCAAGAAAACTATTTCCATGATACAATTTTATAACTCGTAGACAAAAGGTAAATAAAAAAACAATTCAAAAATTTTATTAATTACATCTAATTTATATAATTACGATAATATTAAACATTAAAAATTGTTTATTATGCAGTTACATCCTTACTCTTCCAACATAGCCCTAGGATTAAATTTACGAAAATTTCTTAAAGCGCAGAGATTATTTACTCTCTAATACATGATATTTTTTGGTTAAATAATATCGGTTTAATGATTTAAAAATATTTTTTTACTAAGAAATATCTTTCCTCAAGCTGGTGGAACTATATAAATCAGCAGGTTAATTGAATATTTTATTTAATGATTTCTTAAATTTACGCGAACACTACGTATTAAATAAAACTATTATTTACGGATTTTATCGTCAAATCCACATCCAAATTTTAATAGAGAAGATGGATGGGTGCTGCCATTTGCTTGGGATCCTCCCAAAGCCCAAGCAAACCACTGCAAGCCTTTATGATAATATATAAGCTCGTCGTCGTTAAACCGTTCAAAAATTAATATTCAAAACTGAAGGTAGCCGGACTAACTATGACATTGGGACGTCAAACATCTCATTCCCCTCCCGTGACCATGGGTGCTGTAAAGCACCCGAAACGCCGGGATAATAAAAATAAGTTAAAGTAATAATTAAACGCGATAAAACGTTTCATTCAATGAATATTTTATTGATCAATTGAAAAGTGGTCTGAAATATTGTTTAGACAGAGCTGATTTCAATAGTTCACAACTAACCACAGTTCCAGTGGGCGCTGCTAAGCAATATTCGCGTCGTTAATAATTAATTAACCTATTTGAACAAATGTGTAAGTCTATAAAGTTTTAAAAGAAATCTAACCATCAAAAGATGCCAATACTAATTGATTATGGCAGCCATGGCATTTAAGTGGAATGGAAGAATCTTTTTTTTTGTTCAATAAACATCAGCTACACACAATGCACATGGCTAACTTACAAACAAGGTTCAGTCACCGAATATAACCGGATTATCTATACCCAAACCTCGAGACTAGCATTGAGGAACGTCATTAACGGTCCGAGTATGTCGATTTTATGCGTGGTAGAGTCACGCTGCAGCTACATTATGGTTGCATCACGAAGAGGTTGACTCGACCGGGGTGGGTCCATGCTCTCACAGAATACACATCCTGAAACAGTGGAATAAAACTGCTGTATTACGTATGGTGACTCCAGTAAACCGGAGACCTGCTAGTAAGGAGGCATTTAGTCCGGTGGGCGGGCTCCTTGCTGCCAAGCAAACAGGTTCGTAGAGGCCCTTACTGCCTAGGAGTCTGCCAAGATTGCTACCTATCTCTTACCTGTTTCTATCACAAAGCACCATAGTACTACACCCACGATGCTTGGCAGTAAAATTGCATCCATCAACATTTTAAAGCGAGCGCTTAGCCCCTGAATTATCGCTGCTCATTTATACTTGAATCTATATAGCATGTAGGTGACAATATAAGTGTAACATGAGGTAACAGCGTAACCCGTAGGTGTGTTAAAAGGAAAATACCAAAAATAATATCATGATTTTCGATAGAATATGATCTATCACTCTCGTAAACGTTAAGAAATAAAACAAGCGGAACGGCATCGGCGAGCTACTACAAACCGTCAAAAGTTAGATCTTGTCTTTTTTTAATACAAAAGTGCGAATTCCAATGGTTATTTGTGTAATATTTTTTTATTTATTCGATATTAAACGTAATACTAATATTATGTTAAACATGTAAATTTAACCTCATTTAAAGTTATACCTATTTGATTATTCCCCACTACTTGTTTTCCGTGTTGTCACTTTGTTATTTAAAACCACTTTTCATCTCTTACCTTACATGTTTTAGGCAAAAATTTGTCTTTTTACATTTCTTATAAATTATGTGTCCATGCAACTTAACAATTATTGTAGAAGTTGATCATAATTAACAGAAGAATTCCAGGCACGTTTTTACTCACTAAAATTGAATTATCTCAAAACACCAGAAGCAATTATTTGTGCGGTCTCTTAGCTAACTAAGTTTTACGAGGCTAGGAGCATGTTTCATAAAATTAGATACTTTTCTCTATTACAACTAAGTAGTCGGGTACTGATTGTGACATTGTGTATACGAGAATAAATGTTTAAGAGGTGTGTTTATAAGCGAGTTCACGTAGAATCTTAAAGTTACAAAACGAAAGTAGCATCTGGACTGTATATTTTTCTCCTCAAAATACAATTAACTAATAACAAAACAATTAAAATAATAAATAAAGAGGTGATAGAGTAATATGCCAAATTTACTTCCAAATATCTATCTATCTATTTAATGATTTCGAATGTGGTGAAGCATGCTGTTAGATGGACGGGAGTTCCCACGTTCCCACTTTCTGTTTCACAGAAAGACCGCTTAAAATCAAAAGTCACCGACTAATGATGGATAGCAACAAAGGGCAGCACCAACCTCGACGCCTACTCTATAATATGGGCACGATCAATTTTTTTTTAAATTAATTCATTACAACCTACCAAAAGTTTTCTGTGAAATATAGGCGGTATTTGCGATAATTGCCATAGTTTCCATGCTTGGTAGGCAGATTAGCATTCCGAGTTTTTTTTTTCGTTCTTATTAAGACGAAACTGCTGCCCATCTCTTGTTTCATTTTTATCTGTTGCCTCTCACAACATCCACCGGATGATGACAGGACAATGGAATCTCTTGTCCTGCCACTACACGGCACAAGTTATTCACGATAATTCAAAAAAACATAAATCAGTGATTGAGTGGTTCATGATTGTAACGAAATGGCGTAAATAAGCCTGACCTGAGCCTGAGTGACTTAGGGCTAACTTTACCGCCTTTTATTAACCCTTAACCAAGATAAAGGAACATGCCTCCCACATAGTATTTTCGATGCCCTTAACAGGTTTTGGCGATAAAACGCCCACAAACTGTCAAAAACCCTGTAGAAATATATTACCTATGGTCACATCAAAAAAAAAGAATCGGAATGCAAATGTCACTTTTATAGCTAGTTAATCTGTGACTGTCAGTTGGTTGAGTGTTTTTTGAACAAGTGCCGCGTTTTCTTTTAATAATGGCGAAAAAACAAAAGGTAAGTCGTACAATTTTTTGATATGTTGTAGTTTTTGAGTTATTCTATTGATTTATGCATAAATTTTAACCAAATACTTAACAAAATTACAAATATAACTAATTTAAAATGTGGGGAACATATGCCCTTAGCCTGATAGTACTGTTGATTATGTGGGAGCTATATGTTCATAGCCTGATGAATTAGAATTGTTTATTTCTTCACTAGCTATTACCCGCGGTTTTCATTTTTAATTTTTATTATATTCTAACCAATATGCTAACATGGTAGTGGGTATGTTTTTGTCATCTAGCTAGTCATTCATTATGTGTGTAATTACTTTATTTTACAGATACTGAAAGATTCTCAGATCGAAGATATTCTTGATGAGATGTTCGAATCAGAGGAAGATGAAGAGGACGGATGGAGAATCACATTTGGATTACGTCCCAAGAACAATAAACGCAATGTTGAATGAAATGCAGGGTATGTCACAACAACAGTTATTAAATATTTTAGACGATGATCCATGTCAACTTTATGGAGCGTCACTTGTCAATGACCTTGAAGAGTTGCCACCTCGTGTTTCGCTGTCTGTATCATCCTCTAACTTACCTGCTCACCCTGAATTGCTTGCTCAACCCCCTGCTCACCCCAAAGTGCTTTCTCCTGCGGTTGAGGAAGAGATGCCACCTTATGTTCCATCGTCTGCACCATGCTCTAACTTACCTGTTAACCCTGAAGTGCTTACTCCTGGTGTTGGTGAAGAGTTGACACCTTATTTTCCATTGTCTGCACCATCATCTCACTTACCTGCTCACCCCGAAGTGCTTGCTCCTCCGGTTGATAAAGAGATGCCACCTTATGTTCCATTGTCTGCACCATGCTCTAACTTACCCGCTAACCCTGAAGTACTTGCTCTTGGTGTCGGTGAAGAGTTGCCAGCAGGTTTTTCACAGTCTTCACCAATCAGTAACTTACCTGCTGATTTACCAACTTATGCTGAATTACAGGCACGGAATAGAATGTGGACTACTAAAGTTGAAAATTTCGAGGAGTACAGTTTTAATAAGGAAATGGAACCCACTAAATCATATAACCATAAAAGTCTCCCTATTGAATATTTTAGTAATTTGTTCCCAGATGAGCTTTTTGAAATGATCGTCAAATATACAAATAAATATGCAGCGTTGAAACAAAGCAAATTCTGGACAGACACTAATGTTAATGAAATAAAAGCATTTCTAGCGATAATCATTCTAATGGGAATAGGCCCTCAGTCAGATATCGAGTTGTATTGGAGTGCAGATCCGTTTTATAAAACATAGAAATAAGTAGCACAATTAATTGCAAAAGATTCAAAAAAATCCTAGAAAATTTTCATGTTTGCGACATTACAACTCATTTGCCCAGGGATCACAAAGACCATGACAAACTTCAAAAAATAAGACCACTGCTAACTTATCTAAACATGACATTCCAAGAGAATGCTACCAACTCGCAAATCCAGTCAGTGGATGAAAGCATATGATTAAATTTAAAGGCCGTAACTGTAAAAAACAGTATATGCCAGCTAAACCCATCAAGAGAGGGTTCAAGGTGTGATGTCGATGTGATGCAAAAAGTGGTTACCTCTACCAGTGTGATATTTATGCAGGCAAAGACCAAGAACTTAATGAGGAAGGCTTAGGTTACAGAGTTGTAATGAAACTAGGAGGAAATTTACCACCAAATACACATTTGGTGTTTGACAATTTTTTTACCTCTGTAGTTCTTATGGAAAGTCTTTATTATAGAGGGATTCTGGCTACAGGAACAGTCCGAATGCTACGTAAAGGTCTTCCTAAAGAGTTGTCTACACGAAAACCTAAAACTCCTGAAGAAAGAAGACTGGCAAATGAAACGAAATTGAATCCTGGAGAGTTTACATACCCTTCTTCATCCTTTCTGGAAGGATACGAAAGATGTGCATGTTTTGTCGACGGCAGTTAACCCAACCAAAGTTGAAGTAATCCAAAGGACTCAAAAAAACGGGGAAAAGAAAGATATGTTCTGTCCATCTATAATTGCAGAATACACATGAAGTATGGGTGGCGTGGCCCATTTCGACCATTATCGAAGTTCGTACGCAATTGGCCGCAGGTCAAAAAAGTCATGGTTCCGCCTGTTTTGGTTTTTGTTCGAGAGTTCTATTATTAACGCAGAGTTCCATTATTAACGCATACATTTTATATAAACACAAACACGAAAATCGTCAAAACATACACCGAGATTTTAGATTACGTTTAGCTCGAAGCTTAAAATCGGCACATATCTCAAACAAAAAACAAAATCCAGTGGTATTCAGAAACAAAAAGGGGGGTGTTTTTGGGATTCCAGATGAAATTAGATTGGGGCAAACGGGATATCACTATTTGAAACTTTCTACGTACAAACGTTGCATGTTTTGTAGTACAAGAAAGCAAGAAAAGCGATCAAAATATGAATGCGAAATTTGTGGGGTAGCATTGTGTGTGTACCGTTGTATGAAAATGTACCACCAACATTAAAATCCTATAGAATAAGACCTTTCTATTCGATTCTTATCTTAATTTTTTATGACAGTAAAGAATAAGTAAATAATAATAATTCCTATAAAATAATAACTCTATAGGAATTATTATTTACTTACTCTTTACCTTTCTGTTCGATTCTTATCTTATTTTTTATGACAATAAAGAATAAGAAAATAATAATAATTCCTATAAAATATTAACTCTATCGGAATTATTATTTACTTATTCTTTACCTTTCTGTTCAATTCTTATATTATTTTTTATGACAATAAATAATAAGGAAATAATAAAATTTTTCATTTCATTTTAGGAATTATGAATAAATTTAGGTCTATAACATAAACTAATAAATAAATATCAAACATAAAAAGTAGTAAAAATGCGGGCATGCTCCAACTTAGGCCACATCATCAGGTGACCACCAACAGGTGAGATTGCGGTTAAACGCCTGTTTAGTCCGATATAAAAAAAACTCAACAGACAAACTCATTTTCATTTATATATATAGTCAATCTCAATCTCAAGGCGGGCAATGGGATTAATGTTTTTCTCAGATGTTGTTTTTTTCATGTTTTTAGCATTTTTTTTTTTCAGTTGCAGTGGTGCAATATGAAACAGAGCCTTTATAAGTATACAAATCCATAAAAAGCAACAATGTTGCTACGGCAGTTCTCTGGGGCCTGGTAAAGAGGAGCATTAAGTCACTTTCTTGTTTGTTTGTTTATCTGTCCTTCAGGATAAAATGCTTGCAACTCAAATTACTTGAAGGAGCAAGCCTCTCATTGGAGGGGCGAAAGAAGAGTCCACCAGTATCTAGCTCGCCCCCACTAGCCAGGCCCGTGCGGGGAAGGAAAGCAAGAGAGGGGATTATGTCATCATCAACTCAACTAACAAATACATCAACAAATACGAAATACAAGGGTGCGCGTTGGAATTCCAACCATCCCTCCGGCTTGAAGGCTTCCCTTCAAAACGAAAGCTACTACTAAAAACCTAATTTAAACTACTAACTTAACCTATAAAAACAATTTGAAAATTACAGCAGGACGCAAATACGACCCGGTCGTAGTCTTAACACGAGCTATCCTCGTTACTCCATCGGATCCAGGAAAACCTCTGCAACGCTTCCCAATGGCCAATGTAGAGGCGAGCGCGTTTTCCTTGGAGTGAGAATCACTACAGTTCCGACCGTTCTTATGCATGTCATATGATTAAGCTAATGAGAAATTAATTTGAATTAAAAAAAAAAGTAATTTACAATAGATAACTAACAAATAAAGTGGAAGCTACTTGAAGATCTTCACTAAGCTCAAGAATAACATAATTTACATTTAGCTTATAAATTAACCCAAAAATATTTGGTTCAAAAATTACGTTATGAAGGTTAAACTAGCAACTCAACTTTTAAGTTGCTATGTGGCGAATGCAATTACTTTTTGTGATACCGATTTAAAGATTCCAAATTTCATGAATTCGGGTTCAACTACTAAGTTCATACAAGTGTTAAATAATTTATTCGATATTTTAAATTCAAGGAATTTCAACAGCAGTGGTTTCAAGAGATCTTTAAGTAGCGTTAATTTCAAAGATGTTTTTAGTTTCTTTCAGTCTTAAAAATCATACTTATTATCGCTTTATATTTTAGTTCAAAGAAAACGCACCATCAAAAAGAAGGGAGAAACAAAAAAATATTTTCTTAAGACAATATACGTGTACAGAATTGCCAAGCCAATACAGGAATTATCGGGTTACTTGTTTGTATTGACAGTGTACAACATTTATATACAAGTACTGTAGAAACCAATTATTTTTCGAATATATTAGCCTATAAGTTAGCCAGGATCATGTTGAGCTCTTCTTCGGTAGCATTAGGAATCGAGGAGGGTTCAATTATAATTTCAATTATAATCCCAATTCTCGCCAATTTAAAACCACTTTTTTATTAATTTTAAAAAACTGGTCTGATCTGGAACTAGGTTCCAAATTAACAGGTAATTCTGTTACTTTAGAAAATGTGCCTATTTTGAATTGTGGAACAACTACAAACATTAACCACACTAGCGTTGGATATACGTTTTGAAATAGAAAACGAATTTTTGTTAGTCCAAGATTGCAGTTATGAGACATATCAGAATAATTGTGATATCTTATCAGATATATTAAATAATTCCAGCTCTGAATATGACAGTCAAATTATTGGTTACATAGCGGGATTTGTGGTCAGACATTTACTTAAAAAATTAAATGTGACATCTGTAAAGATTCTACACTAGCTCGTAATAAATTATGGTTTCACAAATTAATAGATTTAAAAGATTTTGGTGGTCTGTGATACGCTAGTGAAGATGTTTACTACTTCTCTACTCTACTCTGTATGTAATAAAACAAAGGAAATAAAAAGACGAGAACAGCGCATAAATGATCAAAAAACATAATCAAGGCCGATTTGTCTTCCTTAGTTTTAAAACCTAAGTTAAATTTAAATATATTTTCTAGTATTGATACACATTCCCATCATCAATCTGCTCTATTCAATCACAAAACTAGTCTCATAAAAACTATAAGTAATAGAAAAGTTTATAGATGTTCGTTTACATTATATCGCTAAAAACACAACTAAATAGCTTAAATCTAATTTAAAAGACACCTCTACAATAAGCTAAACTTATTTCAAGGAAATTAATGTTCGATTATTACTGTGTTATTTGGAATAAGTACTGAAATATTTGTGTATATAAATATGTGTTAAGACACACATTCGTATAAATTATACAAATTCATATAATACTATGTCAATGTATAAAAATATAAAAAGTATAATAAAAATGGGTGCGTTTGGCAGAAAAAAGCGCTAGCAAGCGCTTACAAGCGCTAAAATAGTTTTCGGGCAGCACACGATTGCTACTTCAGTAGAGCTGACACAATCAATTAATTTGTTTGTTTTGATGTAGAGTTTATAAGTTGTTTTGTGCAATATTAGTTTTAAGTAATATAATAAACATATACATGTTATTAAAAATTCATGATTGGTAAGTTTTTAATATGAATATTTTACAAACATATATTTAAATTAGGTTAGGTTCCCCGGTTAAAACTAACATCGTGTCCTAGAGGAAAATAGCTACTTACGATTTGACAGCACTTACCGCTTACGATCGCCATTTTGCTTACAAGCGCTTGCTAGCGCTTTTTTCTGCCAAACGCACCCATTATTCGTCTCCACTTCTTGCCTCTTCGTACCGGGAAACTTCGTACATAAAATTTTATTGCCTTTCAGCCATTGCTTTGTAAAAATAACATTTAATCGTGCGCGGGTAAAATTTGCAAAAATATATGTTTACATCATAACTATAACTACTGATGTATAATTGGCGACAGTTTTGCTGTGTTGCTTTTGTTCGAGACTGTGCATCTTTAGTTTTTTGTATATCAATGGGAAAGAGGAACTCTTTATGATGAACTCTTTCTTCCAGAAGCAGCCCCATAGGAGGTGGACCTTGTCGAGCCCCGACGGTTCGTCAAAAATAAGATTGACTTCATTATAACGACCAGACTCCAACTGTTCAGTGATGTCTCAGTGACCGTGAGGGTAAAAACTGGCAGCGATCACCGAATGGTTAGAGGCACACTGAACCTAAACGTTAGTTGGAGACGTCTCGTCTAATGAAGTCAATGCTTCGTCCCCCTGTGCACTGGTCCAGGGTCCCAAAACTTTCAGCTCGAATTAAAAAACTTTTTTCAGTGCCTAGAATACTGCAATACAGTGAACGATATGAATGACAAGCTCGTGGAAACTGTCCATGCGGTCGGAGCTAAGTTCTGCAAGACCCGCCACAGAAGAACACAAAAACTCTCCAATCTCACGGCCCTTAGACTGGAAAAGGCTGCAGTCTTCAGCAGATTCGATAGCATACAGGCAACTGAACAGACAGGTCTCCAAATATATGCGGCGGGACTTGCGCAACTTCAATACAACTCGTATTGAAGAAGCGATTGAGTGAAACCAGGTCTCCAAAATCTTTGCCAGAGATCTGTCTGCCAAAAAGAGCTAACTGTCAAAGCTGAAGACTGAGTGTGGCAGCATCGTTTCCGGGAAACCTGAAATTTTCAGTGAGAGATTCTATGGGCAGCTGTACACATCATCATTGAAGTCACGCGCAAGTTTGAGTAACGATCCAAGAGCAATTCTTATCCACCATTATTCCGATGATATCTCAGACGTCAGTCTGAGCGATATTAGAATGACTCTCCAGCACCTTAAAAACGGCAAGTCCCCGGGTCAGGATGGAATTACAGCGGAGCTTCTGAAAGTGGGTGGAAAACCGGTACTTGAAGTCCTTCAGAAGTTTTTTTAATTCCGTCCTCCATGGTGGCACTACTCGCGAGGCGTGGAGCAGATGTGAGGTGTTGTTATTCTTCAAGAAAGGTGATACCCCCTCTTGCAGAACTACAAACCGATATCCTTTCTGAACCGCCTCTACGTGCTGTTTTCGAAAGTCATTACGAATCGTCTCGCACGCAGACTCAACGAATTCCGAAAAGGCCTTAGCACAATAGACCACAAACATACCCTTCGGTAAATTGTACAGAATACCGAAGAGTACAATTTACCACTTTGCCTGGCGTATGTGGACTATGAGAAAGCCTTTGATTCCGAAATTTCGACGGTGCTACAGTCCCTTCAGCGCTGCCAAGTTGACTGTCGGTATATCGAAGTGCTGAAGTGCTTAAGTGTTTAAGTAAGGGAGAAAAACAAATCAAACAACATCATTAGCTGTTTGATAACAGTTGTAAATTATATTCGACACTTATTCTCCTAATCACGTTCTCTGTCTATCTTTCACACATTTTTCATAAATATATCTAATTACCTCATTTGTTGAGATCGCTGACTTTTTGAGAAGCTTTTGCCTTCTTCATTCACTTCATCACTGGATTTCATTTTCAAAATAAGACACAAATTTAAAATTGATAACACGATACAGGGGATAAGTTTTAGGAAAACACTGTAAATCCAAAATATTGCTGTCAATAAATTCTCGTTACTGGTCATGGATATTCCGTATTTTGGATCATAACTTTGCGACATATTGGTTATCTCGCCTACGTCGAGTGTTTTAGTTCTATTGTCACCTCTAGTATCAGAGATTTCTTGTACATTCATAGCAAAATAAACAAGAAGACACATTATTGGATACAAGATATACGCCACAGCTATAGCAATGTGCGTGTTTTGTTTATTACAGAGAATTTTATTCTTCTGTGGAAACCTGATAGCGATATATCTCCATATGGCAAGTGTAATTGTTAGCCAGATTGAAATTGAATGGAAAGCTTGTCTGAAAATAGACAAATACTGCCCAGCCATAAGAATTTCGACGTAATTCTGATCCTATACTTGTATAGATATGTAGCGCTAGAGGAATGTAATCGAGCATAACTAAGAGCTCAGCTACAGCTAGAGCAGTAAGGATAGAGTTGGTTGATAAAATCATCTCTTTGCGGCTTAGTACGGCAATGTTGACGGAGTTTGCAGCGGAGCCAAGTAGATAAATAATAAGTGCAATATAACCATGAACTTTCACATAAATCCGTCTGAAGTCTTAACTACCAGGAACGCAGTAGGTCTGTATGATGTTCACACAGTTCCCAGACCATAAATGGTGAATATAAACACGACCCTTTTGTTCTGAGCTTTTGTACATAAGCATAAACATAAACACTCACGCCTGTTACCCAGAGGGGTAGGCAGAGACCACGGACTTCCATTTGACACGATCCTGACATACCTCTTTCGCCTCCTTTACATCATGTATGCGTAGATATACGCATACATGCTCTACGGTTAAGGGTACTTTTAACGTGGCCCATTTTCAAAATATCGCCAATTTGGTCGATAAACTTTTTTTAGGGCGTCCCTTCCCGACTCTGCCGTTCACATCTGCCATATAAATTTGTTTTGTCACTCTTTCCTCATTCATTCTTTCTACATGACCAAACCACCGAAGCATTCCTTTCTTAATCCTGGTCACAACATCATCTTGCATACCACATTTATCTCTTATCATGCAATTTCTCATCCTGTCATTCAGATTCAACCCTAGCATACTCCTTAAAGACCGCATTTCTACAGCATTTATTCTACTTTCGTGCTTCTTCTGCCACACCCAGCTTTCACTACCACACATTAAAGTAGGGACTAACACAGCATTATGAATTACCATACGTGCCTTTTTTGATACATTCTGGTTCTTCACAATAGAGTGTAGTGCCCCATTCACTGTATTCCTTGCATTTACTCGTCGTTCTATACCCTTATCATATCTACCATCCCTGCTAAATACACATCCCAAATACACAAACTCATCCACTTGCTCAATTAACTCTCCTTCTATTCTTATTTCACATACCGTTTTGCTTTCCTCTCTTTCAAAATCCATCACTTTCGTCTTACTTGCGTTCACTTTCATTCCCCTTTATTTAATGCCCAGTTCATTAATGTAACCATCATTTGCAACTCAGCCGCCAATGACGCAAATATGACTTGATAATCGGCATACAAAAGGCATTTGAACACCTGTCCATAAATAGGTTGAACAGCCAAGGGGAAGCCACACAGCCCTATCTGACACCCTTTCGGATGCCAAACCAGTCCGAGTAGACCCCATTGATCCTGACACAAGCACTAGAATCCCTATAAAGAGACCTCAATGCCTGTATCAAACCAGCGCTCAACCCATATGAGTTCAGTGTTTGCCATAACACATTCCTGTCCACTCTGTCATAAGCATTTTCCAAGTCCATGAACGCACAAAAAAATTTTCTGGTTTTTAGCCAAAAAATTCTCCGCAATCATGCGCATGGAAAAGACTTGATCTGTACACCCCATTCCCTTTCTAAACCCCGCTTACACATCCCAAATTTTTCCATCATTTTCTTTCATAACTCTTTCAATTAACACCTTAGCATACAGTTTACCCACAATAATAAGCAAGCTGATACCACGGTAGTTTTTTGCAGTCCTGCTGTGACCCTTTTCCTTTATATATTGGTACTATAACTGCTTTACACCAGTCATCCGGTACCCGTTTTAATTCCCAGCATAAATTAAATAAGATGTACAGCAGGCCTGCCACCACTCCCTCTCCAGCCCTTAGCATCTCGAGTGATACTCTATCATATCCAGCTGCCTTACCTGCTTTCATGCTTTTCATTGCTTTCATTATTTCATCTACAGTTATCTCCATACCCCTTTCCACTTCTTTCGGAATTTCTTGTTCATTTAATTCAGACGACTCTTCACTCATAAACACGCTTTCAAAGTATTCCTTCCATCTGTTTAAATTCGAAACTTTATCATTCAGAATACATCCATTCTCGTCTCTTAATAGCATTAATTATAGGCTGTTTTGTATTTCCCCTGGCAGTTCTTACGAGTTTCCAGAACATTTTTATATTAGCCTGGAAATTATCAGATATCCTTCTATCATTCTTATCCGTTCTTTCTTTATTTTTCCTTTCAACTACTTCTTTTACTCTCTTATTTAGACGTCTAAATTCTGCCTTTTTTCTTTCAATTTTATCATTCATACCACCAGAATTACCAGTTTTAGTTGCTCATACGGTGAGGAGGTCTTCATCATTCTCATTTATACTTTCATCACCAAACGTTCCCAATATCCTTTCATAACCAGACCTCTTCACCCCAACCCTTCCATTAAAGTCTCCTAACATAATAATATTTTCATTTTCCTTACATTTTGTAAACACCATCCTTACCATGTCCCAAAACTGCTCTCGGATGTAAGTGGGCTTAGACATGTCTGGGGCGTACACCCCTAGCAAGAACAGCTTCTTTAAGCCCACTTTCATTCGTATCCATAGCAGCCTCGGGCTTACACATTCATACTCTTTCACACATTGACCCATTCTTTCTGAAAGGATGAAACCGACTCCCTGGCATGCCCGTTCGGTCTCGTCTACACCAGACCAATACGCGGTATACGTGCCATGTGCAGTGGCATCCTTTCCCTTTCGTTTCGTCTCATTTACACATAACACATCTATTCCTCTGTCATTCATCATTTCGCATACTTCATCCATCTTATCATTCATTGCTCCACATACATTCAGCGTAGCCAGACGGGCTTCCGCAATCCACTCCGACAGGGTGGCGAACCTCGTCGCCGGTTTTTCTCCCGGAGATTCTTCGCACCCCTGCCCCATTAAAGGGGCGCCGGGAACTCGGGGCCATTTCTTTTATCTCCTGACTCATGGTGCGAACAAGGGGTGGTGGTAGATTTTACGCCGCTACCACACGGCGGGAAGCCTAGTCTATTTTTTTTTTGGCTTTGTCGCTCGTTTAGCACCACCCGGGGGACACGTGTAGGGTGGGCCTAAGGTTTGATGGTCGAAGGCTACGGACGCGAGCGTCTCATCCCCCTTTTGTACATTTACTGAAAATAAGGATAATTTATTATAAATAAAATTCGTAGTAAATAATAACAAATCAGTAAATAGTCACTTGAAATGAGCACACTAGCAACTATTGCCGTTTATTATAATTATTTATTGACAAACCATCATTCCTATATAAAATTATAACCCTAATCTGAGTCTGGGGCTAATTACTTGTCTTAATAAAAAACGAGCCACACCATTACGTCAGCACATATAAGAGCATTAAAAAAAAGGAAAAAATAGTGACTTTGTACATCTGAGAAATAAAACATTTCCAATCCAATACGACGTTTGCTGAAATGCACTTTTCTTTGCATATCTTTTCTCACTACCTATTTATTTCTCATCTCCATTCTTTATATTCAGGATATAAACCCCTTATAAATCTGTCTTTCGCTTCACTTTACATATCTAGATCGGCTTTTTTCGTGAATCCACCAAACAAATCCAACAAAGAGACACGTTGGGGAATTTCCGCCTTATTTAAAAATATTTATCTAACTAATAGTTGGCGAAAAATTCTCTTATTTTTTATTGGATAATTTATAGGATAAGGGTGACAAACGAGCATACTGTCGTCTTGATGATAAGTGGATGATATCCTCGATTCAAAATGCAGATGCGTTATCATGCCGTGAGCAGAAGATGGAATGCTTCGTTTTCAGTAAAAAGAGTCGCCGGTTCTCTAAACTCATCGTACGAAACGTACGTTACGTCATCATCATCGTACGTTAAGCTGCTGTTTTACACTGGTAATCTGTTAAAGCGTGGTCCTTCCCCGGTCGAGCCAACTCTTACGTGCTACAACTTAACTACTACAGATGCAGCCTGGCTTTATCACGTAAAGTTACTTATTCAACGTTCGATAAAAACTGTAACGAATACCTTATATACCGCATTATAGTATTACGAGGGCAAGGTGTATATGGTCACTACGTTTTAACCCTAGCTCACTAACGTTAATTTCAAGTAACGTTATCACTAACCATTCGTAACTTTTCCGACGGATTAAAACATCAATAATTATTTATATAATCAACTTTATTTATAACACGACCTTCATTAGCAGTCTTAGTTTAATCGTAATCTAATAACATAGTCTGTTTTGGAAATAAGCTACACTGAACAATGATTGCATATGGAAACAATATGCACCCTGCAAATTGCTTTTTTGCAGCCCTTACAGAAGTTAGTCATACGACGTTTCTCTGCATGACAGTAGCTGAAAATGTTGTAGTTTCTGGGAACGTCTTGACTAGAAACTTCCTGATCATCAATTTTCAAGATCTCCGCGATGGTAAGCTTCAAATTATCAAATTTACAGTCTGATATCGCTCTTTCAGCCAAGGATTCATCAATTCGTCTGCCATTTCTAATCCAAAAGGCCTTCTTTTCATAGTTTTTTTTTCCATTTCGGATCACATTAAAAACGTGAATGACATAAGAATTCACTGTAGACAGATTTAGAATATCGTAAAACAAACACAGTGGCCATCGATTGGCTGGTACTCATGATCGAGCACATCTGGTCTACAGTATCAACCGCACCCTTTGTGGAATTGTAGAATTCAATAATTTCGGGCTTTTTAGAATTCATATTGATTGCAGGTTGATCATATATAGTAGAAATAAGGTAAACGACATTAGTTGACTTCGGTTTATAAGACACCAAAATAATTTATTTATAGAAACCAAACATCGAAGTACCTACTTGTTTATTTCTAGAATTCTTCATTTCATTGAGAATCTCTTGCTCTCTTGCTTTGTAGACTATAATTGCCGACATAAGTCGTGAGCACACTTTTTATTGGTCGATACGACGTTGACCACGCTGACGTTCAACGTGATTGGTTCATCAGTCGATTCTCGTCGTCTATTGGTTTCGAACGTATCATTCGGCTTCCGTACACTTCAGAGCAATAATTTTAGTGATAACGTTTTTTAATTAGTTTATTTTCGTTAATTTTTTTTGTTACCTCGTTGTTAATTGTTGTTTGCGAATTCTTTGTTATTAATTGTTTTTGTTATTTCTTGTTTTTAATTATTTTTGTTGTTATAATTTGAGTGTTCATATTTTGGTGAACTGAAATGCAGAGAAGAAAGAATTCAGTGTTAAATAGACAACCCCGACAAATGGTCTATTCAGTGTTTAGTTACATGAAAAAATTAGGTACTGCGAAAAACATCATAGATGTATATAAACAGACTGCTGAGACTAATGTCTCAGTAGCTACTAGTACTACTGAGACATTAGTACTTCTACTATTATTTCTATTATATTACTACTTCTTCTTAATAAAATAATCAATTCTAATCACCAGGTATTTAAACACACAGGTACATTAAATACTTTGACTACTTTACTTTTGAAATTGCTGTATTAAAGTAAAAGTTGATGTATTCGAGTAAACATTTTCATAAAAGTCGGCGAAAATATTCAATTACGAATTGAAATAATAAAGGTACCCAATAATTTTGCCCGACAGTGTACCTACCTCCCACCACAGTTTATCTGTGCTCACGACTCGTGTCGGCAACTACACCTACTACTGTGAGCTTATATAGCGGTTTCAATAGTTCAGCGGCCAGAGGAACCGATGTGAGCAAATTATCTATGGTTATATTCCGATTCGACCCATGGTACGGCTTAGATAGCTCCTTCACAAAATAATTTGCTAATGGTTCGTTATCTGTGTTCGTGTTTTTCCCCCATATAAGGCGTAGAATTGCATATTATGTATTTTGTACTAGAATCAGCCATCATCACAAGCTTCAAGCCATATTTGTTGGGCTTTTTAGGCATGTACATGCTTAAGGGACGTTCTCTAAATCCGACCAGTTGTTCGTCCACGGTTATGTAAGAACCTGGTTTGCACCATTTCCTGTAGTCCTCTACATGATTACCATCCTCGGATACCAAAGAATGTGATTGATAATCGGTGTTTGACTCTGTTTCCGAATCAACTAACCATTGTACAATTTTTTCATCTAGACTCCTCAAATCCATCTAAAAGTATAAAAAACAAAAACTAAATGCATTTCAAATCTAAAATAAAACAACAAAATAATACAAAGTTGCAAATACAGAAATATAAAAAAAGTATTGCAAAAAATTATATGTTCTAATATAATTATTAAAATAGTGGACAAAAAATAAATGCACAACTTTGAAAAAAAAGTTACAAATCTAAAATAAAACAACAAAATAATACAAAGTTGCAAATAACATTTAAATATATTATAAATATAGTTATTTTTGCACAAAAATTAAGTGTTCTAATAGTAATTATTGAAAATAGTTAAATAGAAAAAATAAATGTACAACTTTATTTTATTTATTATTATATTGTTAATACAAATGAGTTTACAAGCCAAACAATTAATTAACCAGCACAATATTAAAAAGAAAGAGAAAAAAGGAAAACAGCACAGTATATAAATGAACATAAAAATTACTTAATTATAACTCGACTATGGTTTTTGCAAGTGTTTGCGAAACGTATTCAGACTTGTAGCATGGATATCTATGTTTTTACCATAATAGCTTAGAAGTCTGCTTGCTCTAGGGACAAATGAACTTGAGCCCAAAACTGTTGTGCGCAATGGTGGAACTAACGGTGATATTTTAGTCCTAGGTAATTTGTGTGGTACATTGAATCTAAATTTTCTCAGTAAGCCTGGGCAATCTATTTTGTTGTTAAATAATTTGTACAAAAAACTTAAAGTATTTCAATCTGAAATCTTTTGTAGTAAACCTCTTTTTTTACATATATTGGCTGAGTAGACTAGATGCCAAAGATATCTCTTCTGAATCCGTTCCGTGACATGCATAGTGTTGCCGTCATACTACACTGCAGTATTCCAGAATACTCAGGACAAAAGAGTTGTACAGGAGCCTTTTTGTTTGCAAACTCCGAAACTGTTTGCCCATTCTAATAATAAATCCAAGCATGTTTGAAGCTCTTTTTATAATACTCTCTAAGTGGGCAGCAAAGGTTAACTTTCTGTCAACTATCACACCAAGATCTCTTATATGGTCAGCTTCCTGTAATTTTATACCATTAATAAAATAAGCAGAGTCTAAAGTTTTCTGTTTTCGGGTAAATTTGACATAAACACATTTGCCCACATTTAGTTGCATGCCATTCCGTTCACACCAACGACTTAGACTATTTATATCCTCTTGTAGTAATATGGAATCCTGTGTCGTTTTTATTACTCGTAGTAACTTCAAGTCATCGGCGTACAAGTATGGAGTAGAATACAAGAAGCAATCAACAACGTCATTAACAAAAATGTTAAACAAAATAGGACCCAGGTTTGAAAGGTCTAATAATGGGCTAAGCGTATTTAATAACGTACTCTATGGATTAATTTTATAGAAGGTATATAATCGAAAGGTTTAAAATCAAAAACATATTTTACCTTCATCCTTGTATATTAGAAATTCTATACAAAGTTTTGTTCTATAAACAGAAATTTATAACAATGGGTCTAAAAGCAACATTAACAAACAATTGATAACTCAGCATTGTTTTGCGAGCATGGACCAAACTATTTATACGGTTCTATTATATTATAGGATTACATCAGTTCCAAAGAAACTTTGAAACTGATATAATCCTATAATCTTCATAAATGATAGCAATTATGATGACAGTTATTGATGGTTTAACTTTGGACAGTGTAACGAAATTCCTCAATAAAATAATATTTCAGTTGTTTGGAAAATTTGAAAGTTGAAGAATGCGGGTTAAGAATGGGTGAGTTAACCGTCCAATGCCTTATGTACGCTGATGATCATGTCATATTTGCGTCATTGGCGCCCGAGTTGCAAATGATGGTTACATTAATGCACAGGTCATTAAAAGAAAGGGAAACAAAAGTGAATGCAAGTAAGACGAAAGTTATGGTTTTTGCAAGGGAAGAAATAGAACGAAATGTGAAATAAGAATAGAAGGGGAGTTTCTAGAGCAAGTAGATGAGTTTGTATATCTGTGATGTGTATTTAGCAAATATGGGAGATATGATAAGGATATAAAACGACGAGTGAATGCACTCTATTGTGGAAAGTGAGAATGTGTTAAAAAGGCACGTATGGCAATTCACAATGCTGTATTAGTCCCAAACTTAACGTATAGTAGAGAAAGTTAGGTGTGCCAGAAGAAGCTCGAGAGTAGAATAAACGCAGTAAAAATGCGATTGCTAAGGAGTATGTTGGGGCTGAATCTGATTGACAGGGTGAGAAACTGTGTGCTAAAAGAAGAGTGTGGTTTGCAAGATGATGCTGCGACCAGGATTAAGAAAGATATGCTTCGGTGGTTTGGTCATGTAGAAAGAATGAATGAGGAAAGAGTGACAAAGCAAATACATGCAGAAGTGCAAGTAGCAGAAGAGAAAGGAAGAGTCGGAAAGGGACGTCCTAGGCGAAAGTTTGTTGACCAAATTAGCAATATATAGAAAATGGGCCAAATTAGGAGTACACTGAGCATGTATGCGAGGTTGATATTAATCTATTTATTTAATGGTCCATCAAATAATACTAAAATAACCCTATATCTAGAGTATAAGTATAATTAAGATAAACACACCTATAAAAATATTTAGGTATATGGATGTGGAGGAGGTGAGAGAGGTATGCCAAGATCGTGCTAAATGGAACTCTGTAGTCTCTGCTTACCTTGCTCATGTAATGTTTTCAATACTTGCAGAATGTCTATCCTTGGAAAACAATCAATATACAAATGCGTTACTACCGCTTATGGTGCTTATGACCACATGAACTCTCTCAGAAATGTGAGTCGGTTTGTACCCAGCTGTGTGGCATACTCGTGTATAGGCTATAAGCTATAGCTTTACCAGTAGGCTGGAGTATTTAAAAAGTATTGTTTTAAAGTAAAAAATTGCAAATTTTGATGGTGATTGAAATACTGAAACATCATATGAAAATGAAAGTCAAAAGTATGTTATTGTTTGCTTACATCTATAAAATAATAAAATAAAGTAAAATATAAAGTAACTTATGAGTCATACAGAAATGTACAATTCATGAAATACCTTTTTTATTGGTCTGAGTGAAATACAACCATAACCAAATATTTTCGTTGTTATCTAATCGTAGGCTAAAAATTATTATTTATTCTACGTTATTTTTGTTTTCTTTAGAACCTAGTTTGTAGACAGAGGTCAGAGTTTGAACTCTGACCATTGACTTATATATTACTAGCGTAAGGACCGGGCTGTCCGAACAACTAAAACGGACCAGTGCGCTGGCCTTAAAATTACAGTTTAGGGGCAACGCGAATCGGTCGACAGTGGTGCGCGCAGGACAGATTTAAAAAAGTAAAGTAAAGTCACAGCCTATATACGTCCGGGCACAGACCTCCCCTCATTTTTCTGAGGGGTTTTTAGGACAAGGAAGTATCCGCCGCGCTGCCCCAATGCGTGTTGGCGAACTTCACATGTCTTCGAAATATTTTTTGTTCTATTATTCCTCAGACATGCAGGTTTCTTTACGATGTTTTCCTTCACCGCCGAGCGCGTGGTAAATCAGCACTTAAAATTGCAATTAACAATTTCATTGGTGTCGGCGGGGATCGAACCCATGTTACTCGCGTTCTGTTATATTTACAGCGAGCGTTAACCATCTGAGCTACAACGGCTCAGGACAGATTTGCCTGTCACAAATATGTCTAGTTTCGTGATAAAAGAATGCAAAAATTACGACACAAAGATTTGAAAAAAACATGGGATATCGTATCATCGGTAACCTTATATTAATTTTGTTACAATTAAATTATTATATAAACGCATTTTTAAAGTTTTATTTTACAGTTAGTTTAGTTACGTTACCAAGATTAGGCCAGGGTTGGTTTCAGACCCTCAAAAATATTGTACACGGTAAAAAAATTATACTATTTAAAAAAATATATAACGTTTGACGTTTCATGTATCTTTTTTCCCATGTGCCGTTATTTTGGCGTCACGCGTCTAGTTTATCTACACGTTTCGTTTTTTGACGGTTTTATTTTTATTTCTGTGTAATTTTTATCTAAAGAACTTAGTGTAATTTAAATTTTGAATATTGGTACCTAGTATATTTTATATTCAATGAGGGTAAAAAGAAAAGAGTACAAAAGAAACCACATCTGCACAACTGAATCTGAAAAATATTTGAAATTCTGTTTTCACACCGATTGCTTCTGGAACACAGAGTTTTTATTGTGGTAGCCCCTCATTATAGTTGTATCAAGGATGCGACATTAATGCATGGATCGAGCATCGATTGACCAGAAAGGGAGCTAATTCCAATTTTATTAAAAAAAAAAAAGCGGTACTCATGTACAATACGGAAAATCTCGATATCGTAGGGTTAATATTAAAATGTAAAAAGGATCCAATAATAAGAAGTCGACCTTTAGGTACAATTACGGTATTTTTGCTTAGTATTATGACGATACTATGTACTACAAAACTATGAAATAATGGTACAATTAGGATAATTATACTACGAAATCCGACCCTGGTTACGTCGTGTTTTGATATGACGTTTATATTATGACAGATGCGCTACTTTTTCTTGTATGAAAAAGTTATGAGTAAAATATTTAGATGGGCCTATCCTTCCTTTTGAAATCATTGACTCTGACACAATCGTTGATAATTATGTATTTAATAAGTGTTCTGAAACGTCGTATCCGAGAAATTAAAAATATTTCGACGATATAACATAATATTATGTGAAATCCACATATTAACATCAATGCAGCACCAACGGCGTATTAAGAATAAGAACGCCTGTACTTAGCAATGGGACGTATTTAATCTTTTTCACTACTTTACTCCGCTCTAATCCAAAATTTAATAAAATAACTACAACTTAATTCATTATGGTCATAGAAATATTTAAAAGAAAAAAATCGATCGTATAAATAATAAATCGCATTAATAAATAATAAATCTCTTGGGATGTAGAGGTACAGCCTATACGAATAGTCGCAAAAAAGCAATGGATTCTCTTTTGTTAAATTGTATTTATAAAATATGTATTTTGGAATTCAAAATATATAACTTACTTTTGTACGGGTGATTTTTGGATCTCGACAACAGTGCCACCTACCGGGTCTAATTGAGTTTCTAAAACATCCAAGGACCCACTCAAATACACACAATTTTTTTTATCTTAATCAGTCAAGCCTTTTTCGAGTTTTTGCGAAACTAACGTATTGCAATTGATTTTTTAAATAAAGATAACACAACAAATAGTTAAGTTATAGAATTTATAAGTTAAGTTTTAAGAGAATAAGAGAATAAAGAGAAAATAAAAATGAGAAAATGAAAATAAAAATAAAAACTTTAAAAGCATTGTAGTAGCAGGAGGTACAAAACAACTAGGATATGTAGATTAAAAACTGGACTGATTTTGAAAATGTGATTTTGAGCTGGAAGAGGCATGGTGGCTCTAACTTTAGATGGAACAGGAATTCGTATGCATATATTATTTATAGAACAAATTTCTATAATATTAGCTCGTATGCTTAAAATAAGGTTCGCGCGGACCGCGAACTCAAAAAAGGTCGTGGGTTCGAATCCGCCATTCGACTACTGGCGTGAACTACTTGCAACACAAGCAATTCAAGCTTACCACGAGTGGTTAATGGGAATATTAGTAACGTTTATAGCATTATTAACATTCTTTAAAAAAAAGAAAAAAAAGAAGAAAGAAAAAGAAATTTTTAATTTTAGATTTCTAAGAAATTTTTATTTTCGATTTTATGAAATACGATAGTACTGTGTTGCAGCAGCTTTTGTGCGCTAACACAGGTGCAATATCTATTCACTCACTCTCATATTCTAATAGCACAAAACCCGACACAACCGGAGAAAAATCAGGCGCTGTACCAACGGCTTTACGTACTTTCCGGAGGTGAAACACCGCTAACTTCTGGGCTCTGGGCTTCTCAGAATTTCTTGACAAAAAAACCCAATATCTGATTCTGACTCAAGTTGGGATTTAAATCTTCCGGGTTTTCTATATGATCAGCATTCATGCCTATGACCACTAGACCAAAGTGGCAGTCAGAAATAACAGCTAGAATGTCGTCAAAATAGTTAATATTTCAAACTCCATCTACTATTTTTCTACCTTAAGAGGAGTATTTCTTTTCTTCAAATTTATGAATTAATTAAAAAGAATCATTTAAATCAGTTTAGACGTTACCCATAAATCGATAATACGTATCGGACATAAAAAAAACATTCGCTTCGGTAAAATCTAATTTAATTAGATGTGAATTTCACCCTGGTAGGTTCCAAGTAAATTTCAATTCTATATTTATTCAATTCAACGAGAATCTATTATGACAAATGAAAATAAAGTAGAGACAGAAAATAAGCGGAGCGGAGTTAATGATATTAACATTTATTCAAATCGCAAACACATCATCATCATCATTCATCATTACAGCCGTTCACAAGTCCACTGCTGAACATAGGCCTCCCCCAAGTAATGCCACAAAGCACGGTCCTGAGCCACCTGCATCCATCGACTTCCTGCATGTCTTACCAGGTCGTCACTCCATCTAGTGGGGGTCGCCCTACACTACGCCTACCGGTACGAGGCTGCCACTCGAGAACCTTTCTTCCCCATCGGTTATCGGTTCTTCGAGCTATATGGCCGGCCCATTGCCACTTCAGCTTACTAATCCGTTGGGCTATGTCGGTCACTCTGGTTTTACTGCGGATATCCTCATTTCTGAGTCTATCACGCAGAGAAACTCCGAGCATAGCCCTCTCCATAGCTCGCTGAGCGACCTTAAGCGTCCTCATACGGCCAGCAGTGAAGGACCACGTCTCAGATCCGTAAGTCATAACTGGCAACACGCACTGGTTGTACAATCTAGTTTTTAGAGATTGAGGTATACCTGACGAAAAGATATGCCGTAATTTCCCGAACGCTGCCCAGCCGAGTTGAATCCGTCGATTGACCTCTCGGTCGAAGTTGGACTTACCTAGTCGGACTATTTGTCCCAGGTAAACGTATTCGTCAACAACTTCGAGCATAGTGCTCCCAACAACTACCGGCATAGGTGTGACATGGACATTGAACATGATCTTTGTTTTGTCCATGTTCATCTTAAGACCTATCCGTTGGGAGGCACTATTGAGGTCATTGAGCATAGTGCTTAAGTCCTCCAGCGATTCTGCCATAAGGACTATATCGTCGGCAAATCGAAGGTGAGTGATGTACTCGCCATTGATGTCAATACCGTATCCTTTCCAGTCCAGTAGCTTGAAAACGTCTTCCAATGCAGCGGTGAAGAGTTTCGGGGATATAACGTCACCCTGTCTTACACCTCTCTGCAGTTGGATAGGTTTCGAGCTCTGGTTCTGTACTCGGATAGCCATCGTAGCCCTACTGTACAAACACTTCAGCACTTCGATATACCGACAGTCAACTTGGCACCGCTGAAGGGACTGTAGCACCGCCCAAATTTCGACGGAATCAAAGGCTTTCTCATAGTCCACATACGCCAGGCAAAGTGGCAGATTGTACTCTTCAGTCTTCTGTACAATCTGCCGCAGGGTATGTATGTGGTCTATGGTACTGAAGCCTTTTTCGGAAACCGGCTTGTTCGGGAGGCTGGAAGTCGTCAAGTCTGCGTGCGAGACGATTCGTAATGACTCTCGAAAACAGCACGTAGACGCGGCTCAGAAGGGAAATCGGTCTGTAGTTCTTTAAGAGAGCGTTGTCGCCTTTCTTAAGAACAAGACCACCGCACTTCTGCTCCACGCCTCTGGAGTAGTGCCACCATGGAGGACGGAATTGAAGAGCTTCTGAAGGACTTCAAGTACCGGTGTTCCACCCGCTTTCAGAAGCTCCGCTGTAATTCCATCCTCGCCTGGGGCCCTGCCGTTTTTAAGGTGCTGGAGAGCCATTCTAATCTCGCTTAGACTGACGTCCGGGATATCATCGGAATAGTGTCGGATAAGACTTGCTCTTGGATCGTTACTCACACTTGCGTGTGGCTCCAACGATGATGTGTACAGCTGCCCATAGAACCTCTCAATCTCACTCAAAATCTCAGGTGTCCCGGAAACGATGTTGCCACACTCAGTCTTCAGCCTTGACAGTTGGCTCTTTCTGGCAGACAGATCTCTGGCAAAGACTTTGGAGCCCTGGTTCCGCTCGATCGCTTCTTTAATACGAGAAGTATTAAAGTTGCGTAAGTCTCGCCGTATGCATTTGGAGATCTGTCTGTTCAGTTGCCTGTATGCTGTCAAATCTGTTGACGATTGCAGCCTCATCTCCCGTCTAACAGCCATGAGATTAAGAGTGTGATCGGAGAGTTTTTGTGTTCTTCTGCGGCGGGTCTTACAGAACTTAGCTCCGACCGCATGGACAGTTTCCACGAGCTTGTCGTTCATATCGTCCACTGCATTGCAATCTTCTAGGCACTGGAAGCGGTTACGTAACTCGAGCTGAAAGGTTTCGGGATTCTGGATTAGAGCACGAGGGGGACGGAGCGTTGACTTCATTAGACGAGACCTCTCCAACTTAACGTTTAGGTTCAGTGTGCCTCTAACCATTCGGTGATCGCTGCCAGTTTTCACCCTTGCGATCACTGAGACATCACTGAACAGTTGGCGTCTGGTCGTCATAATGAAGTCAATCTCATTTTTTGTCGAACCGTCGGGGCTCGACCAGGTCCACTTCCTGTGGGGCCGCTTCTGGAAGAAAGAGTTCATCATAAAGAGTCCCTCTTTCTCCATAAAGTCGGCCAGCTGCTGGCCCCTTCGGTTCCGTTGCCCTACTCCAAATTTCCCTACCTTCAGCTCACCGCTTTCTCTTGTGCCCAGTTTTGCGTTGAAGTCTCCCATCAACACCGTGTAGTAGGTTCTGGAGGAATGTATGGCTCTGGAAATATCCTCATACATTTCCTCCACCTCCTCATCGGGATGTGCCGAGGTTGGTGCGTAAACCTGAATGACCTTCAGCGAATACCGTTTGGTGATTCTGAGTATCAGGTACGCGACCCTCGTCGACACATTCCCAATCTTTACAACGTTGTTGACGAGAGATTTGTGGACGATAAATCCGACACCTCCTTGGGACAGATGGTCGCCCTCCCGGTGATAGAACAAGTTGCCGGACTCGAGGATTGCCGTGTCCTCCCCCTCTCTTCGGACCTCGGATAATCCAATAATATGCCAGCGCAACTTGTCTACCTCTTCTTCCAGCTCCAGTATCTTCTCGTCAGTCCTCAGGGTGCGTGCGTTATATGTTGCCAGGTCGAGTCGTCGTAGGTGGCAACCGAACCTCCACCGGAGATTCTTAGCACCCCCTGCAATCGCAAACACGCACTGATTATATCGTTCCAAAGTATTAAAGATCTTTTTAGAATATTTCAGAATTGGTTAAAACTACTTTTACGGATTTTATCGCGTTTTTTATGTTATTTTTAATACCCGACGTTTCGGGTGCTTTTAGCTTCCATGCTCACAGGGGACTGAGGTGATGTCAAAGTTAATCCGGAGTACCTTCAGCTTTTTAATTATTGTCTTTGGTCCGATCTACGCAGAATGAACTAACTGTGTTTTGAAGTCTTGCAGTGATATGCTTGAGTTTAGGTTAGTCTATGTTACGTCGAAGTACAGCGCCGAAATTAAATCTCCCAAAAATGAATTTAACGCGTTAAAAACATTACGCAACACACCAGAGCTTACAATTCTCCCCGCAGATAAAGGAAATCCCTCAGTTGTAATGGATACGTCGGATTACATTTTAAAATACAACAATTTTTGTTGTGTGTCAAAACAGACACTACGACTAATACGCTTAAACAACTAGCGATCTAATTAAGAAATACTCCGAGAAAATAAATCTAGACGTCAATTCGATGATACCTACATATATAAAACTTCCGAAGTAGTATGGGTTACCAAAAATACACAAACCTAACGCTACATTACGTCCAATAGTTAGTCAGATCGATTCACCAACTCACAGATTGGCACAACACTTAGCCAAAATATTATCACTACTCAAAGGACACACAGGAGCACATACTAAAAATTCATATTTTTTTTCAGTGAGATAAAAGACCTACGCCTTACTGACAATGAAACCATGGTCAGTTTTGATGTTCAGTCTCTATTTACATGCCTATCTGTTGAAGACTGCATCTCAATTATAACTAGGAAACTAGATGAAAATAACATGTCATCAGAATATGCAGTACTACTAAGATGCTTACTTCTATTGTGTAAGGAAGAGTTTTACAAGCAAGTAGATAGTGTTGCGATGGGCGCTCCTGTATCTCCCATTGTCACCGATATATTCATGGAAGACTTTGAGGAGAAATCCCTCCTTACTGCACCTGTTACCCTAAGGTTCTACAAGCGATACGTAGACGATATTTTTAAAATTTTACCATCCGACAAAGTAACTGCATTTTTAGAACATCTTAATTCCATAAACTCTAAAATTCAATTTACTATTAATTTAGTTAGAGGCAAATAATTCCTTAGCTTTCCTAGATGTGTTAGTTATCCAAAATCCTAACAACACCGTAGGTCATACTGTGTATAGAACTTTTTCTATACCCAGTATGACCATATAAACCGATATTTAAATGGTAAATGTCACCATCATCCTTCACAGTTAGCTACCGTGGGCAAATCTTTGTTACAGAGAGCACGAGGGATCTGTGGCAGCAAACACTTGGCAGCCGAGCTTCAGCACGTCAAGAAGGTTCTGCACGACAACAAGCTTCGGGTCCCGCGCGTACGTCACAGTGACCGAGTGAAGCCAGCCACAGTCGATCGTGTGCCTGCTGTACCATATGTCGGAGGTGTCATAGACAAGATTGGCTACATCTTGCAGCGAGCTTCCATTAGAACAAGCCGCCGAAGAAGATTAGTCAGTTCTTAATATCCGTCAAGTGTCATATTCCTCTACCAGATACAGGAGTGTGCAAGTTTGATTGTGATTGTGGTCTCTCATATATAGGGCAAACAAAGAGATCAATTAGAACCCGCGTAAAAGAACATATAGCTAATGTGAAATATCAACGTTCCGGGAAGTCTGCAGTTTGCGATCATATCCTAGATGGCCCTAACCATTACATCAGATTTGATAGACCACAAAACCTCACGAAAGAACATCGATTCCTATCAAGTTGTGAGGTTGTTGAAATTAAAAAACATCCTAATTTCAATAGAGAAGGAGGCTGGGTACAACCACCTGCTTGGGACCCTATAATTAATAAAATTAAAACTAAACCCAAGCATACCACTGGAAGACTTCAAAGCATAGTTAGTTCATTCTGCGGACCAAAGACAATAAATAAAAAGCTGAAGGTACTCCGGGTTAACTTTGACATCGGAACATCAGTCACCTCAATCCCCCGTGACCATGGATGCTGGAAAGCACCCGAAACGTCAGGTATTAAAAATAACATAAATAAACACGATAAAAATCCATAAAAGTAGTTTTAATCACTGTGTAGTGTTCGCGTAAATATAAGAAATCATTATATTTCAGAATAATAAAATTAAATATATGCAGTACGTCAACATTTTCAGGATCGTCCCAACCATTATATCAGATTGGATTGACCATAAATCTTCGCAATAGAACACCGATTCCTACCAAGAATTATTTGCGAGGTTATTGAAACCTAAAAAAAAACATCCCAATTTGGATCCCATAATTATGCCCTCCTCCGTCCTCAAGGGTAGGTTTAGATTTAATTAATAAATTAAATCTAAACCTACTCTTGAGGGTGGGTTTTCTTCTTTTTTCTTTATTTCAATATGGTAATAATAAATAAATTTAATAGTAAGGAATAACTCGTATTGAAGCAGCGGTCGAGCGGAACCAGGGCTCTAAAGTCTTAGCCAGAGATCTGTCTTTCGGAAAGAGCCAACTGTCAAAGCTGAAGACCGAGTGTGGCAGCATCGATTGCGGGACATCTGAGATTTTGAGTGAAATTAAGAGGTTCTATGGGCAGCTGTACATATCATCGTTGGAACTACACGCAAGTGTGAGTAATGATTCAAGAGCAAGTCTTATCCGACACTATTCCGATGATATCCCGGACGTCAGTCTGAGCCAGATTAGAAGGCTCTCCAGCACCTTAAAATTGCAAGGCCCCAGGCAAGGATGGAATCACAGTGAAGTTTCTAAAAGCATGTGGAACACCGGTACTTAAAGTCCTTCAGAAGCTCTTCAGTTCCGTCCTCCATGATGGCACTACTCCGGAGGCGTGAAGCCGAAGTGCGGTGGTCTTGTTCTTCAAGAAAGGCGACAATAGTTTCTTGAAAAACTACAGGCCGATATCCCTTCTGAGCCGCGTCTACGTGCTGTTTTAGAGAGTCATTACGAATCGTCTCGCATGCAAACTCGACGACCTCCAGCGTCCCGAACAAGCTGGTTACCGAAAAGGCTTCAGTACCATAGAATACGTAAATAACCTGTGGCAAATTGTAATTGTAAACTTTTCACCGCTGCATTGGAAGACGTTTTCAAGCTACTGGACTGAAAAGGATACAGTATTAACATCAATGGCGAGTACATCACTCACCTTCGATTTGCCGACGATATACTCCTTATGGCAGAATCGCTGGAGGACCTAAGCACTATGTTCAATGACCTCAACAGTGTCCCCTAATGGATAGTTCTTAAGATGAACATGGACAAAACAAAGATCTTGTTTAATATGCGTGTCACACCTATGCCGGTAGTTGTTGAGCAAGATATTAATAGTTAACTATGTTCGAATTTGTTGACGAGTACATTTACCTGGGACAAATAGTATGACTAGGTAAGTATAACTTCGACCGAGAGGTCAATCAACAGATTTAACTCGACTGGGTAGCGTTCGGGAAATTACGACACATCTTCTCGTCAGGTATACCTGATACCTCAATACTTGAGAACTAGATTGTACAAGCAGTGCGTGTTGCAAGTGATGACTTACGGATTTGATACGTAGTCCTTCACTGCTGGGCGTACGAGGACGCTCAAGGTCGCTCAGCGAACTATAGAGAGGGCTATGCTCAGGGTTTCTCTGCGTGATAAACTTAGAAATGAGAATATCTGCAGTAGAACCATAGTGACCGACATAGCCCAACAGATAAGTAGGCTGAAGTGGCAATGGGCTGGCCAAATAGCTCGAAGAACAGACAATCGATGGTGAAAAAAGGTTCTCGAGTACCGGTAGGTGAAGCGTGGGGCGACCCCCACTAGACGGAGTGACGACCTAGAAAGACACACAAGAAGTCGATGGCTGCAGGTGGCTCAGGACCCTGCTCTGTGACATTCCTTGGGGAGGCCTATATTCATCAGTGGACTTGTGAAGGGCTGTAATGATGATGATATTGATACAGCATTTTTTCTAATGGCGAAAGCACTACACCCCGTTTAAAAGGAGTCATTTAATTTTACATAAAATAAACCACAATAAACAACTTATTTAACTATCAACTTACTTTATTTAGTACTTACAGAGTATTACTGCTTATATATATATATATATATATATATATATATATATATATATATATATCGCAGTCATCTGGTTGAAACTGCTATTTGAATGAATGACGAATGAATAGAATGACGACATTTAATTGAATGACTGAAGGATAACTCGTCAACTCGTTGAATGTAACGTTGATATTCAGCCGCTGCGTCTATTAAAACATAGCAACTATACTGTAATATCAGCGACAGTAGGTTAGGGTGCGGCACCCTATATAATATATAATTTTATTTTGATTCGCGTATATCTGTATAATATATAAATATATAATTTGAATCACCTGACTTATTTTACGTCCGCTCTGTTCAAAGGGCTATGTTACAATCCGCTAACTAGTCGGACGTTGAGTGACACTTGTTCAATCAACGTTCGGCCGAGTCATTTAATTAAATGTCGTCATTCTATGAACGCGCTAGTCATTCAATCAAATAGCAGATTCAACCTGATGACTGCGACATATCCATTCGCATCAATTATCCTACGCTTATTAATTTCTATTATCCACAGTAAACAAAGATCGTAATTAGGTGGGTATTGTTTTCATATAGTAACCACTTTGTTTATTATTCCCCGTCTTTCATTAGTGTTTGTGTTGCTTAACATGGAGTTTACTTACTAATACTCCGTTAAAATTATAGTCAGATAACATATGAAGGGTATTAAGTAACAAAACTATTTAAAATGGAAGCTGTAAATTCACAATAACAGTTAATACAGTTTGCATGTCGCTGTAATGATATTTACCAAGGCAGTTCAAACATCCTACGAATTTCAACTATGAATAACAAAAGTATCTGAGGTCATCCATCGACATTTCTATAAAAACGGCGTCCACGGTAAAAGTTACATAGTTAAAGGCCATGCTATGCAAGGCAAGATGTATTCATTTCACAAGTGTAAGTAAGAATTTTGAAATTATGATTTGTTCATGGATAAATAAAGTCTTTTTCTTATAAAGTCTATTTCTTTAAATAAAACTACTATTAAAAATACTATTTCTTAATAAAAAATAATGTAATATGTGTAATATAAACTATATGTTTTGTTTGTCATATTTTCTTGGTTACAACAGGTTGATTTTTTAAAACAAAGAGATATTTAAAAAACATGTGCTTATATAATAAATCAATATTTACAATAAACTACATTAAAACACATGTATTATATGTACGTATATATATACGCGCTTTTTATGTCTTGCTGTGGAAGTGAAAAGGAATCCATTACAAAATTTTGTCTCAAAGAAGAGGAAAATGACTAGAATACATGCTTTTAGTCTTATAGTCTGTTAAGTAACGGAATATTTAAAAAAATACATACTAAAAAAATCGGCAACTGTTAAGATGTCGGTAGTGCTAGTCGCCAATCTGTCTGTGTAATACGAACCTGAGATTGAGACTTTTCTTTTATCAAGATTTTTTTTACTTTCCATTACGTTAGTTATCTTCCAAGATGGATATAAATTGCTTTTATACAAGCATCCAGACTTGTAACGATTATTTGTAAGCTATACGGAATCCGCAATCCCACAGCGCTCTAATCAAACGCATACTCACTGCGTTAGAGCCGAATAATATGTCTTACATTAATAGTTAACTATGTAGTAAATAATAACTTATATCTATCTAAAACAGAGAAATGTCAAAAGGCTGAAATATTTTAAATCATTTTCGACACCTTCACAATGATCATGTTAAGACAGTTCGGCGTGAACATGATATTTGTGCCGCCCACCTATCCGTAAATCCAGGAATTGCCACAATTTTGCAATATGACTATTTATTTAAACTAATATTTTTATAATTTTTAGTGTCTACTAATCATATTTTAATGATTTTAATTGTTTTACATGTATTGTACAATAGAATTGTTTAGTTTAGATGTTCTTTTCAATTAAGCTTGTCATGTTTATATTGAATCTAACATAGTTTATCTTTTCTTTCCAAATAATTAAATAACGTTTGTAGCTTATGTTGGTCATTCCAATGTCAGAAAATTAATGGTTTAGTTATCGTTCAACTAAATGCTCTAAATCACTGCAGAAACCTTCTTCAAGTCATAAAACTTAATAACTCTGTAGCAATCTGTTACTCCTCATCGAACAAACACATTTGTGAAATCCTCATTTTAATGCCAAAAACACGTCATAGCTCCAAAATATAAAGGTATAACCATCTCGTTTAGACCGGATATATAACTAACTTACCCTATCTAACCTAACCTATCTAGGTATATAACTGCTATATCAATTTTTCATACTTCTCTCACATGAAACTGCCCTTCTTATTTGTCAGTGAAGACACGACAGTAGTATAAGCACTTTTTTCATTATATTCGACAAACATAATCCTGATATTCCTGAACGACAACATCATTTCTCGGATTTTGATCCTTTTTATTCCATTAGTCATTATTCAGTACTATTAATCGATCTGGTTTCTATGTTCTAGGTAGAAGTAATTTCATTCTTTTTTACTATTTGAAGTCGTTTTTTACTATTAATTAGAAGTTATTTTTTATCTAATATCATTTTATTAGAATATAGTAGGGGTAACTTAGAAAATAAGTGCTCGTCGTAATTTCACAATACCTCATAATTTACCACGTGCTCGGAAGTAAATAAAAAATATTTTTCTCTCACAGAATACCAACGTAAAATAGCAGCTTAATAATGCAGTGTTTCGTATAGTGAGTATAGAGAATTCGATACCCTTTTTTACTGGAAATGATGCATTCCATCTCAATTCTCAGGGTAAATAACCTATCGGCATTTTTAAATCGGAAATTGATATAGATGTCAGTAGGTTATTATATATATATATATATATATATATATATATATATATATATATATATATATATATATTGGTGGAGCCACGTGTTTAAGGCTGCCGAAAATCTAGTTCCCCGGTCGAACCTTAAACCTATTACGCGAGATATTAACTAAAGTGGACTGTATATGCGATTGCTTCTACGCTTACGTAAAAGCGACTACTATAGCATGCGGTACAATGCACTCGCTCTTCCCTAAACTAAAACTATTACTTGCCAAATCGATGAAAGGAATCCTGCTTGATTAGGAAAACACAAAGTTGGAGCGGGTTAAAACTATTATCAAGCAGGTACAATAATGGATATTGACTCACCGGGGTTCTTCTATCCTTTAGAGCACTATAGTGGCGACTTCCGGAACTTCTTATGGACAGACACTCTGGAGAGAGGCGGTGCGCGACTATATCTCACACGAGGTGAGGCGGGCTTCCTGGAGCTCGACTGCTTCCAGGCTAAAGCGGTTTCTACTAATGATGTGTTTCCAACAACGAGCGCGGCGGGAAGAGAGCTGTGGTTTCAACGGCGAGCGCGGCGGGAAGAGAGAGAGACCGCGCATCGGTCGCGTGTGCCTTATATATCCTCGGCTCCGATGATTACGCGATGTTCTAGAATCATCTTCTTTCCCCTCCCACCCCACCACCCCAATGTGTCGATAGGAGGGTACGAATGATATCGTTTTGGAAAGGAATAACGATTCGGCAAGTCCTACCGTCATACAAAAAAAAATGCGAATGGTTTTCCGCGCAACCATCTCCCCCCGCCCTTGAAGGATTTCCTTCAAAAAATAACTAAAACAACTAGAGCTAAGATCAACTAACAAATAACTAACTAACGCTAAGATTACCTAAATTCAACTACAATTTTAATCTAGAAAGCTAATTTAAATTATGGAAGAGGCAAGGGGCACAAACGGACAACAGGAAGTAGGTAAGACCCAACCGTGGTCTTAACGCGAGCTATCCTAATTACTCCGTCGGAACCGGGGAAGACCTCGTCGACAATTCCTAACGGCCAGTGGAGAGGCGGCGCATTCTCCTTAGTGAGCACAACTACAGTTCCTACAGCTAAAGGCTCTGTCGCTGTGTTCCATTTTTGCCGAGACTGCAAAGTATGCAAGTATTCCATCCTCCATCGTTTCCAAAACGATTGCACTAACCGATCTAATAATTTGTGGCGTGCGGAAATGCTAAGTCTGTTCTCATCCATATCCGCGGCGGGCAGATACCTTAGAGGCGTTAAATTCAAAAAATGTGCTGGAGTTAGAGCCAGCGGTTCCGAGGGGTCACTAGATAACGTCCAACAAAGTGGGCGGCTATTCATTACGCATTCAATTTGAGCGAGCACCGTACTTAGCTCTTCGAAGGACAGAATTTGATCTCCTATTACTCGGTGTAAGTGGCTCTTTAGACTCTTGATATTGGTCTCCCAATTGCCTCCAAAATGACTCGCGGCTGGGACGTTCAGAGACCACTCAATGCGGTTCTCGGCTAGAATGTGAGCGAACTCCGAATTATAATACTTGCTAGCTAAGAGCTCATGTAGTTCCGATAAAATACGTTTTGTACCGACGTAGTTCGTACCGTTATCCGAATATAATTTACTTACAGGGCCTCTACGGGATAGAAATCTTTTAAATGCACCCATAAAGCCTGCTGTGCTTAGATCACCAACGAGTTCTATATGCACCGCTCGAGTAGTTAGACATACGAAAATGCAGACGTAAGCCTTTGTGGATCTTATACCACGCCCGCGAGTGAGCGTGACCTTAAACGGACCAGCGAAATCAGACCCGGTGTGCGTGAAGGGCTTTAAATTTAACCAAATACGAGCGCTATGAAATAAACAATTCTGTTTGCGAGTGCCTGATCAAATTTAAATTTAAACGAACACTATTTACACTATTTACGAACACTAATTATTCGACCAGAAAATGGTTGGATAACCACTAAACACCAATACAGATCCTGCCCGAAGTGACCATAAAATGGTGGAGCCACGTGTTTAAGGCTGCCGAAAATCTAGTTCCCCCGGTCGAACCTTAAACCTATTACGCGAGATATTAACTAAAGTGGACTGTATATGCGATTGCTTCTACGCTTACGTAAAAGCGACTACTATAGCATGCGGTACAATGCACTCGCTCTTCCCTAAACTAAAACTATTACTTGCCAAATCGATGAAAGGAATCCTGCTTGATTAGGAAAACACAAAGTTGGAGCGGGTTAAAACTATTATCAAGCAGGTATAATAATGGATATTGACTCACCGGGGTTCTTCTATCCTTTAGAGCACTATAGCGGCGATTTCCGGAACTTCTTCTGGACAGACACTCTGGAGAGAGGCGGTGCGCGACTATATCTCACACGAGGTGAGGCGGGCTTCCTGGAGCTCGACTGCTTCCAGGCTAAAGCGGTTTCTACTAATGATGTGTTTCCAACAACGAGCGCGGCGGGAAGAGAGCTGTGCTTTCAACGGCGAGCGCGGCGGGAAGAGAGAGAGACCACGCATCGGTCGCGCGTGCCTTATATATCCTCGGCTCCGATGATTACGCGATGTTCTAAAATCATCTTCTTTCCCCTCCCACCCCACCACCCCAATGTGTCGATAGGAGGGTACGAATGATATCGTTTTGGAAAGGAATAACGATTCGGCAAGTCCTACCGTCATACAAAAAAAAAATGCGAATGGTTTTCCGCGCAACCATATATATTACATTCAATTGCCATCATGAGGACTGTGCGTTCGATTGTTACCCTTGTTCTATAAAAAAAATTTAACAAATTAGCAACACGCACCATAGTGGCGTAGTAGAATAACTGTTCCGTATCCCTCTCAAAAATAAGAGGAGGCCTGTGCCCATCTTACTTTTATTAAAACATTGTTATCAGTACCATTGCATACAGTAATAAATTACTCCGCCAGGCCATGTTTTTGTTCAAATCTTTTACACCCTATGCAGTAGCAAAGCACGCATGCTCTGGGATAATTTTCGCACACTGCAGCATATTGCATGCCTTAAGCGTAAAGCGCGTAGATATGTTCTACTAGCGCTTAAAATCAAGAATAGTGTGACAAAAGAGCACACAGCCCACCTGATCGTAAATGGTTGCTGTGGCCCATAGATATCTACATCCATCCTCGATTACGAATCAAAATGCAGATGCGTTGTCACTCGTGAGGACTAAGATGGAATGCCTCGTTTCCAGTAAAAAGGGTCTCCAGTTAGCTACACTCACGATACGAAAAACAGCAGCATTAAGCTTCTATTTTACGCCGATATTCTGTGAGAGTGTGGTCCTTCCAGGTCGAGCTGACCCATTCGTGCTACAACTACTACTACTAGTATAACTGCAGTGTGGCACTACCACGTAAAAAAAATTATATAAAAAGCAAATTGTCAGAAAAATAAATGATTGTTGAACTTATGACATTTTTTTTGAGTTGTTACATGCTATTTTTTTCATTAAAAAAGTAGTTTTAGTGGCTTATGGTGTAGACTTATCAAGTCCGCATGTAGGGGTAAACACGATAACTTTTGAAAATATCAATTGTTCAACTAAATCAATTTTTAATATCTTCATCTATCATGTGGGAAGCCATGGAATGGCTGTTTAATTTTGTTTTTTTACTTATAATTATTTTTTATCGGCTGAGGATATCTGAAATTTTCGGTGTTTGAGCAGTCTTGTATTATATTTTACTAAATACAGATACACTTTGTCTCACCCCGGGCCCGTCCGCCGTCGTGAGGGTGTTACTGTATCGTTTGTTTACAGATGCTCGTGATGAAAAATATCGATCGCTGTAGAAATACAAAATATTCCAAAAACTAAATTTGATACATACTTGACCGAGGTAAGATATTATAATATTTTTTTATAATCACAGATTTTCATTACAATATTGTTTCTTTTAACTAATACACTAGTGTTAAATACTAATACACTAGTGATAAAATCCGTAAAAACTATTTTACGGATTTTATATATATATATATATATATATATATATATATATATATATATATATATATATATATATAATACTAATTCTTAAAAAGAATATTAACAATGCTGTAAACACTACTAATATTCCCCTTAACCACTCGTGGTAAGCTTAAATTGCTTGTGTTACGAGTGGTTCACGCCAGTAGTCGAATAGCGGATTCGAACCCACGACCTTTTTTGAGTTCGCGGTCCGCGCCCTGCCATTAGGCTACTGTTGCTTTTAAATATATTACTCGAAATTATTTACGTAAAAAGATAAATTATATTCATACAAAAACTTTCAGTACAATTTTATAATAAAACACTAGAAAAATCCAAAAATCAACACAATAACATTCATGCGAAAATGGCTTACGAAATGAACGTAGATTATAAATATCCATAGGATAACTTAACTTCTTATTGCACTAGAGGATAGAAAATTTCATAGTAAATTATTTTATTGGTATCTGTAATGATGACTTAAAAAGTCTTCCGTTACTGATTCGATCACTTGTTTTGTTTGTAAGCCAAATCAGAGATTTTTTTTATTAATAGAATTAAGCTGATAACATACAAGCGCATAGTTCATTTGATGGTCATAGTAAAAGTACTCCATAAATTTTTCCAATTTTTTAGCTATAAATGATTGAACTGACCTCGCTCATAGAAGCGTTCATTGCTAGTTTTCATAGGGCGACTAGGGCATATGCGTTGTTCACGCGCCAAGCCAAGTGTCGAATTATTTTAATTTTACCTCATTTCTTAAACTATGCGTTCAAATAACATGCATTAAAGAGCTTAGTTTATATCATAAGCAAAGTTTATCTTCATAAAATTGTCTTGATGATGGAGTATCTTTAGTTCGTAAGGATTAATTTAATTTTCAACATTTTTTGTCACAAAGTACCTTATTGTGGCTTACGTATAAAAATATGCATAAAGTATCACGGACTTTTATAAACGGAGTAAAGATATATATTTTTGTAGAACGTTGTATTTACGTGTTACTAACTATTACGTCAGCCCACGCGGATAGATTATTTCGGGAGCGATTTTTCATCTGGTTTGCTTTACAAAATTCACTATCCAATGCTAGCCGAGATGTTATAGCATAATGCTAGGTAACTATTCCTCACGAATCTAAATATAATATAGGTACAATTTTTTTTTAATCGGATTGGTATTTCTAGAGATTTGTGTGTTCAAACATACAAAAAAGAACTCTACCGCTTTATTATATTATTATAATATAAAGTATAAATTTCCCTTCGACACTTTACGAATTTTTCTCTTCTCAATCCTTAATCGAGGCTAGGTGTAGATTTTATGTGCAACTTACCCTCGAATAAAATGTGTGCCCGTTTATCACCCTTATTTAAAATAAAATTCGTATGGAGTGGTATATAACTTTTTAGGTAAATACCTGCGATCAACAATACCAACTAGATAACGGGTCACGTACAAAATCATAGCTAAATACTGTCCGCCTGAATATAAACTTAAACAGCTACATTTGTTTACTAAAGAAATGAACAAAATTAAAATAGTTTTAAGTTCAACCTTATTATAACCATCGCATCTAGTAATAAAGTTACAAATCTTACGATCATTAGTCACAAAAAAAGAACAAAGCTATACAATACTCCTATCACTTGGAAATTAAAAGACATAAATTAAATAACATTTAGTGTGAAATCAACCCTAAATTATAACAAATAAAGTTCTTTTTCCCGTTACTGCCTTGCGAGCTACGATTTTTTATGTTTCTTTCTTCTTCGAATTTGGTCCAGGAAGTATTGAGTCGCGTTGAACACTAAAATAATTTATAATATGATCATAAGTTTAATTAAAATTATTTTTATGTTTTGGGCATTTATGATTGTTGTTATGCATATTTTCCACACTAGCCATTAAATATAAGTAGTGTAGTATATTAATTGCATTTAATTAACTAATTCAATATATATATATATATATATATATATATATATATATATTATTTTTTGTATGTATATATGTTTTTTGTATGTTATATATACTTGACTGGAGTCGATCTTATGGGTTAACAGTTAATCCGGTAAAATCCCAATCTATTATTATTGGTATTCAAATCAATCTCCAAATTAAATAAAACTCAGTTAAACCCTAAAACATTTAACGGTGTTCAAATTTCTTATAAGGATGTAGTGAAAAACTTGGGAATCTTGATAGATTGTAATCTTTCTTGGTCTCCTCAAATCAACGCAGTGTCTCGTAAAATGTTTGCAGCTTATGGTTCACTCCGAAGAATGAATTACTTCTTACCCATCTCCACCAAGATTATGCTTGCCCAATCTTTACTGCTCCCCATTCTCGATTATGCTGACATAAGCTATCTAGACATTACCGAAGAGCAACTTAACAAACTTGAGCGACTCCAAAATCTATGTAGAAGTTTCATATTTGGACTTCGTAAATATGACCATCATGTATCAGAATACCGCACTAAGCTCAAGTGGCTTCCAATCCGTCTTCATCGGAATACTCATATCCTTTCTGCTCTCTACTGCGTTTTATTTAATATATCAAGTCCTCCCTACCTTAAAGAACGTTTCCAATTTCTCAGCTCCTCTCAAAAACTTTCCCTCCGATCCTTAGAAAACCTTTCCCTTCTATGTCCCATGCACTCTTCTACATTTTACAGTAAATCTTTTTCAGTCCTTGGAGTTAAGCTTTAGAATTCCTTACCATCAACTATAAAACGTGCTCAAACTATAGACTCCTTTAAAAACCAAGTTAAAAAACATTATCTTTCCTTGTAAATCATCCCTCCTTCTTTTAACTATTCCTGTCGTTTTATGATCACTAGTCTGTCAATTTAGTAAATTCTGGCATGTTTATTAAATTTCTTTTATATTTATAGATTACAATGTTATTTATAGTGCACTCTACCCATTACTTAACTTTTCACTTATTTTTAATTCCTATTTAGGTTAAGTTTTCCTTATTAGGTAAGACCGCTTTTTTGTTTTTCTCTTTGTTTGTTTCTTGTTATGTTGTATTTTTTAGTGTTCAATAAAGAGTATTGTATTGTATTGTATTGTATGTTCGTAGTATGTATGTATATATGTATAGTGTATATATAAATATGTGTATTCTTTTTTATCACACCAATTTGCCCTACTTCTGTCATCTTCATGTAATCCTGTCCATTTATTGGTCGCCTGGAAGAAATTGCTGTCAGCAATAAGATCGCCCATTTCATACTTTTAAAATGTGGTAGAGCCATGCTGCAATTATATTAGTAGTATAGTTGTAGCACTAATGAGTCCGCTCGACCGGGGAAGACGGCTAGGAAAGCTAAAAAAATCTAAGTATCGTACGGCGTAAAAATTAAAGTTTTGGCAACGAATTATTAAAAATTATTACAATACAAATCTACTTCATGCGTCCGTATTATGTTTCACAAATGTTTGCGCGTGTATTGCTCAACATTGGCAAAACATTTGTAGGGGTGGTTTTGGTCGCTAATTTTGTTTAAAATATGATATTATTTGTTAGTTTAGAGCTTAAAATATAACAAATTATACATTTAACTACCAAAAGTAAGACACTCCGGCCGTTAAATTACTTTTTCGGGCAATATTTTTGCAACTTTTAAATACACATTGCGGCATTGTGAAACGTGTTTACATTGGCTGTGTTTCAAGTGAACTAAACAAAACAAGAGCTCACGTCTCATGTGCCGGCTGTTATTTACTTAGATTGATTTCTTGCGCCGACCCGACATCTAGTTGGTATTGTTGATCGAAGGTAAATACTTTAAAAATAATCTATATTCGTAATAAAGAATAAATATTATAATTGTAAATAACTCGTTCTTTGGTATTTTAAATTTTTTTATATGAGAGGGTCAAACGAGTATCCGGCTCACCTGATGGTAATTGATTACCACCGCCCATGAACAACTGCAAACCCATAGATAGGTGCCATGATGTTAACTCGCCAGAGGACACTGCAATAAACAGTTTTATAACAATATATGTTTCGATTGCCTCAATCAATCGAATCGCTGGAGGTGAACGATTCCACAAAGTACTCATGCGTGGAAGAAATCTCCTTCTAAATCGCACAGTATTGGACATTGCGGATGGTAACATTAAAATTTGTCCCTATGTAGGTTGATGAAATTTGGCAGCTAGAATTAATCCTGAACAATTCCTCAGAGCCCTCCCCCTCAGAGCACGATAGAAATGCAAATGGATACAACATCTTTTCACAACGTCAGTGAGCCGATCGGTAAAAACTCGGTCGTTGATGATTCGAGCTGCTCTGCGCTGAACGCGGTCAAGTGGAAGGAGCTGGCACTGGGGAGCTCCGGCCCAGAGATGGGAACAGTATTCCATGTGGGGCCCAACCTGCGCCTTGTAAAGTTGTAAGCGGTGTGCCGGCATGAAATACTGTTCCGATCTGCTGAGCACGCCAAGCTTTTTAGAGGTCAATTTGGCCTTCCTTTACAAGTGACCACGAAACTGCGTACTATTCTATATTTTGACGCTGAGGATACCAATGCTAGCTGAGGCAGCAAGAGGAGTGCCTTGAAACTGTTAAGATAAAACAAAGGGTTTTTTTTTTACCGGTAAACGCGCTAACTTGTGTCTTCTGGGCATTGAAGTGGACTAGATTTAGTCGCCTCAATCCGAGACTTTGTTCAGCAAAAAAAAAACACAAACAAACACAAGTTTTTTCCGGTACTCGGAGGCGTTTTCTCGAGAAAAATTGGCAAAGACGGTGTACAAAGCATCACCAGTGCTGTCGTCTGCATAGCAATAAATGTTACGGGTTTGCAATATATCATTAATATGCAGAAGAAACAGCGTTGATAATAGCAGCCTTGTGGAACACCAGCATTAATAGACTTGTAATCGGATCATGCACCTTCAATTACGACCTTGATGCTCAGATTTGCAAGAAAGCTGGTGATCCAATTGCACGATTTGATCCAATTATGCAATGGGAATTGGATGCATTGGAATTGTTTGCCTCTAACTCCATTTTAAACTGAATTTTAGAACTTATGGAGCTAAAATGGTCTAAAAATGCAGTTATCTAAAGGTAGTCTACTTTTTAAAATGAAGTTACTTTATCTGAAGGTAGTCTACCTTTAGGTAGTGTAACTGCATTTTTAGACCATCTTTACTGCATAGATTCTAAAATTCGGTTCACAATGGTGTTGGAGCCGAACAATTCTTTATCTTTTCTAGATGAGTTAGTAAATCGGAATCCTGATAACACCTTGAGCCACACTATGTATAGAAAAAGACCCATACAGATAGATATTTTAACAGTGATTCTCACCTTTACAGTTAGCTATCGGGGGTAAATCTGTGTTTCAGAAAGCACGAGGGATCTGTGACAGTAAACATCTGGCCACCGTGCTACAATTGGTCAAGCAGGTTTTGCATGACACACAGTGAACGAGTGAAACCGGCAACAGTCGAGCTTGTACTGCCATATATCAGAAGAGTCACTGACAAGATTGCCTACATCTTGAATTTCCATTAAAACATTCCATTAAAACATACTTTAAGCCGCGGAAGAAAATTAGTAAGTTTTTACCATCAGTCTATTGTAATATCACTCTGCAAGATGTAGGAGTGTAAAAGCTTGATTGTGATTGTGATCTCTCTTACGTAGGACAAACTAAAAGATCAATCAAAACACGCGTTAAAGAACATATAGCTGTCGTGAAGAATCAACACTACATCAGATTTGATAGACCACAAATCCTCGCTAAAGAACACCTATTCCTTCCAAGGATCATCAATTCAGTAATACAATCGATTCGCGAGACTATTGAAATTAAAAAAAGCTTCCTAATTTCATTAGAGAAGATGGCTAGGTGATACCATCTGCTTGGGATCGTATCTTTCTTACTAATAATAATAATGTAAATTGCAGATGTTTGTAAATTTTATATTTTTGGCAAAACTAACTTTAAGGCATATAAAATTTTGTGTGACGGACTTGGGAATGTCATGCTCGTTTAAAGGTCTCTGCTTACGGCGCGGTGGCGTCATGTAGCGAGTCTTTCACTTTCCTTCCTTTTAAGATACCTACGGTATGAAACATGCCTGATTTCTCTATTCTGACTCCTATTTCTCTAGATATTATGGTTTCAGTACAATATTACGTCATAAAAAAAAACTGGAAAGTGCGTGTCCGCATCGTAGAGGTAGGTATTTGTAGTTGCTAGTCACAACACGTGCATTTAGATTGGACCTTTTTTATAATACGAGCATGAGTGCACAGAATATTACGACACATCTTCTCGCCAGACATACTTCACTTCAAAACAAAAATGTACAAACAATGCGTGTTGCCAGTGATGACTTATGGATCTGAGAATTATTTTTTAAAAATTTACGTTATTTCAGTAAAGCTGCAATTTATATATATTATTGATAATATTATTTGATATGTTCAATTTTCATGGCAGACATAATATATTGTGGTTCTATCACCCAGGCAGACAACAAACTTCTTGTGCGTCCATAACTGCGTACTCTGTTTTTTGAATGTGCAATTTGTAATTTGCGTTCTTAAAAGAACTGTTTAAATAAAATTAATATTATTACTTTTAATAACAAGTACTCTATTGAAAATATTATGTATGCAGTAAGCATGAACGTCGTATGCCAAAAAAATAAATAATGATCATCATAGTGTAAGAAATAGTGGCAAAATTATTTATCCCAAATATATTGTATATATCTACGTTCACTAAGTACGCCATTTTCATTTGGATCTTGTTGTGTTTATTTATGGATTTTTCTAGTATTTTATTAGTATTTTACTATAGTGTTCTATTATGAAATTTTTACAAAAGTTTTTGTTTGAATATAATTTATCTTTTAACGTAAATAATTTCGAGTACTATATAGAAATAATTGTGATTTTTACGCTGCCGACATCCGCTTGGTATATTTTTTTGTTATCAAAATACGATAAAATCTTTTGTAATGAAATAAAACCTGACTTTTGCTTAGACTACAGGATAGATAATTTTGTATAAATTTTATAATGCCAAACTTCTTCATATAAAATAGTCTCTAAATATAAGTTTTATTGGTTTCAAGTGCTGTGTGGGTGCGGTCGCATGCGATTTGCCAGACGCATGTGACTGCATGAGAATTTTATGGGGATTGAAGGGTTAACACGTGGTAGAGCCATGCTGCAGTTATATTAGTAGTATATTTGTAGCACGCATGAGCTGGCTCGACCGGGGAAGGACCACACTCTTACAGAATATCTTTGATTCGTAATCGATGTAGGTGTCTATGGGCAACAGCAACCACCATCAGGTCATCACTTACCATCAGGTGGACTGTGTGCTCGTTTGTCACCCTCTCCTATAAAAAAGGCACATTGTCACCTTCTCTTATAAAAAAAGTATCTCTTTTAGAATGCCGTAATTATTCCAGCGCGTATACTCTTAAGGTCGCTGTGCTTCTTGGTGAAAAAATAATTAAATAATAATATCCTCCAGACTGAGTTCCAGTCACGATGGCCAGTCTCAACGAAGACTAACCATGTGCGCAGAACAAGATTATAAAACACTCTCTATATCCCTGTCTCATAGTCCGATGGGACGGTTACCCCACAGGAACGGAGAGAGATCAGGCGGAGGATCAAAGACTTTACGAGCTTTGCGAATAGACGACGAGTAGACGAATAGATATATCTTTCAGATATTTTTGGACGATATATTATATAACATAAACAAATAATGGACAACAAGTGCACGCACCGTCCAAACCCATGTAACGTTCAGGCAATAAGATCAAAGATAGCGTCAGCATCAGATTAAGGCATCCGAAACTTTCTCATGGTATTTATAATTCGAATACAGGACACCCGGCGTAGGAACCAAGTAGTCTAATCACTAGCTCGAAATCGTTATTTGTTACGTATAGAAACCAATGTGTCATTTTACTTTCTTTGCTTTACTCTCCTTTAGAATATATATTCAACGATGCTTGAAGTGGACGCTTGACTTGTACAATATAAACGTAATAATACATTTATTTTATTGATAGTAGCTTTAGAAACTTAGTGACGTGCGTGTATTGGAGATGGGCGTTAGGCATGCATGATAACACACACACTCTTGTTTAATACTGTCCTAAGTGGGTTCAAAATGTGTCTAAGGACTTGAGCTAACAAATACGTGACATGATAACATGATTTCGATATAACATAATACGACATTATACTGACGTTATATAACCTGTAACTACCTAAGTAACATGACGTGACATCTACGACAATCGTATAAACGAGTTTCTTCGTCTAAGATTTGAATATTAAAATCTATGTCATCGGTTAATTTAGTAATGTAACTCGTATTATTCTTGATTTATACTGATCGAGTGGCTCAAAATTACGACTTTTTGAAATATAATAAGCACATAAACGAGCGCACATCTCACCTGTTGGTAAGTGGATGCTATAGACTGTGGCCCATAGATATTAGACACCTAATTAACTTGTTAAGAATTAAAACATAGATGCGTTGTTGTACCTCTTAGTACAATGATAGAATGTACATGTAATGCTCGTTAGTACCAATAAAAAGGGACTGCGGTTCCCAATACTAATCACATGAAACACAGCAGTATTTGCTGTTATCTTACGCTGGTAATCTTTGCGACGATGGTCCTTCCCCAGTCAGAGCTGAAGCCAACTCATTCATACTACGTCGCTCTTTGTCTCTTGTAAGTTCAGACGAATAGCAAGTCATATTTCGAAGCATGGGGTTCATACGTCAAGTCACGCATAAACTCAGATCAGTGAAGCGTCTTCAACGCCCTGCTGAATGCTTTCGGTGAACATCTGTACCTAGTCTGGTAACTGACTCCGTTTTTGTTAATTTTATCGTTCACTAGTATAGATAGAAATATAGATAGTCTTTACTTTATATCATGCAAAGCACACACTAGTATTCAAAAACATATTATGCTGGGCATAATTTGCGCTTAAATGTGTGTGCACACACATATAACCGCAAATTGGCACATGTGGCCAACGTAGAGGTATACAACTTTTTTGCCGCTATTTAGTTGTAGCGACAAATTTGACAGTTGTTCGGTAAGAATTATTACTTTCTGTAGCTACGGCAAATTTAATATGGAACGTTCTTTTTTTCTTGAGGAACATATTTTATTTATCAAAACATTCTACTTAAATCAATCTACTATTGTGGAAACGCTCAGAAAATTGCGACCAATTTTCGGTAGAAATCACTTATTTTCGCGACTAACAATAACTCGTTTGGTAGATAATTTTGAGCAGCATGATATTGCATTGTAACATATAAACGAGTTCCTCATCATGCCAGAAGAGTTCTTACGGATCAGAATATTAAAAGTGTTGGATCAGAATATTTAAAGGTGCAAGTGTAGATGAAGATCTGACACTGTCTACCAGGCGACGATTTCAACAACTGGAAATTAAGAAGACATGTCTACAGACTATTCTGAAAAAAGACCAGGGTCTGTTCCATAAAAGGTTCAGATAACTCAAGAACTTAAGCCTTGGGACCATGAACACCGTTATAGTTTCAACAGTTTTATGCTAACCAAATTGGAAAGCGACCCTAATTTTTAATTAAAAAAATCTTTAAAAGTTATGAAGCCCATTTTGAGCTTAGTGGATTTGTCGATAAACAAAATTGAGCGCGCTATTGAGATGAAAAACAGCCTTCTTTGATCCATGAACGACCAGTGCAGTCACGTCGAGTAACATTTCGGTGTGGAATTTGATCAAGAGGAGTAATAAGATCCTACTTCTTTGAAGGTACTACGGATGATGCTGTAACAGTGAACAGAGATCGTTACTGTAAGGTGGTATGTCATATGGCACGTAACACAATCGGAACATCGAGAAGAGTTTTTTCAGGTCAATTTAAAAAAGTAGTGACATTGACTGGCCATCAATATCACCGGATTTGATAGCTCCTGGCGGTTTTCAGTGGGGATCTAAAGGGACATGTTTATCCTAACAAGCCGACGAATCTTCTATACTTAAAACAGAATTTCCGAGACACAGTCAGTGTCATAATAACACTGAAAGTGTTATTATGACACTGACTGCGTCTTGGAAACTGACTGACTGACTCGGTCTTATTTAGCAGGTGTTATATTCCACACGTAATTGCATAGACTAAATAAATATTTTATGAAAAATACCTTATTATTTTTATTTATTTAAAATAAAATTTATAAATTAATTTGTATATTTCCTATTTGGTCAGCCTGTACAAACAGACCGTTGCTCAGTGCACGTATTGCCTACAAGGGAGCAAAAAAACTGATTTTCAGCAGGCGATGAAAATGCAAATAAAATGTATAATTAAAATATTTGGACATGTTTCGTATGTCGTAAGTGATGTAAATAAGTGAGTATTTATTTGCTATTATATTGAAAGAATACCTTAGTTACTCTCTAAAATCTAGATATCTATTACCTGATTCCATATCTGAACATACCAGTGCACTCAAGATCGGGCACTGCATAAATCGCTAGGAAAAGGCGACTGGAAAATGCGATATGACGTTGACTCTCCCCAGCGGCCCTAAATTAAGGTTTATTTAATTTTACATTAAAAAAACTAACAGCGTCGCACTGCGCGGTACATGCCTTCTATCAAATTTGGGTGGTTTATGGGCTAGGAAAAATCAACCAAGCTGCACTCATGCTGGTTGGCAAATAACGATATTATGATTTCTTAAATTTACGCGAACACTACACATTGAATAAAACTAAATTTAAGCATACCTACCACTGCAAGACTTCATGATACTATAAGCTCGTTTTGCGTAAATCGGACCAAAAATTAATATTCAAAAAACTGAAGGTAGCCGCCGGACTAACTATGACATTGGGACGTCAAACATCTCAGTCCCCCCCCCCCGTGACCATGGTTGCTGTAAAGCACCCGAAACGTCGGGAATTAAAAATAAGTAAAAGTAGTGAAATAAACGCGATAAAATCCGTAAATTTAGTTTTATTCAAAATAACGATATTTATAATTTCTCAGGTGTACAGTATTTTTATTAATATTTTTCACTGCAAAATACGAGACAAATTAGCAATTGAAATTTCAATTAACAATTTCTATAAGAGCGACGTAGATCAAACATAACCCATGTTTGATCTACGTCGCTCTTAGCTAGGTTGCTACGAAAGGAAAGGCAGGCGCTCCGAGTAACTGTTACCACTACTTTACTAATTATTTTGTTTACAATACGATTGTTAAATCCGTTTCATAATGCATTGTGCATTATAAAACGGTGCTTTGTGGCATTTTTTTGGAAAGGCCTACGTTCAGAAATGGACTTAGGATAGGTTGATGGTGATGATGAAATTCTTTTCCTTTAGGATTTAAAATATAGAAACAGTATATAGGTTACGTTTAATGGTTGCTAATGTTATTATTATCCTCTCATTGTTGTGTTACCGAAGACAAGCTTGTGCCTTTTTTCGCATCCAATAAGCTAAATTTCTGTTACCTACATTTGTACTGCTTCCGGTTTCCTGGTATTTGCTGTAACTACAATGAAAGCATTGCAAACAAAGTTAGGGGAAATTACGCAAATCTTGTCGTCGTAAATATATAATTTGTTAGGTACCTCTCGTATTTGGATAAAATATAGTAGATAGTGGATAAAACTAGAAGTCTGAATTTTCAGGAACAGAGCAGGAATTGTATACCTAAACTCGGTATATTTTAAATTTCATTCAATTTGAACCAGTAGTATAAAAATTATAACTAGTAAAAATTTATTTTTATAACTCAAATTTTGTGACCGATCATCAAAACTCTAAGGCACTTTTAGCAGACATAAACGCTTCAAATTTAGAATACAATTAGTGTTTAGTGTGTAAATCAAGCAAAATCAATAATAATTTGCAATTTTGGTCCAGTTTTCTAGATACACCAACTGCATAAATAATTTTGCAACCCTAGGTAAAGTTACATTTGCATATATATATATATATATATATATATATATATATATATATATATATATATATATATATATATATATAATTCAATAATAGGTGTAGATAGGTACGTTGTTGGTATTCAAGAAGTAGGAAGTACTGGAAAGGAAAAAAAGTAGGACTATCTACAAAAAGAAATGAGATGCCATCAAAAACATAACTTTTAAAAAAACCAAGTCACGGAACTCCTCGGTTCTACCGTAAAAAGTTGTGAGATCCATGCAGTAATAAGTCGGTTAATTGGGATCTGAAATTTATGAGGGAGGTCTATGATTACCAGTGGATTTTTGAGAGACTGTAAGGAATGAATGAGTACACACTCATTCGTTTTAGTAGAAAAATATTTACATTCCTCACTTTACTTCGGCATTTGTTGCTATTCACACGCTCGTGCGCTCGCCCGCACACACGCACGTACACGAGAGAGAAAAAACTGACTGTTATTTGCTTTATATAAAATGTAATTTACGTAATACGCATTTATTACAAAGTAACAAGAGAACACATTGTTGACGTTTAATTAGATCGGTACATTTCTTCAAAGCTAAAGGAATACTCACATTTTACCTTGTTTACAAGTTAATTTAAATTTTCTCTCACATATATTAATAAGCATTTGAATTGACTTAAACGCTCATTAAGTCAATTTATTGAGTGTTGAGTTGTAATTCTTGGGGGAAGCTTATGTTCAGTAGTGGATTTGTGAGGAGCTGTAATGATGATGATCAGCATCTGTAAAATAACAGTTTTGTAAATTTTGTATACATATTATGAAATACTTTATATAACTTTATACGTGATAGAGCCATGCTGAAGCTATATTAAAAGTTTAGTTTTAGGTTTTAGAGTCGGCTCGACCGTGGAAAGAACACGCACTCACGGAATACCAACATAAAATAGCAGCTTAACGCTGCTGTGTTTCGTATGGTGAATGCAGAGAACTGGAGACCCCTTTTACTTAGAGCGAGGCATTCTATCTTTGTCCCCACGTGTGTCAACGCATCTGCATTTTGATTCATAATCGAGGATAGATGTGAATGTCTGTAAGCCACAGCAACTAATCATCAAGTGGACTGTGTGCTCGTTTATCACCCTTATAATATAAGTTTAGAAGGTTGACCTTAATCATCACGCCGGGCAGGCGGGTTGACGATTACAGTACAGGAAGATCTGCTCTCTTGACCCTGCTGAAATTCCTGAGATGATTATACTGCCATCTATAGGAAGCCATACCTTATCGTGAATGCCGTCATCAGATCTTGACTAAATTTATATGGGACCAAACCTATAGTAACCTTTCTAATAAAGACTCATTAAATATAACTATTTAACGACTTTTATCGCGTATTAAAGTAAAAATCTTTGAAATATAATGAAGTGGTAAAGAATTACCGCTGAACATATAAAAAATATTTCCGAAGATTAACAACCTCTCACTGGTTTTGAAGTCAATTGAAAGTTTGCAGATTAGTAACCCGCCCCAACATGGTGAGTTTGCGTAAAGCTTTCTTTTTTATTATTGTATGAGTGCTTGCTTATTCTTGGAAGACCCTACGTAATACTGTTAATTAGAGAAGGCTGTTAAGTGTGTACAGATTTAGCGAGTATATCAAAGCGATAATTGTTAATATATACAGAGAGCATATCAAAGTGCTCATTTACTAATTGGCTGGCTTTACATCACTTCAATTTAATATCTCTAAAAATAAAATAAACTTTTCAGTTGAAATATGCTTTTTGTTTATTACTTACATTAAGGTCAATGAAATCCAAGTCACTAGAGTTTGCGAAGGTCAATGGAAGTGGAAAGAGATCACAGTACGCCAGAGAGTTTATGTATTAAATATTAAATGTACCCTTAGAGTATACATAAGCTATGATTTTGTACTCTAAGGGTACATTCTTCTCTAAGAAAGTTTTCTTTAATATAGCTTAATTCTTAACTTACTGAAGTTAAAATTATTTATCAGAATCTAACACTATTATATTTTTAGTACACATTGTATCCCCAAAAACAAGGAATATGTTGTTATGTTTTACGATGACCATGTTTGATATTAAAGTACAGTTTTTATTTAACCCTCATACGATTAATTTTTATATAAAAATAAATTTCTTTACGCTGGTTTTCTGTGAAAGAGTGATTCTTCCACGGTCAAGCCAACCCATCCGCGCTAAAAAACGTATAGATGCAGCTTAGCTGTACCACATAAAAATTGTAATAACTAAACATGTCCTATAGTAGGGCCTCTATATGGTCGCCAGACTTGACATTCGGAGTAAATATAGACGTCCCGTCGTAGGTCTGGATATATATTAAATCTTGATGTTTGTAAAAAAAATTGTAAAGAACTATAATAATTTTGGTAGTTATTAAGTGCAACAAACATATTTTCATTTGTTTTTTAACTCGTAATAACCCATATTATGTTTATATTAATTTATTTATCGACACACGACACACAAACATCGTAAATCAAAATACACTATTTTGCGATTTTATAAACACTTGATAAGTAAAACTCGAACTGCATTTTTAGATTTTCTTATGAATCGGAAAAACTTAAAGTAGGTATATGCTTTCTGAGTAAAGGTTTGATTAGGAAATTTTTCTATTAAAAAGATAATAAAGATATGGTTATGGAAAAATTAAAATGCAACAGGCGTGAAAACTCCAGCAGGTTAATGATAATTTTACAAACCACGTCAGTATTGTTGACTGTGTTAGAATAGATAGAATAGAATAGATAGAGTATGTGTTTACTAAGCATCACAATCTGCAAACTTCTGAAACTCAAATGTAGGAAAGTTGGGAGTGGGAAACAAATAAAGTTTTTGAAGAACATTTTGAAAGAAACAAGAGAAATGCTAATTTATCAAATTTAATCGACATACCAATTCATAGGAACCTTAAGAAACATGACTTAGATCTTTGTTTTATACTGTTTTTAGATGTGTGAGACGTCGGTAATCTCTATATATCTTGTTGCATTAATTCCGCAGCAGCCTGTATTTGTTCTATATGAGCATAATATACCTATCCAAACTAGGTGAACAGGAACATGTCCATTATAAAATTGAATAAGCAGCTGTAGCAAGTGCTAACTGTTCATCGACAGTACAAGCACTTAAACACTGCAATCCATTTTAGAAGTTTATTTTCGTAACCAATTTATTTCACGATTTATTTCTACAGAATTACCCTGCAGAAACCGTGGAAGAAGAGCCGTGGTAGCTCAGATGGTTAACGCTCGCTGTAAATATAACAGAACGCGAGTAACCCGGGTTCGAGCCCCGCCGGCACCAATGAAATTGTTAATTGCAATTTTAAGTGCTGATTTACCACGTGCTCGGCGGTGAAGGAAAACATCGTGAGGAAACCTGCATGTCTGAGGAATAAGAAAAAAAAATATTTCGAAGACATGTGAAGTTCGCCAACACGCATTGGGGCAGCGCGGCGGACACTTCCTTGCCCCCAAAACCCCCTCAGAAATGAGGGGGAGGCCTGTGTCCAGCAGTGGGACGTATATAGGCTGTAACTTTACTTTACTTTTTTTACCCTGCAGAAGTAACTCTCATTAACTTAAGTAAGTGGATACCGGATAGCCGTGGTAGCTCAGATGGTTAACGCTCGCTGTGAATATAACAGAACGCGAGTAACCCGGGTTCGATCCCCGCCGGCACCAATGAAATTATTAATTGCAATTTTAAGTGCTAATTTACTGTGTGCTTGGCGGTGAAGGAAAACATCGTGAGCAAAACCTGCATATCTGTGGAATTAGAAAAAAATATTTCGAAGACATGTGAAGTTGTGACAAGTGTGTGACAGACAAGTGAAGACACGTATTGGGGCAGCGCAGCGGACACTTCCTTGCCCTAAAACCCTCTCAGAAATGAGGGGGAGGCCTGTGTCCAGTAGTAGGACGTATATAGGCTATAATTTTACTTTTTTTAAGTGGATACCTATGTCCACTTTAGGTTCTAATCCAGGTTTTGGTTCCTATTAGGTTCAAATTTATGGTTTAGGTACCGTTTCATTGCAGCGTAATCTGTCGCCCCATTTGGTCCCGTGATTGTTGTGTGGGAAATGCCAGATTTTTTATGGCTTCCGATAGATGGAACAGTAATCATCTCACTTATACCACTCGTAAAATAACAAGACCGGCGAAAAGAAGCGACGTCGAAGTTGCGAGACATATGCTACTGCGATCCCCAACCTGCCAAGCATGATCGTTGTTAAGAGAAATCTTTCGTACAACAGGAGATGGTCATGTATAGTTGTTTTAAACAAATTTTTAATCTGTCACACTATGCAATCATTTTAACAAATTAAAAAGCAGAAAACCATACTATGATTGTGACTTGTTGTAACAAACATGATTAATTTAAACGTAGTAGAACCACGCCGCAGATATTTTATGGCTACAGTATGATAGGACGGCTCGACGCGGATAAGCTCTCATGAAAAACCAGCGCAAAATGGCAACACAGTGCTACCGTGTTCTGTGCAGTAAGAGAAAAGAACTGGAGATCTTATTACTGGAAACAGAGCATTCTCTTAGTCCTCGCGGGTGACAACGCATTTGCATTTTGATTCATAGCCGAGGATAAAAATGTTGATGTCTATGGGCCACAGCACCCATAATATCCGAACTTACCATCAGGTGGACTGTATGCTCGTATGTCACCCCTATTGTAAAAAAATATCTTTTTACTTGTAACGAGGCATTGCGTTCTAGCCATCAAGGTAAGGCAATGAATCTGCATTTCAATTCTCAATTGAGTACTTAAAAATGCGGGTATCTATGGGTCAAATCATTCACTCATCATCAGTTGACCGCTGTGCTTGATTATCACATATTTCTTTTATAAAAATAGAATGACACATACACTACTACCTGCTTATATTAATAATGTACTGCAAAATGTTAGTTACTATTTTTTCCACTTTTTTATTACACCATATTTTTGTCAATAGATTTATAGTAACCATTATTAAACTAACTTTAATTATAACCGACAACAAAACATTTAATGAATAATTGGTTACTTTAAAGTTATCTTTATCCGATTTTCGTATGTGGTACAATTCTGAGTCACAGGTATAATCAAATGTATTTAGAATAGAATTTTTATTTTTATAGTTTTTTGATGTATAACATCTTTCCTTTCGTTTTCCTGAAATCTCTAGGTGATTTTGTGAAAATGTGTACTACTCACACACTCACGCTCAAATCGCAGTTACATTCTGCAAGCTGCCGCTGTGTTTGGCACTATAGGTCAGCCGATTGGGATGGGATGCGGTCTTTCTTTGCATCCTACCCTTGGGAGCGGATTTGATTCTCGCCGGACAATCCCAACGTTGTTGCGGATTCTGTCGCTGATGTGGTACTTCAGGGTATGGAACTTTTTATTCCTTCCTCTGTGGTGCCCATTGGAGGCAAATCTCAGCCATGGTTTGGTCGCTCCTGTAAAATAGCATCATGCTATAAGCAGGAGTGCTACCAAGCCTGGGCTGACGCATCAACGTCCCGGGATGTAAACACCAGCGCTCTAAAAAAGAAGTACAATTCCGCCTCTAGGTCCTTCAAAAGAGTCATTGCCAAGGCAAAGTCAGAGCACATAGGCAGAATTGGCGAGAAACTAGTTCGCCTTCCTTCTGGAATCCGTGCATTCTGGTCTCTCGCTAAGGCTATCCAGCGGAATTTCTGTCAGCCATCTCTTCCATTTCTGCACAGGGAGGACGACTCACTGGCCCATACCGCAAAGGAGAAAGCCGATCTGCTAGGACGCAAAGAAAGAGTCTTTGCGTCCAACTCGACTTTCGATGACAGGGGGAGTACGCCGCCGACCATCCCGCGGTGTGAGTGCTCCATGCCGGAAGTGCAGTTCACACAGCGCTCGGTTCGCAAAGCACTCCTCTCCCTGGAAATCCACAAGTCGAGTGGGCCTGACGGAATCCCCCCAATTGTGCTGAGGACGTGTGCTCCAGAGTTGGCACCGGTTTTAACGCGTCTTTTCCGGTACCCCTACTCCCTAGGCGTATTCCCAAAATCATGGAAGATGGCTTTCGTCTACCCGATCCCTAAAAAAGGCGACCGCTCAGACCCATCCAACTACCGGCCTATCGCCATCACCTCCTTGTTCTCCAAAACAATGGAGTCCATTATAAACTGCCAGCTCATGAGGTACCTTGAGGATCACCAGCTGATTAGTGACCGCCAATACGGTTTTCGCCGCGGTCGGTCAGCTGGTGATCTTCTGGTTTACCTAACACACAGATGGGCGGAGGCAGTAGAGTCCAAGGGGGAGGCATTGGCCGTTAGTTTGGACACTGCGAAGGCCTTCAATCGGGTTTGGCACAAAGCGCTTTTTTCGAAGCTCCCTTCCTATGGGCTTCCCGAGAAATTGTGCGATTTGATCATCAGCTTTCTTGCAGATCGGAGCATCAAGGTCATTGTTGACGGTACAAGCTCCGATTACAAGCCTATTAATGCTGGTGTTCTACAAGGCTGCGTGCTATCGCCAACGCTGTTTCTTCTGCATATCAATGATATGTTGCAAACCCGTAACACCCGTAACATGCATTGCTATTCAGATGACAGAACAGGTGATGCTCTTTACACCGGCCGTGCCAATATTTCTCGGGAAAACGTCACCGAGTACCGGGACAAACTTTTGTCTGAAGTCGAGTCTTTGCTGAACAGAGTCTCGGATTGGGAGCGACTAAATCTAGTCCAGTTTAACCCCCAGAAGGCACAAGTTTGCACATTAACCGCTAAAAATAACCCTTTGTTGTATCTCCTCAGTTTCAAGGCATTCCCCTTGTTGCCCCAGCTAGTATCGGAATCCTCGGCGTCGACATATCGAGTGACGTGCAGTTTCGTGGTCACTTGGAAGAGAAGGCCAAATTGGCCTCTAAAAAGCTTGGTGTGCTCAGCAGAGCGGGACAGTATTTTATGCCGGCACACCGCCTGCAATTTTACAAGACACAGGTTTGGCCGCACATGGAATACTGTTCCCATCTCTGGGTTGGGGCTCCCCAGTACCCTCCTTCCACTTGACCACATCCAGCGCAGAGTGGCTCAAATCGTCGACGACTGAGTGCTTTCCGATCGGCTCGATTCACTGGCGCTGCGAAGTTTCGTGAACGCACCACGCGGCAAACGTCCCGATACCATCCACACCATCTGGATTGGCGGTCTACCACTGTACGTTTCAAAAGGAGTTTTCTTCCGCGTACAACCTCTCTGTGGAATAATTTACCACCGGCGATTTTTCCGGACCGATACGACCTGGGAATCTTCAAGAAAAAAGCTTAGTCCTTTCTAAAGGGCCGGCAACGCACCTGCAATTCCACTGGTGTTGCGGTTGATCATGGGCGGCGGTAGTCACTTAACATCAGGTGAGCCGCATGCTCGTTTGCCCCCTCTTCTATGAATAATAAAAACGAAAAACCAAAAAAAACAAGAAGCCAGGGAAGTGCGCTTTTTGATTTGACCAATGGTTGCGGGTGGTGGAAGGAGAGTGTATTGTTATATAAACTAAATTAATTTATATGCGTAAACTATGTTAATAAATTTATTCCTTGCCCTAAAACCCTCTCAGAAATGAGAGCTGTAACTTAACTTAGCTTAATAAGTGTCTGAAAAGATTGCAGTAAATTGATAAAAAATACGAACATAAACATAAACACCCATGCCTTTCACCCAGAGGTGTAGGCAGAGACTACAGACTTCCATTTCGCACGATCCTGACACACCTCCGTCGCTTCCTCCACATTCACATACCTACGCATACATACTCGTCGGTTAAGGGCAGTCCTAATATGGCCCATGTTCAATATATCGCCAATTTAGTCGATGAACTTTCGCCAAGGACGCCCCTTTCTGACTCTTTTGTTCATTTCTGCTACATAAATTTGCTTTGTCACTAATACGCTGTAACGCAGTGGTAGACTAGATGTCCTTCTAGATGTCCGATGCCGCCAACGTTTGAATAGACCATTATTCTACAAAAAAATCCATCCCTACGTTGGACCCCAGTAGACCGTTGTATCTACCACTGTGCTCCTCATTCTTTCATATTCTTCATATTCTTTCTATCATCACCTCTTTCCCAAGTATACATGTGAATCTTTTTGTAAGATTATTTTCCACACATACGGTGAGGAGGCTTTTACCGTTCTCATTTATACTTTCATCGCCAAACGTTCCCAATATCCTTTCATAACCAAAACTCTTCACCCCAACCCTTCCATTAAAATATTGTTACACTAGGACATAACAATATTTTCATTTCCCTTACATTTCATTAACACCATCCTTACCATCTCCCAAAACCGCTCTCTGTGTCTAAGTGGACTTAGACATGTCGTATGGACAAGTTTTTTTAAGCCCACTTTCATTCGTACCCATACCAGTCTCGGGCATACATTCATACTCTTTCACACATTGACCCATTGTTTCTAAAAGGATGATACCTACTCCCCCGGCATGCCCGCTCGGTCTCGTCTACACCAGACCAGTATGCGGTATACGTACCATATGTAGTGAAAATTCAAATATTGTAAATCAATTAATCTAGGAGGGATGCCTATGTTTAGCAGTTTACTTTCGACAGGCATTGACAGTAATGGTAGAAAGAAGCTCATACAAAATAATAAATAATATTAAATTATTGTTCTTCTTCATCAACCCGCCCTCTATTTTCTAGTATAGAGAAAAACTAATTAACTAATGATAAGTACCCTAATAAACGAAGCCCTAAGTAACTAACGAAGCAAAATAAAGACCATGAATGTGCGTGCTTTCTAGATTAAGCGAATACGTTACAAGTTAACTACTGTGTCGATGTGAGTACACAGAATTACTAGACTAGTTAACTTACAAACTAGCTTAATTACTACTGGGGTGTCTTAACAATTAAACCCAGGTTTATACATTATGTTGAAACTTGCTGGGTTTTGCTTAGCAGGCGGTAGGTGACTTCCTGATGGCACTGTTTTGATCATTTTCAAGTCACGCGTTGTTATTTGCTTAGCCTGCGATGCTATATTGTAGGTGAATTCCTGCTTGCTTACAAGGTCTCGGTAGGCACATGCAGCTTACGTTAAAAATTATGCAAATATTAATTTATTTAAAGTTTTGTCTCGTAAAGTGTAAAGAGCGTTCAAGATGTTAATATCAGCGAGATAAGGGCCGACAGGTCATACATGAATATTCAGATTAATGAAATGTAGTTCATAATATAGTTGACGTACACAAGCGACACATTATTATTAAAAATTGAACAATACGGCACAAAATACAAATTAAGAAAAGTGAAAGAGATATTTTTCTTTCTTACAAATATTTTATGAAATATTATGAATAAAATTTTGTGCCGATAAACGAATAATGTAATAAATATCAAGTCAATCAGTTTATCTTCAGTGTTATACAATTTGTAAGCGTCAGAATATGTGGAATAGACTTTTTTACGACATTGGCGTTTATTTACATCCATTTTATTAAGAATAATAAGGATTACATCTTATCAAATAAGAAAACACAGGTGAGACTTGATTATATGAAATTTAAGTTAAGAATAATTTTAGTTCGTCGTAATATCTTTTGCTATATTCCAGTTCCATATTTTCAAATTAGGCACTTTATTTTCTGAGCATGGTCGCAAAAAACCAGGTTACTCCGTAATAATATGCGAAAGTGTGCAAAAATGAATTTTAGTTTTTATAAAATGTGTTAGCAAGTAGCACGCTCCACTACTCCCAACACCATTACTCCCGGCACCACTACTCCCAACACCAATATTCCAGGAAAGACACACCATCGACGATAATACGACACGTGTTTCGTCTCTACACGAGGCATCCTCAAGTGATGTAGACTCTACGGCGGCTGACCACTAAGATAGATAGTAGATTTTGTTGTTGATCAGTTATTGAACAAGAAATTTTTAAAGATCCAGCATTAAAATAAAATAAGCTGCACCAAGTAACAAGTTACTAATTATTTGTATACATGCTATCTTTACTCCCTACGCTGTATTTTGTTGCTGGTCAGTAACGGAAGCAGCGACCCAAAAAGAGCCAGCAACAAAAAAAAATATATCGATAATCAAAAAATCTAGAAAGCAGTTGACCCTGCAAGCCATTCCTTGAGCTACCGGCTATATTCGATCTCAACACGCTCACCAAATATTTTAATGAACTAAAAAGTTCCTTCCCCCCCTCCCCATCTTGTACAAAAAAGGTAAATGTATGTAAAATAATGTTATGAATATTGGACTTTTTATAATGAATCATTATTGTGTACAACTTGCGGTAAAATGTTAATTAAAAAAGGAATTAAACGGTTAAAATTTTATCATTTCTAGTATTTCAATTAACATCTGCGTTACTTGAAATACCTATATATATTTATTTAATTTAAAATAAATGAGTCTTTGTCATAAATAAATATTTTTTACTGATTTCTATTATGTTTTATTATTAACCGTCAATTGTACGTCGAAAATAATCATGAATTGAGGTAAATCGTTACTGAATTACAATCATTGATTTTTGTGTAATGATTCACACACGTCATTGCGTTAAATATCGTTAGTATGCATGCCTAATTAATATCACTTATTTTCACATGCTGACTAATTTGCGCTTTTAAAGTATATGGAAACATATTTATTTATCATATTCTCATCATCTTTGTGCTACCACGAAATATCTATGCTATACTTAATGAAGTTAGGCTTTTATATTATATTTTGACATTCCGGGTCATGCTTTGCTGCTAGCTGTGCGTTTGTTGAAATATCGATAAGGATGGACAATGTCTAATAAGATTATGATATTGTTTCACGTGCTGACCCACCTGCCAATCGAGGAACTATGTCAAATAGGCTCCCAATGAGTCAATCTATGGAAAAGACCTATGTTGAGCAATGTATTTTTAATAGGCTTGATGATTATGACATGTATAAAATGAACATGCGCAAACACTACAACATGATACAATTATTTGTAGGCCATAAAAATATTTGTTTCGGGCCGGGTATCAAAACCTTATCACAATTTAACATCTTTCTTTTTAATCAATTTTTAAGATGTTATCATTTTCAATTGATAAATAAAAAAGACATTATATAAATATAGAAATAAAAAAGATTTTCATAAGTTATATTTCTTGCAGGTGTTATCAAGATATTCATTTGAATGCTATCAGTAACGAATGCGTGATACTCGTTAACTTTGCTGGTGACAATGCTCGATTGAAGAACTACAATAAATACAAACTCACATTTCTTGATAAAAATCAAATAATATAAGCAATAAAACAAAAGGGTAAAATTTAGGCAATAAAACATAGGTGGGGGATAGAGCTCTACGAGATTATTATTGCTCTACGAGGTGAGTATTTTGCGCTCCAAAGGGGATCCGTTACTCCGATCCGAAGCTAATAATAACAAAAGAAGAAACTACCACAAGGGAAGAAATAGTGAATTAATAGAAAAACCCCTCACTCGAACATCCACCCAGCTATCCAATAAAAATATAATTCATGTGTTCTTATTTCTTTCCAGACCTACAAGCAATAGGCCTACAAAAGCCCAACCGTATCAATTATTTTGATTTACTTTTGGTACGATCGCCGGATAAAGTAACTGTCATTGGGAAGGCACCTACATAATATTATTAAATGCAATAAACTACCAGAAACTGAAATGACAAACAATCTCACAGCCTTTCTGACGGTATGTAACACACATATACACCTTCTGCGAACTTCAAACAAAGAAGGCTACAGATACATTGTCATTTAAGACATAACATCTTACCTGTAATTACACTGACTCCCTATACCCTTCAAACCGAAATACACGGAATACTAGTCGACCGGAATGGATAAGTTTCATACCTACCTAGACGCATTCGTAAGTAGAAACGAGTCCTGCCATCTATTAAGGACGTGTTTACAAAATCGATAGGTATATAATTGAACTAGTACATTAATAAGTGTCACGCACACACACTACGCAGGGCAATGAAACCATGGTCAGTTTTGATGTTCAGTCTCTATTTACATGCATATCTGTTGAAGACTGCATCTCAATTATAACTAGGAAACTAGAGAAAAATAACATGCCAGCAGAATATGCAGTACTGCTCAGACATTGTCATACATCTGGCTATCTATTGTGGAAGGAAGAGTTTTACAAGCAAGTAGATGGTGTTGCGATGAGCTCACCTGTATTTCCCACTGTCGCGGATATATTCATGGAAGACTTTGAGGAAAAAGACCTCCTTACTGCACCTGTTACACCAACGATCTACAAGCGGTACCTAGACGATACTTTAACAATTTTACTATCAGACAAAGTAAGTGCATTTTTAGAACATCTTAATTCCATAAACTCTAAAATTGAATTTATTATGGAGTTAGAGGCAAATAATTCCTTACCTTTCCTAGATGTGTTAGTCATCTGAAATCCTAACAACACCATAGATCACACTGTGTATAGAAAAAAGACCCACACAAATCAATATTTAAACGGTGAATCTCACCACCATCCTTCACAGTTAGCCACCGTAGGCAAATCTTTGTTACAGAGAGCACGAGGGATCTGTAACAGCTAACACCTAGCCGCCGAGCTTCAGCACGTCAAGCAAGTTCTGCACGACAACAAGCCTCGGGTCCCGCGCCTACATCACAGTGACCGAGTGAAGCCGGCCACAATCGAGCGTGTGCCTGCTGTACTACCATATGTCAGAGGTGTCACAGACAAGATTGGTTACATCTTGAAGCGAGCGTCTATTAGAACATTCTACAAACCACCGACGAAGTTCAGTTAGTTCTAACTAACAAAACGAGCCCAAACTCGATACACCTATTTCTACTCGGTGACTAGTTTCTATAGCGGTCACCAAAGTACACCTTCAGGTCCCTCCATCAAGTCCAGAGGTATGAACTCATCATAACTAACAAAACGAGCCCAAATTTGGCACGCCTAGGTTCACTCGTCCAGGAATTCCAGTAGTAGTCACCGAAATTCAACTTCAGGTCACTCAATCGAGCCCGGAGATAAGGACTCATCGTAACTAGCAAAACGAGCCCAACTGGGCACACCTAGTTCTTCTCGGCGAGAAGTTCCAATAACGGTTACCAAAGTACACCTTCAGGTCACTCTATCAAGTCCGGAAGTAAGTATATAATTTTATATATTTTATTTAATTACAATATTTACAATTAATATTTATTACACACAATAAAAGTAAAAAAAACGAATATAGGAAACTACTTTTACGGGTTTTATCGCGTTTTATTTATTTCATTTTTAATACCCGACGTTTCGGGTGCTTTCCAGCACCCATGGTCACGGGAGACTGAGGTGACTGACGTCCGATGTCAAAGTTAACCCGGAGTACCCACAGCTTTTTAACTATTATCTTTGGTCCGATCTACGCAGAATGAACTAACTGTGTTTTGAAGTCTGGCAGTGGTATGCTTGGGTTTAGTTTTAATTTTATTAATTATAGGATCCCAAGCAGGTGGTAGTGCCCAGCCTCCTTCTCTATTGAAATTAGGATGTTTTTTTTAATTTCAATAGCCTCACGTATCATCCTTGGTAGGAATCGATGTTCTTTCGCGAGGATTTGTGGTCTAACAAATCTGATGTAATGGTTGGGGCCATCTAGGATATGATCGCAAACTGCAGACTTCCCGGAACGTTGATGCTTCACGTCAGCTATGTGTTCTTTTACGCGGGTTCTAATTGATCTCTTTGTTTGCCCTATATATGAGAGACCACAATCACAATCAAGCTTGTACACTCCTTCATCTTGTAGAGTAATATGACACTTGACGGATGGTAAGAACTGACTAATCTTCTTCGGCGGCTTGTAGAATGTTCTAATAGAAGCTCGTTTCAAGATGTATCCAAAGGTTGCGAAGTAGTTTATATTTTTATTTTTTATTATAATGGATTTCCGCAAAGTAACGCCTCCTCCGATCCGATCCTATAATTAATAAAATTAAAAATAAACCCAAGCATACCACAGCAAGACTTCAAAACACAGTTAGTTCATTCTGCGTAGATCGGACCAAAGACAATAATTAAGAAGCTGAAGGTACTCGGGGTTAACTTTGACATCGGGACGTCAGTCAACTCAGTCCCCCGTGACCATGGGTGCTGGAAAGCACCAGAAACGTCGAGTATTAAAAATAAAATAAATAAAACGCGATAAAATCCGTAAAAGTAATTTTAATCAATGTATAGTGTTCGCGTAAATATAAGAAATCATTAATATAGGAAAACTAAAACTAAAAAATTTAAATTGCCAAAAAGTCCTGCTGCCCGTAGTATAGTGCCAAGAACGCTGGTTGCGTTTCCACGCTGAATGGCTATACTTAGTCTTTGAGCGAGAAAAAACTAGCCTTCTTGTTACCAGCAGCGACGACCAGTCGTGGATATAGTTCCTTTAGGAACTACACTGCCTCGTTGATCTAGTGGTTGTAGTAGTGCGACTGCTGATCATGAGGTCCTGGGTTCGAATCCCGGGTAGGGCCAAAAAATTGATTATCGAGTTTTTCCATGAAGAAATTCTCAGTAGTTGCCCGGAATCAGGAAGTTGGCGGTGTCTCACTCCCGTGTCTCTGAAAGCACGTTAAGCCGTTGGTCCTGCGCCTGATCTCTCTCCGGTCGTGTCGGTTTATCGTCTCATCGGATTATGAGAGTAAGGGAATAGAGAGTGCACCTGTGCATTATTATTATTATTACACTGCACGTTGACCCCACGGACCGATAGTCTCTACAGCAAATGGCACAAATATGTAGTCATTTCTCAAAGACTCATATTTGCGCCATTTACTAAATTCAGCTGCCTCTGATGCTACCCCAGCTCTAAAAGAGGAACTCTTGAGATGAGTGGCTGCCAAAGTGTCAATGCAAGTAGCATCCCACACTAGGGTTTTACCTCTCTCCCAAGGGACCAAAGTCATACCGTCGGGTCTCTTGCCATCGTCTCTAAATATCCCGCAAGGCTCTAAAACCGAGGGGATATTTATGGAGACAAGAGCCCTTCATATGACTTCGTTCAAACAACCATGACGGGAAAACCTACCTGTACTTTTCTTACATAAAAGTTCGTTCTCATAGACGGATTCCTACGGCAATGCGCAAGCTTTCCCATCAAGCAATGTGGCGAGATTACTTGATGGTAGAGCGTGTAACCAGTGACTAGATTCCTTAGTCGAAACAGCTAGAAGGCGAGCCTAATCTTGGTGACTGTGGTAATTGTGAAATAAATTGTTGTTCTTTATTGTTGTTCTTTTTTAAAAACGTTACCTCCACACTAGGATTTTCTCCTATATCGTGGGGGCGGTTTACAAACAACTACTTTTACCGGAACCTTTTTTTTTTAACCTTAACCTTAACTTTTCTTTAACTTTAACCGGAACAATTACTTGTAGGACATACAAATACTTGTTCCGTGCGAGATTCGAACCCGCAGCCCCCAGCGCTGCCACTCATTGCTAAGCCACTGCGCCACGGAACTATCAATAAATCTTTCTGGACACTGTACCAACGGTATGACACACGATGGTTTTTGTTGGTTAAGTTCCAGTGGGACATTTTCACCGGGACAGAGCGTTTGCTATGTTTGCCTTGCCTCCGCAGCAAAGCACAGGTCTACTTTATTATATAAAAAATAATGTCACATAAGTCATTGACACTATGTACGGAAGCAAGGAAAGCTAGAAATATTTCTTATACCAATACCACCAAATTTTATAGGTAAAGTGGCTTGATTCGAGGCTATTGTATTAAATCTAAAAATTTAAAAAAATATGCATATGCATATATATATATATATATATATATATATATATATATATATATATATATATATATATATATATATATAGTATTTGAACATCAAAGTTGCACTTTTTAATTTCAATAGCCTCCCATCTCTTTGGTAGGAATCGGTGTTCTTTTGCGAGGGTTTGTGTTTTATCAAACCCGATGTAATGGTGGGAACGATCTTGAACATGTTTACAGACTGCAATCTTTCCGGAGCGTCGGTGCTTCAATCAGCTATATGTTCTTTCACGCGGCTTCGAGAGAGCCTAGAGATCTTTTTGTTTGTCATTCACAATCTAGCTTGTATACTCCTGTATCTTGTAGAGGAATATTACACTTGATGTTTTCCGTCACAGATCCCTTGTACTCTCTGAAACAAAGATTTACCCACGGTAGCTAACTGCGAAGGATGACGGTGAGATTCACCATTTATATATCGGTTAGTATGGGTATTTTTTCTATACACAGTGTGACCAATAGTGTTATCAGGATTTCGGATGACAAAAATATCTAGGAAAGCTATAGAATTATTTGTCTCTAATTTCATTGTGAATTGTATTTTAGAGTTTATGGAGTTATGGTGATCTAAAAATGCACTTACTTTGTCAGATGGTAAAATTGTGAAAGTGTCGTCTACGTACCGCTTGTAGAATCTTGAATTTACAAGAACAGTAAGAAGGGCTTGTCTCCTTAAAAGTCCTCCATGTATGTGTCGGCGACTATGGAAGATACAGCTGAGCACATCGCCACACCATCTACTTGCTTGTAGAACTCTTTCTTCGACAATAGGTAGCCAGATATGAGGCGGTGTTTGATTAATACTGCAAATTCTGCAGACATAATGTTATCTTCTAGCTTCCTAGTTAATATTGAGATGCGGTCTTCAAAAGGTAGGCATGTGAATAATGACTGAACATCAAAACTAATCATAGTTTCATTGTCAGCGAGATGTAGGTCTTTTATCTTCGAAGTGGTTGTGGGCTCATCATAAGTATCTTTCAAAATGTATTCAGAAGAGAACGCGTTATTGTTGACCAGTACGCTCTTGCTCGTATTGTATTATTTCGGAGACGGAAATGCAGAATGCTCTAGATGCGACTGTTTTATAAGGTAAGAGATAGCTTAAATTCATCTAGACGACATTTTAAATAGCGGTAAGTGGAGCGTGGCCAGTTTTCGAATAATCAAGTAACTCAATCGACGTTGACTAATTCATTCTACCATCAATCGACGATCGATCGATCGGTGTGGTAACACCCTAAGTTTGATGCCTATTAATTAAAATAATCCAATATGAATCCTGAAAATATTATATATTGTCTGAACTTCTATAAAATATAATACCTCTCAAAATAGCGATTTAGAATGCCACTTTGAAAACTTTATCACATTTTCGAGTACCTATAATACTAATATTTTTTATCTAATAAAATTCACTCAATTATAAATATTATGTCTTTTCGGTGGGAGAATAATATGGCCAGTTAATTACTTTATTTAAATGATTCAAATTTAATTTAGGATAAGCATTACTATTTAGTTTACTTAACTTTATGAATAGGTACTTTCCAAAGGAGGGTATAGTCATATATTGTATTTGAATAAAATTTAACTTAACTTTACTTACTTTATAATCTTCATATCCAATTCAAAATTTGAATGAATGAATAGATGAACATAGCCCTTAATAACTACTGCTTTATTTTGTAGTCATCTTTAAAAAACCTTTGACAAGGACTCTTCTTTTGACTAATTTTGATCACAGATGTAACTTTCAAATACTAGCACAATGCCAAAAAGAAAAAAGTACAAAACTGAGTAAAATAAATAAATTTGACTTTTTTAGAATTGATTGTTCTTTGAAAAGTAATATCCAAAAAGTAACACTTGTTCGCTAACAAATAAAAGTTCAAGTATAAACAAATCAACACCAGAGATTTACGCCTGAAAGGAGCTCGTGGTTTATAACTTAATTTCTGTATTATATTTTGCACTCTCAACAAAACAAAATTAAACGACGTTAAGTACTACACTGTACTAACTAAAAGGGTCTTCTAAAGGAACTTTAATATAATTTTTCACAATTATACAAATATTTTGGAATACTATGAAACTATCATAGTTTAGATATCGATTAAATTTTAAAAATCAGACGATTTTAAATGTTTAGCTAAATTTTGTATTAGTAAAAGTAATTTCATAAATGTAAAATATTATATATCATATAAAAAAATTTACCTTTACCATTATGCGAACGTTATTTGTGGGCCATTAAATACTTTTATACCACAACGTGATAACAATAATAAACTTTTACCTGGTACACCCATGCTGCACCCACGTTCTACCACGAATAGGTATGCTTGACCGGAGAAGAACCACGTTTTCACGAAACGTCAGCGTGAAATAGCAGCTTAATGCTGCTGTTTTTATGGTGAGTACAGAGAATCAGTAACCCTTTTTACTGGAAACGAGACATTCAATCTTAGTCATCAGGGATGTTGAATCTGCATTTTGATTATTAATTCTATCTATAATCTATTTAAGAGCGCATATTCAAATATGTCCAAGTCGAAATCTACGCGATTGCTTTGGAACGGCGTAATATTGACGCACACTACAATGTTATCTCTGTGTGCGTGTCAGGACGAGCGTGAGGCTATAATAGTTGCCTTTAGTTGCACGAATCACTTTTATCTTTGATTATATATCTGTCTTTGATACTATTGGAACTAAAACAATTAAAAAATAATTTCTATATAATGGCTTATATACTGTATAGAAATCGGAGGCCAATATGTGGAAATTGTTTTATTCTTTTAGTAAATTGAAGTCGGCTTTGCATTTTCACCCTATTTAGTATATTATAATATATGTTCTAATTGAAAAATATGTATTGTATAAAATATATATCATTTGATAAAATTTTATTCTGTTTCATAATGTAAACATAATTCATCAAACTAACAATTTCATTAGTGTCGGCGGGGATTAGTGTCGCCAGGTCTAGCAAGTAAAATTTCGGGACGGAAGGTAAAAATAATCGGGGATTTGGTTTTCACATCCGGACATCTACAATGACTACAAAATATAGGTTTCTTTGTAGCCTTTTTGTGCTTTATTGAGAGCCGTGGTAGCTCAGATAGTCAACTCTCACTGTAAATATCACAGTATGCGAGTAATGCGAGAAATTGTCACTGTAACTTTACTTTACTTTTGTGCTTTATAATTATTATTCAGGTCTGATCTCATGAACGAATAATTTTTCATCCAAACATCGTAAAAACTGATTTCACAAAACTTTGTTTCTTTTGCATCCCTGAATTTTCAAATCACTCATTTTAATATAATTATGTTTAAAAAATTTTTGTTTTTACCGACTGATGAGACAATGTCGTAGTACAAATATTTTAATGTGCTAGTAGCTAACAGATGTAATCATTTTTGCTGTCAAAATTATGTATTAAAATATAGAATAAGAAGGTTAGTGAAAATCGGGACATTTGGCGTCCCGATCAAGGGTGAATCGGGACGTGTCACTAGACCCTTGAAAAATCGGGACGTCCCGCGCAAATCGGTACACCTGGCAACACTAGCGGGGCTCGAACCCGGATTGTTCGCGTTTACGGCGAGCACTACGCCCCTGAGCTACTCAACTCAAGCACGGCTCATATGTTTTATATCTGGGGGACGGTAGTGCCCCCGCCAAGTGGAACAAAAGATCATCATTGGGAGACTTGGTTATTTTACAAGTTATGTATGTGTTTGATGGCTTGTCTTTGTTTAATCATAACGTTATCTCCGTACTAGGAATTTTTCCTAAGTACATCGTGGGGGCAGTTTAAATACATTAATTTCACAAGGACAAACATCCAGACCTGGAACAATTATTTGTAGGTAATACAAATTTTTGTTCCATGTGGGATTCGAACCCGCGGCGCTCAGCGCTACAACTCATTACCAAATCACTCCGCCACGGAGCCAAAGGTGAATGCCAACGATTTTGTATTTTTACTTGATCCGAATAACTTACGTTCATTACTCATTTCTAAAAAAATATATATGAAATGAAAATTTGCCACCATTACATCATTTATTATTACTAATAAATTTCAAGATTACTTACTATCAAAAACATCGCTTATAAAAGTCTCAATCGTTTAAAATGCTCGATAGTGCTATAGGTATCTAGTTATAGTATAGTGTAGTATAGCCCTATCGGCACAGAATAAATAATAGTACTACGTGCAGAAGTTGCACTCCTTTGATGTCAACTGCTTACCGACGTTTAATAGCCTACATAATTATTATTAATCAGATAAATCGCACACGCAAGCTAAATAAAACTTTATCGCTGCGCGCTAGTGTCCATATTACTTTGCATCTTTTTTGTCACGGCGGACTTTCCGTCGTTATTAAGGGATGTCAATAGAAAATAAAAAAATACATTGCAAAATGTTAATTATGTTACTTAGGTGAAGTACCTATTCTGACTATGATCGACTGACCATACTTTCGCCCCAATGTGAGTTCTGCGATGCCTAACGCATGCAAAATGCAAAGGTTCGTCGGGAATCGCTCGGAAGAAATAGTGTAAACAACAAATAAACCTGAAATACGATTCCTAACAGAAATGTGATTTATTTTACTTACTTAAAAATCTTCTTAGTATACAAAGTTTTAATTTCAGTATTTTGTGTTATTGTAAGTTAAAATATTTTAATTACAAAATACAAGAATAGGTATGTATGTAAGTAAATACTTGGATAGTGAAGTAAATTTTAACTATTTTTTGTAATAAACTACTTAGGTATTTCTTCTGTAGACCAAATTATTACTTAATTCTTTTTGCTGTAAGTACCTAATTATCAAAAAATTAAATAAATTCACCTTTTTCATAACTTCCTTCTAAAATTCTTCGGTAACTTAAAGAATGATATGAAACCTTTTGTTAGTCATTTCAAACATTCAAAAGTTATAGTAGGAACGACGTTTTGCTATTATAATTTATCAAATAAGTAATATACATAATATATAATTTTTAAAATACATTAAACCCGTTACAACTATTTTCACCTACAATTAAATATACTAAACAATAAACAAAAACTATTTCAACAACTATTTACATAAAACTATTTACGTAAACAGCGTTAAAAAACTTTAACATTCAATTGCCTCCAACGGGCCAGCCCTGACTGCGTTATTTCGCCCGGGCGCGTCGCGATTTTAGGTAATTATTCCACGCAGGTAGCAAGAGTGATAGAGGCCTGCTATCGGTGTATCAACGCGATCGCGCGGTGTCGGTGAGAAAAAGTAATACTTCCTGTCGTTGGGATTACCCGGAGCGTACTGAATCAAACGGCGTCTGCGCATGATGATTTATAGTATTTTAAAATAATTAAATAAAATAATTAACAAAATAAAACGAGCTAAAATTTTTTTTGGATATTTAACATTACATGTATTTGAATCAAATAATTAAATATATATAATGTTTATAACCAAATACATGGAAAAAATTACATTGAAGTAGACAGTTTTGGTGATTTTATAATATTATTTTATAATATTAAATCGAAATATTTTCGTAATTTAGGTTTTGCTATACACTTAAAGACTATATATTCCATTATAATAACTCTTAAAATAAAGTATTTTAGCTTATAATAATGGTTGTATTCAACCTGAAAGATAACTCTGATGCATATTTTCGTAAAACGCTGTGAAGGGATTGTCTTCGCCCTAAAAAGCCGTCATTAAAAACTATGATTTTGCATTGCTATGTACTAAATAAAGACTTCATCTTTCTAAAGACCTAATTTTCAGCAAATAATCTCCTCACATCGTTACGATATCGCCTTTGGAAAAACCATAAAACATGTAGTGTTCGACGCGAAATGCATATGCCCTCTTAAGACACTAGGGATCTTACCCGTGCCTTGCTTGGTATATCTTAGAAGTTGCAAAATTTGTAAAACAGCATTTATAAAAAATACACCAGTGGCTTCTTCAAAATATATTTTACTCTGTTAATGAGTTTTTGAATCAATGATGACAACTTTTTTTTAGGACTATAGCTCATAATTGAAATTTTATTATTAACTGATATGGTATATTATAATATTGTATATTAAATTTTATTTATTTGTTTGGTCAGCCCATGAATGATTAAATACATGTAAATTGAAATTATGGCATATCAAGGAGAATTTATTTGTTTATTTATTAAAACTTGATACAATATATTATATACCTAGGCGGCCATAATGCGTGATCATCTAAGACACCCATTTCTAGTAGTAAACCATTACAGGTAAGTGAAGAAAAAGAAAGTTATACTTAATCTAAAGATACCTTATTCTGGCACCTTTGATGTAAATGAAGTGACGATTTACCACACACTACATACGTGAGTTCACAATATTGTCGAAAACTTTTCTAAACATAATAATAATAACATTTCATTTGCGAAAAACATGACATATAAAAGATTGTATATACCGTTACAAGTTTTCAGAATCAATCAGAAGAAATCAGAAGTCCCGCTCGCTATATCTTACCAAGGCATAAATATTGAGGAAGTTCGCACATTTTCATTCCTCGGGATAATAATAGACTCAACTTTTTCATGGAAAAGTCATGTAGAAAGAGTTGTGAGTAAGTTGAGCAGTTTTTGCTATGCCCTGCGTGAGCTACGTAAGGATACTAATGAGTAGTGCGCAATTACTGCGTACCACAGCCACGCAGCTGCCTGGATAAGATACGGCATCATATTCTGGGGAAACTCTACCGAGGTACACGCGGTATCCATGCTCCAAAAACGCTGCCTTAGAATCATCACATTCGCAGCTCCAAGAGATTCATGTCGAAGGTTGTTCCCCAGATATAACTTACTAACTGTAACGAGCATGTACATTTTTTGAATTATGCCGATTTGTTAGGAAAAATCCTCATTATTTCCAGCGATTTGAAGATAGACCCAGAAGCATACGCCGAGGTTATAATCTGGTTGCTCCTGCGACACATCTCACATTATATAAAAATGGTCCCTACTACATGGCTATAAGGGTTTACAATCATTTACCTAATACAATAAAGCCTTCCAGTGTCGTAAATTTGAAATAGTACTCAATAAATTGCTTATTGTAAAAACATATTACAGTGTGAATGATAGGCCTTCTACACGGTCGGGACCAACCACCAACCGTCGTGACCTTGGTCGAGTTGATGTAAAATTGGACAGTGTAGACATCAGTTGTCTGACCAATATTTTGGTTGGTGTCTGACGGCCTTGGTCGCTAGCGCATCCCTCACGACACGTAGGGTCCGTGGTTGACCCCGACCGTGACGAAAGCTGTCAGCCGACGAGAGTCAGTGCGCGCTTAGCAGTCGTCGCGGGTATATTAACCATGGTTGCGGGCGCACGTTACCGCACATTGCAATGGCGCACAATATCAAGTAATTCATTAAAAGTGTCTTAATCCATTCTAAGAAAATTTCGAAAGACTTCAGAATCAAGAATCCTTAAAATATTGAGATGATTCAAAGTGATTCGCTGTTTTAGCCACAGTTTCATCCACTTTCTTTTTTCTTTGTTTTTGTTCTTCACTTAAACATAAAAAAGTTATTCCAAACCGATCTTTTGTTGCTTCGAAATACAAGGAGCCGTATTTAGCTAATTCTTTACGCTTTGAATGCCGTAGAAAACTGACAAGTTGAGTCAACCACCCGACCGTGTAGAACGAATACAAAAATCGGTTGACCCGACCAAGGACACGATGGTCGGCGGTTGGTCCCGATCGTGTAGACCTTTAAATCACTTTTAATTATTTGACAATTTTCTTTATTTCTATCAAAATTTTATTTATTTATTTTTCATCAAAAATTTTAAACTTTATTTACATAATATAAATGACGAATGATCAGTTGACAATATTTAATGAAATTTAATTTTTAAAATAAATGTGTAAGTATTATTTAGTCTGACATTTTATAATATAATTTATATATTGTGTACTATAAATACTGTAATTTGAAGGAAATGAAAATGAATTCTATATTAATTAAAATATAAACTCTGTTTTAATATGCTACGCCCGTACAGGGTGTCACATGTTCTGTAAATATATTATTCCAATTTTATACTTTGTGACATGCAATAAAGAATTATGAATTATTAATAAGATAAATAGATATCTACTATTATTAACTTGTTGCCGTACATGTATGTAAGCGTAAACTGTTTTGTGCTTTTGTACTACCATGCAAAGCCAAGTATTTTACATATATACTGCTCTAATGCATTCAGGCAGTAATGATTCTACGTATGCATTGTAGGACTTGACAGCGGTTTTTGTGTTTAATATGTTTTTTCTTTTTTGTTAAAACACACATTATGAGACCATTGGGCATGGTTCTACGTATGCATTATAGGACTTGACAGCCCGGTTTTTGTGTTTAATATGTTTTTTTTTGTTACACTTTGAACCATTGGAATTGTAAGACTTGACAGCGGTTTTTGTGTTTAATATGTTTTTTCTTTTTTGTTAAAACACACATTATGAGACCATTGGGCATGGTTCTACGTATGCATTGTAGGACTTGACAGCGGTTTTTGTGTTTAACATGTTTTTTTTTTGTTTTTTTTGTAAGACTTGACAGCGGTTTTTGTGTTTAATATGTTTTTTTTTGTTAAAACACACATTATGAGACCATTGGGCATGGTTCTACGTATGCATTGTAGGACTTGACAGCGGTTTTTGTGTTTAATATGTTTTTTTATTTCTTAAGAGCATACAAGTCATATTACTGAAACCCACGGAATGAGATGGGATTATCTCGTATCACCACCATTTTTCATATTGTTCCATTTTTTTCAAATAAGGAGGATGTCCGTAATTTGAATGTATGTTCTTTTTATGTTTGTATGTACTCCTATAAAAAAAGGTTTTAATGTGAATAGATAGATTTGATAATAGACAACCTTTTAGTTGCTATTTTGAGCTTCTTTAATTCCTTAGTCCACTCGGGAGGGTCCCAAATTAAACTTTAAAAAAAATGTAAGTTGACTCCAAAGAACTAAAAAGAATAAAATAATTTCCACATAACTGTTTCTGAAGTCGGGGCTTTAGTGATTCATCAACCTATGTCTTACTATATCCATTAGGCATTATGAATTTTACTGTTCAAAAAATTTCATAATATTTTTATTTTACTTAAATATTTACTTATCGAATTTTATAAGACCTTTGGGATATTTCCCCGATGAATGAATTTTTTAAGTCCGCCATCACGTCACATAATTTTTTTAATTTTTCGTGCCATATTCAACAAAACAGAACACTTTTGGAATCATCTCAGTGTCGTGTCTGACTATCACAGAAGCTTTTTCTAAAAGAGTTAAGAATGCGAATATCTGTTTTAAGGGGTATTATACGAATTCGATATTACAGGGCATCCCCATTAACCGGATTAACCTGATTCTCTTCACGGTCCATTACTATGGACCGGTTATGGGAGCCGTTAACGAAATTGTAGGTCTATAATGGCTAACGGGAATGTTCCTCCGTTAGCCGTTTGCTTGGGGTCATGTTATATTGTTTAGTCTATCTATGATATTGAGGGCTGTTACACAACTCTCTACACAACTATCTATGTAGAGAGGAGTTCTCTTGGTAGAGGTCGCCAACCAGGGGCCGGGTATTTAGCGGCGCTAGGATGTTGAGATGTGGATGTGATCCATTTTCGGCGCGGTTGAAAATACCGCGCACCAGCCGGACTAAAAAAAAGCCCCCCCAAAAAAAATAAAACAGAAAATCACCGACACAAGAAAAAAAAAGAAAAAAAAAATTCTTCTATGGTTTCGATCTTTAAGTTGGCCGCTGTAACGTCATTACGGATGTAGCGATCCGCATCGAAGATGGTCTGTAAAGATAGGTTCTACTGAGCCTGCAGCCGCCGCCTATGTCGATTTCAGGAGCGTGTACCAGGCCGGAGCAGCATACGTTATCTTTGGTCTTATATACAGGGTATTTTTGTGATGCTCCCGAAAACGAAGACAGACTATAGTACTAACGATACCGTTGACGATGGGACCAGGTTAAAATCGATCCCAATGAAAATAGCTTAAAAAAATCATCTTTTCACAATATTTTATTAGCTTTATTCACGCTCCATCATGTTAGTACAGCAAAACAATCATTTCATTAAAAAAATCATGAAAATACTGAAAAATAAAACCAGCAGTGAAAATTAAAATGGTACCAGCTGATTAAAGGGTCAATAAACGTGCGGACGCTGAACTCTTTTATTTAGCTCGGTACGAATACGAAACCACAGAATAGGTAAACATACACGCCGCCATCCGTAGCCGTAACCCGTGTCGCCTCGCAATTTACAAGGCTAACATGTGGAAAGTTCACGTTTGGCCGCTCGCCGCGACTACTACAAGGACCAAGGACACGCGAACTACGCTATTGATTATTAATTTTAGTTTTTGAAACAGTTCTGTGTCGACAGGCGCGTGAGTCTCCCATTTATACAAGCTTATCTATGGCGTGAGCAGTTCAGTTGTTTTCTGTATTAAATTCTTGTTGTTATTACTTTATGGGTTATTAATAGAGTAATCACATCTGGTTGGGCTGGATAAATATATAAAGGGAAAACTAAATATACTTAAATATATATTTAATATACTAACATAAATAAATAAATAATACATAAATAAATAAAAGCCCAACCAGATGGAAACCCTCGGCAGGGGAGACCAAACGGCCGAGGGTTAGGGGGAAAGGGAAAGAAACCGGCGGACGATGCGGGCGGTTTCGAGGAGCACCGCCTTCTGCATTTGAGCCCGGAGCGGTCCGTCACGGAGTCCCAGACGCCTCAGATGGCCCGAGAGGCTGGCTGGGATTAACCCGTTTGCAGACACGACTACAGGAATAATTTCGGTCGGCAGACCACCCCATATGTCGGTCACCTCGTGAGCCAGGTTCAGATATTCTAATTGCTTGTCTGTTTCGGCTTTCAAGAGGTTCTCGTCATACGGAATGGTAATGTCGACCAAAAATATCCTTGACTGTGCCCGATCCATCAGCACAATATCAGGCTTATTCGCAAGAATACTTCCTATATCCCGGTCCCAGTAGAGCCTGACGCGGTCATTTTCGAGCACGGCTTCCGGCAGGTACTTGTTATACGGCACTTCCGGTCCACGAAATCGTATTTCAGAGCGATCTCCTGGTGTAGAATTCTGGCTACTAGGTTGTGCCTGTGCAAGTACTCAGAGTTAGAAAGCGCCGAACAACCGGAGATGATATGCCTAAGTGACTCCCCGGGATGGCGACAAGCTCGACAAATGTCGATGGTGCCGTCCTTTAGGATGTATCTCCGATAGTTGTTGGTCTTAATAACCTGATCCTGTATTGCACAGACAAAACCCTCGGTTTCCCCGAAGAGGTCACCGAAACGTAGCCAGTTGAGGGAGGCGACTGTATCTACGAAGGGCTCATGTAGAGCCCTGTAGTACCTCCCGTGGAGCTCCTTCTCCTTCCATACGATCTCCCGGTGGGAAATGCTAAGCACTGCTGGGTCCTGCCATTGCTCGTTGGCTAAGGATAGAGGGATAAGCCCTTTATCACTAGAAATGACGTCATTATAGAATGGATCATCCGATCTCGCCAGGAAGTAATCACGGCTTATTACTTTTGTTGTTACATTTAGTGTTTGTTGTTTTGTTTTAAAAATGCCTAACGCGTACGTTGATAGTGCTCGTGAATACGGTAACATATTAATGTGCCTTGGAGAAGTCTGCGGGAATGCTGCGGGTGCGTTACGAATTTACAGAGAAAAATTTCCGACCGCTCGACACCCAACTGACTCTCGTCTGATAACAGCAGCATTTCAACGAGTGTTGGAAAATCGGCCCATTGCTCCGGTAGCGGCAGGAAGTGGAAGTCAAATGACTGTTCACTCTGAGGAGCGCATTTTAGATGTCGTTCGCCAGAATCCGAACTTAGGTACACGAAGTTTTCCTAAACTGTTAAGGCGTCGGGATGGAATAAGTGTGTCAGTTAACGTATGGGCAGGTTTATTTAAGGATCGCATACTAGGACCAGTTTTTCTGCCACAATGACTTAACGGACAGCGATACCTAAACTTTATAAATGAACAGTTGATTGACATTTTGGACGACCTATCGTTGGCTGAATATCGCCGCACATGGTTCCAGCATGATGGTGCACCTCCACATGTCATGAGGTTTGTCCGTGAGTGCCTCCCCAAGCTATTTCATGATCGCTGGATCGGCAGACTAGGAGCACACCCTTAGCCACCTCACTCACCTGATCTCACCCCGTTAGACTTCTTTCTGTGGGGGTATGTGAAAGAAAGGGTTTTTAATCGTGAGTGTGATAGTGCTGACGAAATGCGCCAAAGGATCGTGGATGTTTTTGACAAATTACGTGTGGACTGTGTCGAAGACCCCACGATGATGTCCCGCCTGCATGAGGAGACGCAACACCGAGCCCAAATCTGCCTCGAAATGAATGGGGCACAATTTAAGCCGCATGTCATAGGGCCACGGAGGATTTAAATCGGTAAGCTGTTTAATACCTATTTTTTTAATAATTTAATTTTGAACTGATGTGAATGTTATACGTAACTGAATTTATCAAAATAATGAACAGTGGTATGTAGTGTAGGCAATACGATGTATTAAAAAGCACGACTATCCTTATTTAAATTTCATTTAAGTAAATTTTTCATTAGTTGGGAATCGAACCAGGTATTTGATTTATTTAACCTGTGAATTCGAATTAAAGTAGGTGGAGACTAGCACAGTGGCAAAACAATAGATTAAGTGGATAAGTTAGGCATTTAGACAAGTGATGTAAATTATTAGGTACTGGTACGATGTGGGCTTCGTGTCGGCGTTCGGCGTCGCACGTTTCTTGACCCTTTATCAAGAGATTTCAGGTATTGAATTTACATTGCTGGTTTTATGTTTAGGTATTTTCATGATTTCTTTAATGAAATTATTTTACATTTAGCTGTACTAATGCGATAGAGCGTGAATAAAGCTAATTAAACGTTGTAAAAAAAATGATTAGTTTTGCATCGGGATCGATTTTATTTGAGTCTTATCATCAAATGTAGCCTTAATACTATCGTCTGTCTTCGTTTTCGGGAGCGTTACAAAAATACCCTTATATCCAGTGTCGCATATAGATCTTCAATTTTATTTTGATCGGTAACTTTTTGTCAGGACGGGACACATCTGGCGTTGCAGACGACGAAATTGACGTCCGCAACGCCAGTATCGGATGATGCTACGCATGAGTACGCCAATCCGTCAGATCCCTTCTGAATCCGTGCTATTTCACCCAAAGTTGTATACACGGGTGGATGCACCTTAGCGGCTATTTTTCAAGCAGTTGAGCTATGTGCAGTAGCAGTGCGATCGGTCAGTAGCTGGCAGCTCTACGCCTGTCTGTCCCGGGTTTCAGCAACACGGTTACTTTGACGATCTTTTAATCCTCTGAGAATTGTCATAACCATTGTAAAGTTGACCTATCTCTACAAGTATTCTCTTGGGCAGCTGTAGGAGTGCAGAGTTGGTAATCCGTTGCATCTCGGCGCCTTCTTCGGTTGCAGGCGGCTTACTGTCCTTTGCAGTTCAGCGAGAAGATATTTTTAATAAAATAATGCTGACAAACGAGCACACAGTGGATCTGATGGTAAGCGTATGCTGTGGCCCATACTAAACTATATTTATCCTAGATTAAGAATCAAAACGCAGATGCATAGTCACCCCTGAGGACTAAGATGCAATGCCTCGTTTCCAGTAAAAAAGGGTCTCCACATCTTTACACTCATCATACAAAACACAGCAGTATTAAGCTGATATTTTAACTACTATTCTGTGAGAGTGTGGTTCTTCCTCGGTCATGCCAACCCATTCGTGCTGTAACCATAATATAGCTGCGACGTGGCTCTACCATGTATAAAGTTGCGGAGAAAGAGGAACGTAGATATTAAAGTGCACTGCACCACCATATATACCTGGTGTACTCGATCATTCTCGCAACGCTGGACAGGGAAATTTGTTAACACAAAGGTGATATCATCGCACTCGAACCGTCACTTCGCATCGCCACCCCCTCGTTCTGATTACAGCATTTTGAATGGATAAAATCATATGGTTGTAGTCGTTTGTTTTTGAAGTAGTTTTTTTTTATTTATTTATTTGACGAACTTGCACAAATTAGGTTTTTTATCTAAAATTACAAATGTTCAAATACATGAGGATGTAATCCTATTGTATACCAATTGTTTCTCTATATGCCAATCTCACCTGCACGTGGTGTAAATGAAAATACAACAGATTGAAATATCGATTGAGAAAATAAGAAATGGGGAACAGCATTATCAGTAGTTAATAAACGTGGCTTGTTCTCCTACCGTACTCTAAGAGGTATCTCTAATAGGTGGCCTGAGTTATCGTATTTACGAGGAAGGAGTGTCCCCCTGCCTCCCACTGCCGAGTTGATTTATTTTTATAGAATAGGGGTGATAAACGAGCACACAGTCTCAGAGAAAATAGTCTGCAGCAGTTGGTAACGTTCATGCCTTAGCACGTATCCTAGGTACGCAACTTTTCTCTGTTTGATAGTTTTGACAAGTAGGGGCTTATTTCTTTTCATCTGCTTGAGGATCTCAATGTTGGTAACTTTGTCTGTCGAAGTTATTCGGAGCATACGGCGATACATCCACATTTCAAATGCTTCCAGTTTCCAGTTTCCAGGGTGAAATGTTGAAACTCAAATTACGAGGACCGGGGCAAAACGCTCTTACAGAATACCAGCGTAAAATAGCAGCGTAATACTGCTGCGTTTCATATGGTGAGTGTAGAGAACCGGAGAACCAGACATTCCATATTAGTCCTCACGGGTGACAACGCATCTGCATTTTGATTTGTAATCGAGGATAGATTTAGATATCTATGGGCCGCAGCAACCACTTACCATCAGGTGGACTGTGTGCTAGTTTATCACCATAACCTATAAAAAAATTAAAAAAAGTCTGAGGCGTCTTGGTGATAGAATATCTGACAGTCTGTGAGAGAGTAGGTTCTCCATGCACTATCAAGCAGAACAATACATTAGATTAACTGTGATTTCTTGATAGAAATAGCTTAAGACATTTTACATACTAGAATGTCCATCTAGAGCTCTCTTCGATCTCTCCAAAGCTGAATTTAAGACCGTTCCCGTTTGAAGGGTATAGAGAACTAAAAAGCAGGATGTGTCATTCAATCTTAATCCTCATATGTGTCCAACGCATGTGTAGCCATCTTTTTAAGACGGATCATCAGGTAGACTGCAAGCCCCTTCAGTTTAATAAAAAGTAATTACTTCAATTTTGAACTGTTTCATCTATACATTTAAAACTGTTTAGGTAGTGCTCTAATTATAATAATTGCAAAGGAAGAAAGAACACTTAACATAACTTGTTGTTCTCAATATGTATTAATTGGCTATCTTTTGCCGAATTTAAAACTAGCAATATAATGTGTAATGTTGTGTAATGTGCAATTGAATGGTGAAGTGACGAATAAGATCGTATTTGATTTAACTGAATATCTTTACTGTTATGTGTTTTTAATTAGACGTACGTGGGTTTTTGTGGGAATTGTCATTTGATCGTAATGTCAGAAAATGCATGACCTCATTTCCTCCCGTGGATGCCGTAAGTCTCATTACCCTCCATAGCTAGTTTTATCGATCTTTTTTACAGAAAGGCTATTCTCTGCTCAGCGACGGGGAGAATTGATGGGGCACGAAATCTGGTACTATTATTTCCAATCTGGCTGACAAGCGTGGCAGTTAAGGCAAATATTCCCCATAACGAGAGATATTTTTACAAAAAGCAACGTTTAAGTGGTTCACATCAGTCGTTGTATATTCTGTTCTAAAATTAGGATTGATTGTTATAAAAAGACATAAATTTAAAAAATCTATTTATTTATTCCTTTACTCAATAAGTTTAATAATTTATTAATTTGCTCAAAATATACTCCACGTCATTAGCTATCATTATTAATTCTTATTATGACTATATAATATCGAAACATTTAGAAAAAAATACATTTAAAAATTAAAAATACATTAATATTTTGGTAAATGACTTTTTAATAAGTGACTTTTTACTGTTATTTAAATATACTCACCGTTGCTCATTGCTAAAATAAAGTATCACAAAGATTTATGTCGTGAACATTACTCCCTGTCAAAAGTACATTGCTGAACAAAGGTCTGACCCATAGATTTGCTATTGAACAGGATTATAATGCACGATTACAATGTACTCAAACACCCTATTTCCTCACCCTCGCAATCAGATGGGACGATAATCCGACACATTTTACAAGTGGTTTAGCCGAACGAAAAGTTATTATGGGCTCAAGACAAGTTCTTGGAGAAGATCGGTACAGAGATTAAGTATAAGAAATATTTTTTTGAGTTTCTAGTTGCTTTTGACATGACCCTCGTACATTTAATACCTATTAAATTAATAGTTACCACCACCATTACAAAAGTGCAAAGATGAGAATAAATAATCTTTTAGATTGCCATATGGGGTATTTTTGGGTACGATTGCAATAAATCATTAGGTTCTAGAGTCCCAGCACCAGATCGTAGTCATAAAGTTGGCGGTGTTTCATCCCCGTGTCTCGGAAGTCACTTAAATCCGTAGGTGCTGCGCTTGATACTCTCTCTCACTCTCTCTGGTTGTACCGAAATGCCCTTCGATCGGACTATGAAAGTGAGGGAGTAGAGATAAGAACATGGACTTTTGCTTGCACACACACTTATACATCATAATCCGGTCCTGCATCGGCGTTCGGTCTCGACCGCTAGTCTCTGTTAAGACTGACCGCCGAGACCGACATTCAGTAATTGAAGCGGTCATTAAAATATTAAATCATAGCTCGAAAATTACGTTGATCTGATAATCTAATACGAACGCGAACGAATTCCCACCGTATTCTCACTAAACAAGCATTTTTTTTTCACAAAAATATTTGTATAATAAATGTTCTATTTTAAAATTTATCAGCGAATATCTAACCTTCACGATGATCATCAAGCAATTTCCACCAAATGAGTAAATAGTACTTCAAGTAGATTGTAGCATGCCTTTTGTCGTTTTTTAAACACGCTAAGAACACGGAATCACATCTACAAGAAACAAAATATACTTTAAAACAGTAACTAAAAATGTTAATATATCTTTATTAACTCAACTACATGTCAGTTTAAACTCAAGACCCTATAAAAAAGATATCAACTGCCCCATTATATTAATAATTATTATAATAATAGTATTATGTTTATTCTATCGTTTTTATGTTTATAGTATATTATGTTTATATATTTTACAAATATACAGGCATCTCCACCAAATCATAATTTTATATAAACACCCCAATAATAATAATAATTATATAAATAATTTTTATAACTATATATATAAATAATTTTTATAACTAACTTCAATTATAATTTAAAAACAAAAAGGGGTACTAAATGACACTCAATATTATATGAAAGAAGATTACCCGGCATATGTTTTACAAAAAAGAAAAGAATTACAACAACAACTAAAAATAGAGAGAGAGAAAAGGGAAATAATGCAATCATAAAATACGACAAACTAATTATATTAAAAAACAACAATAAAAGAACATTGTCTACCTCACCTGAAAACTTTTTCCATTCACAAGGACCCAAAAACATGCAAGCCAGTAAGAAAAACAAAACTAAAATTGCACTCATCAGCTCCAAGATCCAATAGTATTTCTGAAGGAGTTTTGAAACCTGGCATGTTGAACTATTTAGTTAATAATAATACCAACACAAAATCAGACAATAATGACAACAAAGATAAAAATACATAGCAACTAGCACCCCTCTCTACTACAAATTTTATAAAAAAACAAGTCCAATTAAGCAATATAAAACAACTTCCAACCCGGTTGGTCACCTTGGAAGATTATGACCACCACCCTCCAAAGAAAGACACGTTAAATTGTTGAAAGCTTAGTACACCTGCGGAAAATAAGCTCTACATAGCAACATACAATGTCAGAAAACTTGCCTCTTATGAAAGATTAATTGAACTAAGTAAAGCTCTAGATAGAGTCAAATATGACATTATTGGTTTATCCAATATGTCAAATATGACGTATTGGAAATAAGATAAAAGAATACGAGGATTTCATACTTTGTCACATAGGCCATACGCCAGGAAAACACGGAGTAGGCTTTCTACTAAACAAATCTTTAAAACAAAACATTGTAAGCTTTACCTGCATCTCGGAAAGAGTAGCACTGCTGAACATCAATTTACAGGGATATAATCTAAGCATAGTTCAAGCATACGCTCCCACAGAGACAGCAGACAAAGAAAAAATCACGGCGTTTTATAACTATATAGAGAAAGCATTGGAGTCAGCAGATAAACATTTAATATTGATGGGAGATTTTAATGCTAAAATAGGACAACCACTAAAAGACGAATACAAAATAACAAAATAATACGCATATGGGGAAAGAAACGATCGAGGTTAATAGAATTTGCTTATGAAAACAATCTATCTGTGATCAACAAAAAACAAAGCAGCAGATGGACATGGCGCTCTCCAAAAAAAGAAATGATTAATACTTTTTAACAAAAAAATTTTCCTGAATATAGAAACACTAAACATTACTTCCAGACCACAAATAGTCAAGCTACAAAGAATCTTAAAACAGCAGAAAAGAAAAGTACAGAGAACCTAAAAAGTCATCTCCACATAGTAGAAGAAATACATCACTATGCAAATTAAAAAAGTATGCAAAATACAAAACAAAAAACCAAAAATTTTAAAAACGAACCATGTCACTAATAAAAGAAGCAAGAACTACAAAGAAAAAAAGATAAAACACGATCGCAAAAAAAAAATGAACTCAGCGCTCTATACAAACTACCATCTAAGTATATTAAATTCGATTACCTAAACTACAGAATAAATATTATACAAAAAAATATTGGACAGGGTAAAAGTCTCAAAAAAGCATATAAAGAACTGCGAAGAAATACATCCTGGATTAAAGGCCTGAAACAGTTAGAAAAAACATCACACAACCGCAAAGATGTTATTAATATTGCTACAGACTATTACCGAAACGTGTACAATACCGAACAAGGGACAGAAAATAACAAAGAAGACATTAGCTACGTGGAATCCGAAGAGAAGACAGAGGTTATTAACGAGTTTGAAGTAATACAAGCGATAAAGAAACTAAAACTAGAAAAAAGCCCAGGGCCTGATAACATCTCCAATGAAGCCCTAAAATACGGCAGCATGTTTCTAGCTACACCACTTGCAAATATGTTTAACATGATACTAGAGTCTGCAAATACACCTTCGCAATGGTCAGAATCTGATATAATACTTTTATATAAAAAAGGGGATCCAAACGACATCGGAAACTACAGGCCCATTAGTCTTCTACCGACTCTATATAAACTATTCTCTTCGGTTATAGAATGCAGAATAAGCAAAACTTTGGAAAGAAAACAACCTGCAGAGCAATCTAGCTTCCGGAAAGGTTTCTCAACGGTAGACGATACGGTACACATTCTAGAACTTGTCATCGAAAAATACCAAGAATAAACGACCACTGTACATAGCCTTTATCGACTACCGAAAAGCATTTGACACAATCTCACCATCAAGCATCTGGGAAGCCTTAAAAATACAAGAAGTAGGAAAAGAGTACATTGAAGTAATCAAGAAAATATATTGAGCAAGCACAAGCAGAATCAAATTGGAATCAACTGGTCCAAACTTTCCCATCAAAAGGGGAGTCAGACAAGGAGATCCTTTGTCTCCAAAAATATTTATAGCAGTACTGGAATGTGTCATAAGTCAATTGAAATGGAAGTCATTGGCCTAAATATCAAAGGTAAACACTTGAGTCACTTAAAATTCGCAGACGACCTGATTTTATTATCTGAAAATAGTGGCATGTTACAATACATGATAGACACTCTCCACACAGGAAGCATAAAATTAGGCTTAGAAATAAATTTATTAAAAACAAAAAACATGACAAATAGCTCATGAAAAAACGTTATTATTGAAAATAAACCGCTACATTATGTGGAACAATACATCTACCTCGGAAAGCAAATAGGGTTTAAAAACAATAACAACGAGCTAGAAGTAGAACGAAGGTCAAAAATAACTTGGAATAAATTCTGGTCATATAAGGAAATATTAAAGAGTAACATGCCGGTAGAGTTAAAAAAAGAAAATTATGGACTCGTGTATACTTCCCTGCTTAACATACGCTTGCCAGTCATGGAAATTAACTAGAAAAGTTTAAAACAAAATAACTACATGCCAGAGAAACATGGAGCGTAGTATGCTAAAAAAAAAATATATAAAGTACGTCATACAAAAATAAGAAACATCTCAAATGCTATTGATGCTCTGAGTTATGCTCAAAACTTAAAATTTCGATGGGCCGGCCATGTAGCACGTCTAGAAGATAAGAGGTGGACTTCCATCGTAACCAAATAGAATAGCCCTCCAGGAAAAAGACGTCCAGGCAGACCATACATGCTCTGGGAAGACGACATTAAAAATATCGCGGGACCACGTTGGACACAAATAGCAAAAAATAGAGACAAATGGAAATCTTTCGAGGAGGCCTTCACCTAAGGGGGGTCCATGCAAAGCAAACAACCGCGTTAACCGCTAAAAAGAACCCCTTTGTCGTATCCCCCTCAGTTTCAAGGCACTCCCCTTGTTGCCTCAGCCAGTATCGGAATCCTCGGCGTCGACATATCGAGTGACGTGCAGTTTCGTGGTCACTTGGAAGGAAAGGCCAAATTGGCCTCTAAAAAGCTTGGCGTGCTCAGCAGAGCGGGACAGTATTTCATGCCGGCACACCGCCTGCAACTTTACAAGGCGCAGGTTCGGCCGCACATGGAATACTGTTCCCATCTCTGGGCTGGGGCTCCCCAGTACCAGCTTCTTCCTCTTGACCGCATCCAGCGCAGAGCGGCTCGAATCGTCGACGACCGAGTGCTTTCCGATCGGCTCGATTCACTGGCGCTGCGAAGAGATGTTGCATCTCTTTGCGTATTTTATCGCATCTATCACGGGGGAGTGCTCTGAGGAATTGTTCGGATTAATCCCAGCCGCCAAATTTCGTGAACGCACTACACGTCAAACGTCCCGATACCATCCACACCATCTGGATGCTTGGCGGTCCACCACTGTACGTTTCACAAGGAGTTTTCTTCCACGTACAACCTCTCTGTGGAATAGTTTACCACCGGCGATTTTTCCGGACCGATACGACCTGGGGACCTTCAAGAAAAGAACTTACTCCTTTCTAAAGGGGCGGCAACGCACCCGCAATTCTCCTGGTGTTGCGGTTGATCATGGGCGGCGGTAGTCACTTAACATCAGGTGAGCCGCATGCTCGTTTGCCCCTTCTTCTATGAAAAAAAACACAAATGAGTATATAGATCCTTAATAAATTATAAATTAAAACATTTTGTCAATTTGCAACTAATTTAAATTAATGTTATCCTTTCATAATGTTATAAAAAACCAAATCCATTAATATAGTCACTTAAAATTTATAAATCAATTACATAGATTGAAAATATTAATGTTATTAGTAATGCACATTTAAATTTTAACCAAATATAATGAAAAATAGTTATCATACCCAAAATTATGACATTAATTATCACCTCAATCAAATTCATTCATTAATATAGAAATAAATTAATGTATAGCATTAAATTAAAATTAAATAAAATAAATATATTAAAATCTAAAAAATAAATAAATTAATGCATTAAAATCTACAAAAAAGATTCATCATCATCATCATTACAGCCCTTCACAAGTCCACTGCTGAACATAGGCCTCCCCCAAGCAATGCCACAAAGCCTGGTCCTGAGCCACCTGCATCCATCGACTTCCTGCATGTCTTACCAGGTCGTCACTCCATCTAGTGGGGGGCCCTAACATACGAGACACTCGAGAACCTTTCTTCCCCATCGGTTATCGGTTCTTCGAGCTATATGGCCGGCCCATTGCCACTTCAGCTTACTGTTACGCGCCTAAGTCGACGGCACTAGCGCCATCTAGTGTCAGAGACGAGAGCGAGGGGAGCTTTCCAGAAAATGACATCACTAATCTTTCAACCGACAGCGCCATCTAGTCTGGAACCGAAGAACTAAACTTCTAGAAGTTGAAACTCGAACTCTCGGTACCTTGCGCGTGTTCACTTGAATATTCTGGATATTTCGGTGCTAATTTATATAAATAGGCGCTGCAAGATGCGATCGGTGAATTATTGAAGTTGGCGAGACAAGCGAAGCTTCGGAGCGGAATAAAGTTAATCAGTGTGATTAATTATTAGTGTCTTTAACTTTAATTAGTGTAAAGTGAATTAAAGTGTTAATTTAGGTAATTCTATCGGCAATTTTTATTGTCACGAACCTCAAGCTCGTAACATTACTAATCCGTTGGGCTATGTCGGTCACTCTGGTTTTACTGCGGATATCCTCATTTCTGAGTCAATCATGCAGAGAAACTCCGAGCATAGCCCTCTCCATAGCTCGCTGAGCGACCTTGAGCACAAAAAAAAGATTGATATATATTAATGTATTTAAAAAAACTAGCGCGCCGCGTTGAAACGCACCCCCTACTTCAGCGGCCCCTGCCGCTCCTTCAACCTCCGCAGCCCTTGACGCTGCCCCCGTCCCACTGATGTCACTAGACATCCCCACTTCATCTAAACCAGCCTCTCGTTGTGCTCCAGAGCTGGCGAAGAAGCAAGTCCCGCCCCCTGTCTTCCTAAGAGACAAGGCCAAGTTCACCCAATTGTCCAAGACCTGCTACGACGCAGGGATTAAATACGACCATGCCGTCAACCTCGGGGAGGCGATTAAAATCATCCCAACCTCAATCGAGGACTTCCGCGCCATCACCCGGCTATTCACAGCCGAAAGGGTCTCTTACCACACCTACGCTCTCCCTGAAGAGCGTAAAGTCAGGGCCGTCATCCGAGGCGTCCCATTTGAGTTCTCCAACGAGGAAATCCTCGAGGACCTTAAGTCCCAAGGTTTCCCAGTAGAAGCAGTGCACAAAATGCACAACCGTACGGGCAAGAGATACAACCTTGCCCTAGTAATCTTGTCCAACGTGCCGGAGGCTAAAGCCATCTTCCGGCAGGTGCGCACAGTGTGCGGCATGTCAAGGGTGAAGGTAGAGCCCCCACATAGGCCCGGTTTCCCGGCGCAGTGCCACCGCTGCCAACTTTATGGTCACGCGGCGGTCAACTGCTCCGCCCCACCCAGGTGCGTGAAGTGCCTGGAGCCACACAACACTAAAGAGTGTCCCCGGCCCAAAGACGCCGAATCCCCGCCCGCCTGTGTCCTGTGCAACCAGACAGGACACCCGGCGAACTACAAGGGTTGCCCACGCGCACCTCAACCTCGGCCCAGTAGGAAGGCTCCACCGCCGGTGAATGACCGCTCATTCCCGGCCCTCCAACAACGGCCCCGTCAGGGCCCCTCTCAGCCTATCCAGGGCTTCTCTCGACCCTCTCAGGGTCCCGCTAGGCCCCCTCAGGGTCCCCCTAGGCCCCCTCAGGGTCCCCCTAGGCCCCCCTCAGGGCATAATTCGGCCCCCCTCCGGGCTTCTCAAAGCCAATGCAGCCTCCAGTCTTTCCCTGGGGGCCCAAAAAAGGCAGACCCTCCGCGGACAACCTCGTACGCACACGAGGCAGAGCCCACAACAGACGACTACAACACGCTATACTCCGCGATTAGGAATATAGATGTTAGAGAGATTACAGTTATAGCACGCAAACTGCGCGCGGCGAAGTCCCCCCAAGAGCGTCTCCTCGCTCTTGCCGAACATAACGATCTTCTGCTAGCGTTGTAAGTTAATTTAACGTAATTAACTTAACTCCAATGCCTGAGCAAACTAACCTACCAAGATCCCATGGTCGTATCAAACCTAAGGGTTTATCGCTTGTATCATTTAATATTCGCGGCTTGCGAAATAACCTCCCAGAGCTTAAGCTCTTTCTTCGAAATCGTGAAGTCGATTTCCTCCTCCTACAGGAAACTAATCTCAAAGCTAAGGACACTAGAGGCCTTTCTATTAAAAACTTCTCTCTTCTTCGTAATGACAGACCCGACCGCCGAGGCGGCGGAACGGCCATCTATTACAAGAAGACACTTCACTGCTCGCCCATTTCTACTCCGCAGCTTACCAACATGGAAGCCACGGTATGCAGGCTAGCTATGACTGGACATCAGTACGTCCTCATAGCCTCCTGTTACATCCCTTCAGGAACCTATCCCCTCAAAAAAGACTTTGAGGCCATTTTATCCTTGGACAATTCAGTCATTATGTTTGGAGATTTTAACTCAAAGCATACTGAATGGACATGCCGCACTACGTCCCCTAGTGGCAAGATACTGCTCGATATCACGCAGTCTCTTGATATCACCGTCCATAGTCCTCTCGGTGTTACTCACTTTCCCGATAACACCGATCACTCACCTGATGTGTTAGATTTTGCGTTACTCCAAGGAGTTTCTCTCAACCTCAGAGCAATCGAGACACTAGACGATCTAGGATCAGATCACCGACCGGTCTCCCTCATTCTTGGCCATCAGCCACCTCCCCCAACACACACGAAAACCTTCACTAACTGGAAGGGATTCAAGGAGTCCCTAGCTAAAGCCCTGGACTCACAGGATTCTACCATCTCCATACCGACGGACTTAGACAGTCCTGAAAAAATCGACACCGCGGTCGATTCACTCTCCACCCTTATTAAATCCTCCCTTAAGGAGAACGAAAGGGTCGTCCCGGTTGCTAACAATAGTGGGCTTCCCCTACATATTAGCAACCTAATAAAAGCCAAAAAAGCTGCTTTCCGGAGAGCAGCAAAATATCCCACCCTCGAATATAGGCGCGCGGCCAATCGTCTTCAACGAAAACTCCGCTTCCGCCTCTCTGAATTTCAAGATCTCGAAAAGAGTAAGCTCATGGAGAATATCTCTCCATCTCACACAGCGTACTATCAGATGGCTAGAGCCCTCCGCATAGACGCTATCACCCACACTCCCCCCCTCTCCCGTCCCGACGGCACGGTTGCCTTCGAGGACGAGGAAAAGGCTGAGTGCTTTGCGGATAGCATTGCCGCTCAATGCTCCCCTAGCTCTCAACCTGTCGACCCCTCACACGTCCAGGCAGTGGAGGATGAGGTCCGCCGCCGGAACTCACCCCCCACGGCCTCCGAACCTATCTCTGTGTCCAATGATGAGATTTCATCTCTCATCAAAGGACTTAAGCCCAAAAAGGCTCCGGGCGCGGATGGCATCTCCAACCAAGCCCTTAAACACTTTCCCGAGCAGGTGTTAACCTTTTTATCTATTATCTTCAACGCCTGCTTCAACCTTAGTTATTTTCCCACTACGTGGAAAGAGGCAACTGTGATTGGAATTCCCAAGCCAGGTAAGCCTCTCAACCTCCCCCTCCAGCCATCGCCCCATTAGCCTCCTCAAGGCAATGGGCAAGCTCTTCGAAAGAGTCATTCAAACGCGTATGAGGCGCTTTCTGTTTCCCACAGACGGCGACCCTCTCATCATCCCCCCACCAATTCGGCTTCCGAGACAAACCACATGTCCCCAACAAGTTCACCGCATTGTGGAATATATCCTCAGCGGTTTCTACCCTCGACGTCATAAAACCATCGCGGTCTTCTTCGATATAGCCAAAGCTTTCGATAGAGTCTGGCACACAGGCCTCATCTACAAGCTCTATAAAATAGGTCTCCCCGATCGTCTAGTTCGTCTCGTGGCCTCCTATTTAAAACATCGTACCTTTCGTTTTAGACACGAAGGCACGCTTTCTTCACAGCGAACTATCAAGGCTGGTGTCCCTCAGGGCTCAGTACTTGCTCCTCTGCTGTACATCCTGTTCACCAACGACATTCCCATCCCGTCGAAAGGTGTTCAACTCTCCCTCTTTGCAGACGACACTGCCATCTACTGCAAAGGTGTCTCACTACCCTTCATACGGAACAAGATCCAAAAGTCAGTTGATGACCTAGGAGCTTGGTTCAAAAAATGGCGCATCGATGTGAACCCGGAGAAGAGCTCCGCCGTTCACTTCGATTATAAACGACGCCGTCTCAAAAACACTCCTCCAATACGTATGCTAGGGACCCCTGTCCCCTGGCATACGTCCGCCAAATATTTAGGTGTCACTCTAGACACAGGGCTTACTTTCAAGCCCCACGTCAAAAGAGTAACCCGTCACGCACGATTTTATCTGAGTAGGCTCAACAGTATGTTGGGCCGACACAGTAAAATGTCCCTTCGAAACAAGCGTACCCTCTACAAGGTATGTATACGACCAGTCATGTCCTACGCGGGCCCCGTCTTTGCCCACGCAAACCCTAACATTTTAAATGAACTCCAAATAGTTCAGAACCTATTCTGTCGTCGAGCTGCGAACGCACCGTGGTACGTTCGTAATGCCGACCTTCATCGGGACTTAGAGCTCCCAACAATTCAACAATTTCTTAAAAAACTCTCTGAGAACTTCTTCAAAGCCTCAGAGTCGCACCCAAACCATTTAACTCGTGAGGCAGCTTCTTATGCAGCCCCACCCCCTCTCGCTATCGTGTCCGCAGGCCGAGAAACTCTCTCTCGGACCCGCCTAATAAACTTTCAAACGACCTGAACTGTCTCCTGGCGGCTCAGGCCAACTCTAATTAAAAAAAATTATTGTAATATCTAACATTAATTTGCCTTCGTAGGCACTCCCTCAGTGGCACTTAGCCACCTGCGCCCTCTTTTCCCAAAAGAGGGTCGCTCATGATAAGGCACAATAGAGCTTAATCAGCCGGTTGCCTGTCCCCAAAGGCGGTTTTTAGGGGGTATCACTTAGGGTCCCCGGTAGGACAGTGAGTCCCCCATAACCACGATAGACCGGCTATCGTGGTATGCGTAATGCATTTTCCGCCTCCCCTACGTACAGGGTAGCCCTTTAATTGCTTCGGGCGCAAAAAAAAAAAAAAAAAAAAAAAAAACTAAATTTATATTTTCACATTACATTGTAAAAAAGTTGTATTGTAAAACTTATTTAGCATGGAATAAAAGGCTGTTTTTTTATTTTATTTATTAACTTTAATACGAAAATGACATTTTAAATATTTAATATTTACGATTAAAACTAACTATATACAATATAAAAGAAAAAACTATAAGATAGAAAATCTAAAACTAAAAATACGAATACCAAATTATAGATGTGTTATGAGAGTTGGGGTGTCTGCCTGTAAACGCTACGTTTTTCTAACTACGCCAAATTCTGAACTTTGTCGTCCCAAAGGCAGTAACTTCTGGCCTAGCCTTCTAAAAGTATTGCGAAACTGTTGACTCATACTACAGTACAATACGAAGTTGACAGCGGATCCCACTAGCGCCATTAAGTCCATCACCTCACCTGTGAAAACAAGCAACAGTACATTTACTTATTTTGAGAAACATTATGACACATTTTGCTCATGTACTCAATAATACCTTTTTTAATTTTTAGAAGTCACAGATTACCCCCTAAGAGTTAGGGGGTAATCTGTGTAAAAAGTTAAACAATATTTTTATGTCCATTTTATTTATTAATTCGTGACCCAAGTATTTCTTCTTCTTCATCAGGCCGTTAAAGTTTACTGCTGCATATGGGCCACCTCGAGAGAGGATTTGCCTTAGTCGTCACTCTTGGCAGGCGTATTTGGAATCGCAGAACCAGATATCACCACCGATGCAGCTGATGGCTCGAAGGCCCGACGTAAATTCCTCGAAAGGAATTTACGTCGGGAGCAAACAAGATATGCAATACCGTCACCTTTTACACCACCTACAGGATAAATTGGGGTGATAGATTCTGTTATCGGATTTTTACTTAAATAAAATCAATTCCTCTTGTGTAGTTTATGTACAGTTTGTAATGTAAGAGCGTGACCGGCATAAATTAAAAAAAATTGATTGACCCTACAGACCATCCCAGGAACTTCCTGCTAATTTTAATATCAAAGCGCTAAATCCTACTTATTTTTTGATTTATGGCAATTGTCGCAATTTTTTAACGTAACACAAAAGCTTATTACACGTGTGGCACTCGGGGACTGCCGACTGCCGTAAAGCTATTGCATAGCATGTTGTATCAACTTATGCAATTATAATTATTTTTTATTTATTTTATTTATGCAGTTTTTTTTCTTTGATATTAATTCAAGTTACACTTTTTGAGCGTGGTGACCGATAAGAAAACAAATTTAAGAGGGCTACTTTTAATATCGCTCATTTTAGTATCAAAAATTAGGTGTTCTTTATAGCAGTATTATATTTTCAATTCAAAATTAATAGTGCATTTGTGATAATAATAAAATGTATGTATATAGAGTACTCACTCATTTTCTTTCACTATTTTTTCGTGACTTTCTTCATTAATAATAAATGCACTTTGTTCATTCATATTTAAAACACTTTATACACAAATTTTACAAGTACAGCTATTCACTGTTGTACATAGATACCTATACACCTGTATACTTTCTCATAAACAGCTGCTTATGTACTCGTCCAATTTCGGAGCAGCTCGTCTCGATTCGTGGGAGCTTCGTAGAGTCGTACAATACGTCTAGTTGCACGCACATAAACACCGTGTCGAAGACTGCCGAAAAGAAACGACGTTAGACAATGCACGGCCTTCAAGCCACACCTCCGTGCCCGTCGGAATGGGGAGCGTGAGGTTTTTTTTCGTTACGGAATTTCTGGATTCGGTCCCCGCGCTCAAGGCCCGCGATAGAAGCTATGCAATAGCTTAAAAATTATTTCATGAAAATTTTTCAAGTTATTTAAAAAAAAACACTTTGCAATCGACTTCGTTTTTTGAGTAAAAAAGCTGATTAGATTATAGAATTGATTAAAACTAGGGTTTCGAAGTAATTCCAAGAAATTTACTTTTTGAAAATTAAAAATACCTACTTCAATTTTTGAGGTTTTCTCAGAATCAATCGTGACGATTCGGTCTAAATTCACAGATAATCTAAGTTCAGCAAGGTTCTTTTAGTTGCCAAAAATCGTTTTTCGATCGGCCACTCCATTACAAAGTAATGAGATGTTCACGTGTACACGCACGCACGCACGCACATATAACTTCCCCATTTTTTGAAACTCATTGATTTTCATAGTGGGAAGTTAATAAGACTAGCGTTCAAAAAATAAAATATGTAGTAAACTATATGCATTTGGATGCTTTATTATAAATAAGGTGTCCAGTCTCCTCAGTTGTCCATAGTTGCCTGGCATACTTTCCACAAATTTTGCTGCGCAATCACGGAATAATTATTTCCATATGGCCTTTAAATTGTGAGTAAGCTTGGCAAGAGTTAGTGTTTTTTTTCTTCTTTGAAGTTAGTTTCTCATGTGCGGATCGCAGAGATAAACGTGGAATTTTTGAAAATAGACAAGTTATCCTCGGCGAATGAGGTCTTTCTTACTAATTCTGGTAAGTCATCGACGTGTTTTGCTTTTAACTACCGGTTCACGCACTTAGTCACGATAGCTTTTGATTTTTTCATATAATTTGCGGCCTAAAAGCATGACATTTTTGGACCTTTGGGATGCAAACAAAGGAACACTGCCTCATCCTTCTGTTTATCTGTTTCTGGTCTGTTCTACCTGCTCGAATTTTTTGTTTTGCAAAAAAGTTTAAAGTATTTTTTTTAAGTGGTAACGATCTTGTGAAACACGCTGTACTATATTATTTGAATCCTTTAATTACCTGACAACCTCAAAGTCCATTGGCGGGTTAGGATTTTATGAGATTTTGACCTAAGACGTGTCATTGGAGGCGTTGGCTGTTACGCGGTTTACTATTATTGTAATCATCACGCGCAACTTAAAATCAATTATGGCCACCATGACGAATTTTATTGTGGTCATAATATACTTTAAAACATTGAAAATATCCAGTGTTTGAAGTCCAATCAAGGGCCATAACGAGTACTTACCGAAAATATACAGAGTTATTTTTCAAAGAATAGCCAAATTTTATTGCAGGTTTTGAAAATAAGAGTAAATAAGATTTCTACCTTTATTGGAAACTATCCCAAATTCTATGTGACTTATGAGCAACAACGTTTTTGCCTACCGATTAACCCTTATAAATGTGTATGTGCTGTTAGCCTTAGTGCTGCACTGCCTCTTAATAATGTTGACTTAGCTTTAAGGTTCAGTGAGTATTGCAGTTTGGCCACAGCAGCCTGTTTCTATCTTCAAACCTGCTCGGTTGTCTACGGAACTAAACTAAATTCTAATCAATTTCTAATTTATAATGAATTTAAACTATAATTAAATTTCAATGTTTTAAATAATTCTTTTTTTTTAACAAATCAGCCCGTCTCCGTATATATATCAGTAATATCAGTTAAAATAATGCATTTCCACGCAATTTGAATCTAAAAATTCTTTTTAATTAATTTTATTCAAAATTTGCCTTTACTTATTTTGAACCTTCTATGCTAATTTGACCGGTTATTGCAAAATAATCCTAACATATATTAACAAAAAAAAACAAACAATACCAGACTTTATAACATCATAATATCAAATTAAACTTACCACAAGTTTATAGTAAAAAACCAATAAAGAATAAAATAATCAAACTGGCTGCGGCTATAAGCAATGGTCTAATATTATTTCATGATTATTTGTCATTTTTGATAAAATAATACAACCTTATTACGTTTACACTTTTATAATGTGATTTTTTATCTATTTAGGGTTATGTATTCACTTGCTTTTTATATTTACTTACCAAAGGCATAGTAGCATTCCTGAAATAGGTGAGGCGCTATAGCAGTCAGAAGCCCAAACAATGCTTGTGGCAACTCCGTAGCTAGAAACAAGCCCAGCAGTGCAACCAACATCCGTGTGGTTCGATCTGTCCTCCCACCGCCGCCACCACCACCTCTTTTTCCTCCAGAGTCTTCATTATGTCGCATTTTCTCGCCCTGGTATAATTTTAATTCAAATATAAGTTATATGCTTTAAAAAAAAACATTTTGAGGGCCTTAATTTCTTTATTGCGTAAAAATATACAGTCTTAACACCCCCTTCGTCACTTTTGTAACACAAATAGAGAGAATATTTAATTGATTTTCCAATACACTTTAAAGCATCCCAAAAGCATAAACAAGAAATAAAAGATGCAAAAAAGTGCCTTAATCAATGTGCTAATAATGCTGGCAGATTTGTATGTATACTTCGCACCGTAGACAGAAGGACAATTTCATCAACATTTTTCTCAGTGATTATTACGAATTAAGTACTTATTGAGTACCCAAAATCGTATATCCGGTCATCTATTTTTTTTTATATAGGATAGGGTGACAAACAAGCACACAGTCCATCTGACGGTAAGTGGTTGCTGTGGCCCATAGACATCTACATCTATCCTCGATTACGAATCAAAATGCAGATGCGTTGTCACCCGTGAGGACTAAGATGGAATGCATTGTTTCCAATAAAAAGGGTCTCCGGTTCTCTACACTCACCATACGAAACACAGCAGCATTAAACTACTGTTTCACGCTGGTATTCTGTGAGAGCGTGGTCCTTCCCCGGTCGAGCCGACCCATTCGTGATACAACTATACTTCTGATATAACTGCAGCATGGCTCTACCACCTATTAAACCACTTATTTTACCATCTAATATTTCAATTAAGTACTAAGCTCCACTAGTTGACAGTTAGAGGTTGATGACGATGCTAACTTCTAATCTACCAACTTTTTATTTGATATTTTAAGTTAAACACTTTTACGAAAATATATTAATTAAATTTAACGGCATAAAGACTTTTCAACCGTAAGAAATTAGGAAAAGCTTATTTTCGCATCACTCGATACCTTATTACAGCTACTAGTTGAAAAAAAAGTTATACTTAACATATTGATAAACAGATAAGCCACAATCTACATGTTTTTTTTTTTATTACATATATACACCGTTTTTTTCGTAATCATAACCAGCTTGTAAGTGTCTTCTTTTATTTACATGTTACGTTATTTATACGTGGTAGAGCCACGCTGCAGCTATATTATGGTTGCAGCACGAATGGGTCGGCTTCCATGGTAGGGGAGAGCCACCCTCTCACAGAATACCAGCGTAAAATGGCAGAATAGTGCTGCTTCATGTTGTATGTGGAGTGTAGAGAACCAGAAAGCCTTTTCACTGGAAACGAGAAATCACATCTTAGTCCTCAGGGGCGACAACACATGTGTTGATATATTTAGGCCATAGCATCCACCTACCATCAGATTAACGTATGCATATTTGTAGCTTTTACCTCTCAAAGAAGAAATTATCATATTTACATAATATTTAATTTGAACTTGAATACGTCAGGTTGGTTAGTTGCATAAGAATATTAATTATTTTCTCTATGGGCTAATTTTTGGTCGATCTACCATGCTTAGGACTAATATCCTAGATCATCGGTTCCCTATGCCATTAGCAACACAAATTATCTTTGGTTTAAAAAGTTACCATGCCCATACAATCATCATCATCATCATCATCATTACAGCCCATCACAATCCACTGCTGAACATAGGCGTCTCCTACGAGATATGCTATAGTAAAATTTTTACTTTTTAGAAAACATTATATCTTTGCTCTTTAGAAATATATAAGAGAAAAAGCAAATAAAATAACATCATTAGCTGTTTGGAAACAGTCCTAAATTATATTCGACACTTATTCTCATAATAATCACGGTCTCTTTCTATCTTTTACACGACGTTCGTAAATATTCGTTCATAACGACGTTCATAAATATATAATTACCTCATTTGTTGAGATTGTTGACTTTTTCAGAAGCTTTTGCCTTCTTCGATCACTGGATTTCATTTTTAAAATAAGACACACACTTAAAATTGATAACACAATACAGGGGATAAGTTTTAGGAAAACACTGTAAATCCAAAATATTGCTGTCAATAAATTCTCGTTACTGGTCATGGATATTGCGTATTTGGGATCATAGCTCTGTGACATATTTGTTATCTCACCTACGTCAAGTGTTTTATTTCTATTGTCACCTCCAGTATCAGAGATTTCTTGTATATTCATAGCAAAATAAATAGGAAGACACATTATTGGACACACGACATACGCCACAGCTATAGCAATGTTCGTATTTTGTTTACTACAGAGAATTTTATTCTTCTGTGGAAACCTGATAGCGATAAATCGCCATACGGCAAGTGTGATTGTTAGCCAGATGGAAACTGTATGGAAAGTTTGACTGAAAATCGAATGAAAATAGACAAATACTGCCCAGCCATAAGAATTTCGATGTAATTCTGATCCTATATTTGTATAGATATGTAGCGCTAAAGGAATGTAATCGAGCATGACTAAGAGATCAGCCACAGCTAGAGCAGTAAGGATAGAGTTAGTTGATGAAACCATCTCTTTGCGGCTTAATACAGCAATGTTGACGGAGTTCGCAGCGGAGCCAAGTAGACAAATAATAAGTGCAATGTAACCATGAACTTTCACATAAATTCGTCTGAAGTCTTGGCCACCAGGAACGCAGTAGGTCACCATGATGTTAACACAGGTAACTTTCTCTTCTTTTGTTACGAAGGTGTTTGTTATGTTCCCAGACCATAAATGGTGACTATAAACGTGACCCTGTTGTTGTAAGCTTCTGTTGCATATGTTGCATTTTCTGAAAATAAAGAAGATTTATTATAAATAAAATGCGTAGTAAATAATAACTAATCTGTAAATATATAATAGTTTTATACGTGGTAGAGCCATGCTGCAGTTATATTAGTAGTATAGTTGTTGCACGAATGGGTCGGCTCGACCGGGGAAGGACCACGCTCTCACAGAATACCAGCGTAAAATAGTAACATAATGCTGCACTGTTTTGTATGATGAGTGTAGAGAACCTGAGATCCTTTTTACTAGAAACGAGGCATTCCATCTTAGTCCTCACGGGTGACAACGCATCTGCATTTTTATTTGTAATCGAGGATAGATGTTGATGTCTATGGGCCGCAGCAACCACTTACCATCAGGTGGACGGTGTGCTCGTTTGTTACCCTATACTATAAAAAAATAGTCACTTGAAATAAACACACTAGCAACTATTGCCGTTTTATTATAACTATTCATTGACAAACCATCATTCCTATATAAATTATAACTTAAGTCATCCGTGGTGACTCAGGGGCGGAGTTCTTGTCTTAATAAAAACCTATCCACACTATTACGTCAGCACTCATAAAATCAAAAACGAAAAACTAGTGAGGAAACTTATATATCTAAGAAATAAAGCATTTCCAATTCAATAATATATGACGCCCGCCAAAATGCACTCTTCTCTGCATATTTTTTCTCACAAACTATTTATCTCTTATCTCTTTTCTTAACCAACCTTTGTAAATTCCCTGGAAGGGATGTATGCCTTTTCTAAATCTGTCTTTTGCTTCACTTTACATAACTAGATCGGCTTTTTCTTTATGAATACACCGAGCAGATCCAACAAAGAGATTTCCCGTTTAACCGAAAAATATTCATCTTACTAAAAACCGGCGGAAAAATATTAAATTGCTCTTACTTTTTTCAAGGATAATTTACAGGACACGAGCACACCGACAACCTGATGGTAAGTGGATGATATCCTCTATTGCGAATCAAAATGCAGATGCGTTATCACCCGTGGGAACTAAGGCAAAATGCCTCGTTTTCAGTTAAAAGAGTCGCCGGTTCTGTACACTCACCCTACGAAACACAGCAAGAATACCTGCATAAATATTATATAAGTATTCTGTTAAAGTTTGGTCCTTCCCCGGTTGAGTATGATTCTTTCGTGTTACAACTTAACTACTACAGATGCAGCATGGCTTTACCATTTAAAGTTAAAATTACTTATTCAACATTTGATAAAAATGTAAGGAATATGGCACCATTATTTTTTTAATATTGAGAGGTCAAATTGTAAATAATCACTACGATTTAAAGAGAGTCTGGATAGTAGAACATAAATTTGTCAGTTTGTATTTTTATAGATTCGCTATGTGCGTTTCGCGTCGTATAAAAAGTGAAAAAGTGAGTCAATAAGGTCCTCTATAGATTTAGTTTCTAGAAGGTAATAATCGAAATAGTTAAAATCAAAAACGTATTTAACCTCATCATCCAGGAGACTTGTAAATGTATATCGTGATGATGCTGATGAAGCTTGGTGTAGGTGCGTCACACGGCAATATTTTTGGGATATTTTACACTGCAGCTATACCTTCAGGCAGTCCATGACGATAATATATGCTAAGTTCGTAATATCTAATATATAAGGTCTATACATAGTTTTTGTTCTAAAAATATAAATTTATAACAATGGGTGGTCTAAAAGCAACATTAATAAACAATTGAAACCTCAGCATATCGAGCTGACCATATATTAACAGACGCATGTATTAATCCTATAATCTTCATAAATGATAACAATTATGATGACAGTTATTGATGGTATAACTTTGGACAGTGTAACGAAATTCTTCAATAAAATAATACTTCAGTATATTAATAGTTCTTTGGAGGTACACTCATATGTATGTAAATATACATACACATGAAATTTATATAAAAATCAAGTAAAATTGAAGTGTTTCTCCGTGATAGGGAAATAACTGCCCTTGGTTGAATTAAGAGGGTTATTTTTATGCCCCTAAGACATAAATAACTGTTTTTGGAGTAAAACTTCATTACGCACACTTGACTTGGGGAGTAAGCTGGCGAACGCGTGACGAAATCGTTACAAAAAGTGTGATCGGGCAAGGCAAACGGGAGTTGAGTGGGGAATATAAGCAAGAGAGAGCAGTGCGCGCGCAAATTTTGTTCCTTTTTGTTTTGAACAATTTTATGATTAATATTGAGTTCAACACATTAAATATTACACGTTTATATTCTTGTGTTTTCCAATAATAATTTTAAGCTTATATTCTGTTTTCTCTTTATTTTTCATGTTAAGTTACAATCAGAATGTAAACCGCTTGCGCATTAAATAATGACTATAGTATAATATGTATATCTGAAAATAACTTTAACGCTAGTGTGTAATGAGGAATTTTTCGACGAACGTTACAACGTTTATCGTAGCGATAGATGTGAACACCAATTAAAATAGTTACGGAAGAGGTGTTATTCTCACTGTAAAAAAATGTTTTAATGTCATGCGTCGCGGGATCTGGGACAGTGACTATGAGGATCTATGAATATATATACTCCCTAATGATAATTACGCGATGGCGATTAATCTCTCTGTTTGTTACTTGCCTCCTTACATATTCCATTCAAAATCCATGTCATTCAAGCCAAAGATTTATAGGTCATATTCAAAATTTTGTTTTAAATAATGACGAACTTGGGTCTTTCAGTATCGTAGGTGATTTTAATATCTCTAACATCGACTGGAATAAGTTAAAAGTTCAAAAGGATTACTACTCCCGGGGTGAAGTAAAAAAGCTTACACTTTGCTTAATATAATGGCTCTATATAGCTTTAAACAGTTTAATTTCTTAACAAACTGTAATGATCGAACGTTAGACTAAATTTTGCCAAATTTCCATGATGTGTATGTGACTGCGGCACTACTTGTAATTAAACCTGATAGACATCACCCTTGCTAGAATATATCCATTGGACATCAGCAAGCATTTAAACCCATCAGGCCTAATCCAGTCAATTTAAAACCAAATTTCCATAAATACAACTTTATAAAGATAAAAAATCATTTAGTTAATAAAAATTGGCAACATATTTTGGCTGAGGAGAATGTAGATGATACAGTTGAACTATTTTATCAAGAATTAAATAAAGCTATTTTTACCGCATTCCGTTGCAATCCGCTGAACCGTAATGCCATACACGGTGACACCCTGAAGAAGGCAACCGCGAAGGGAACGTGAGTGGCACTACACACCGCATCAGATAATGATTCGAAGAGCCAGGAGGGGCCTCAACGGAAACTTGATATCCGACTGGATGAGAGGTCATCAGAAGGTCCAACAGTTTAGGTTTATGATTTACGACATCTGGAATCCGCGTAAGCGAAGTAACCAGTTGTGTCAGACCATATGCCAAGGCAAAATCATAAACAGATCTCCTCGCATGATCAGTCAAACGTTAACGCGTGGCGTGGTGAGCGTTAAAATCGAAATCGTCAAATCACTACGGATGGAATATTTTTTAGCAAGGAATCTGTAGCCATTTGGAAGTGGTCGATTACTCGGTCTGTTTCGGCATTACCACTATGAGATTTATAGAGGCACCCGTAGACGCGCGGATGATCGTCGCTGTCTACACACAGCCAAAGCATGGACAGGTCAGTACCTTCAAGACTGTCTAGACGTCGAGAAAAAATATCATCACTGAGTCCCAATGCTAATCCCAATGGTAAAACCTCTACACTTGTCGCTTTACGGTCAATTCCACTTTTCCAAACCTCTTAACCCAAGCCCGTCCCACAAGGCTCTTCTTCCTTGGCCGTTGACTTGTCATAAGTCTGCGGTTTTATCAGCAACATTAACGTTACTAAAATATATTCTCTGACCCACAAACTCCGCGGAGCCACCACCCCTCAGCACAAGCTCAATGCTGCGATTGAACATATAGCACTAATGGACGCAATCTGGCTCACTAGCTTACCAAAATAGCATAATGGTAAAACAATAGCTAAGTGAACTCAAACCATGTTCTCTAACTGTCGCGTTCTTTAATGCAAGCGGTATTAGTGACCAAAAAGATGAAATCGCGATCTTCCTGCGCAACCATGATATAGACGTTATGCTAGTACAAGAGACCTTCTTGAAGACTAGCCATCGCAATGCTATAATCGCAAACTACACTTCATCCAGAAATAGGTTGCCTTTTTAGTGGTAATTTTTGACCGTTTTTTCGCCAGGTCCTCCTTCCTGGACGCCTGGAAGAACGGACGTATAGGAATCCCGAAACCAGCAAAACCGCGCAACTTTGCTTCCATCTACCATTAATGTCCTCGGCACACTGAGGAAAATATACGAGCGATTCACGGTAAATCATCTCCAAAATACATCTTTGCTAACAAACTTCTTCTAGATGAGCAGTTTGCCTTCAGAACCAAACACTCGTGCACCAACCAGTAATATAACCTTATAAATAACATTCTGAAAGGCTTCTACCTCTCAAGAAATCGTAGAGCCACTAACACCGATACCGTCTTCTTCGTTGTTGCAAAAGCTTTTAACGAAGTCCTATGTGGGATGGCTTACTTTACAAGCTATATAAACTCAACGTGCCTGATAGGTTCACTCACATCATCAGAGCCTTTCTTGTCAACCGCCACTTTCGCTATCAAATAGAGGGAACTCGCTCTTCAAAGCGCCCCCTAAATGCTGGAGTCCCACAGGGCTTCGTCCTCTTCCCACTTCTCTTTACACTCTTCGCAAGTGACATCCCGAAAAACCCACTAGTGAACACTGTCCTTTTCGCCGATGACACGGCACTTTTCGTCACTTCTCTTAACAGAAGAATTCTCACTATGATGCTCCAAATAGCGGTCCACCGCTGAAGCGATTGATTCCGCTTATGGAGAAAGTAAATGAATCTTGAAAAAGTGTAGCAATATACTTTCACAGGACCCTTACTTTCAAACTTCACAACAAAAAACCCATGTAATACACACATACAACCATCTCATTTGGCCGTCGGATCCCTTGACAATCAACGGTCAGATATCTAGGGGTCACATTCGACCACGGCATATCCTTCGCGAAATGTATTTGCAATGTGAGCAAACATGCCAAATTCATTACTAATCGCCTCCAACCACTAGTTAACAGCAAGAGCAAACTGTACCTAAGACATAAGCCCCATATTTACAAAGTTTGCGTGAAACTCATTATGTCTTACGCAAGTGTGGCTTTCGCGCACGCAGCTCATAGTTACTTATACGACCTACAAGTCGTTAAAAATAAATTCTACGATAAGATCTACTCGGTATCAGCGAAGCTCCGACTTGCACACAGACTGTCAACCTCCGACTATCTCTGAATATTTCAAGGAAATGTCTCAGGGCTATTTTGAAACACCCGAGACTCATCCCAACCCGCTAGTGGTAAACGCAGCCACTTCAGACTCCAAACGTTCCGGAAAACCTCCGTAGGGCCTGTATCGTTCTAATTGAACCTCCTGTTCCGCTAGATACCGACGACCCAAATTTCGCAGGCCTGACACACACAAACGATATACACTCACCTAGTGTCACAAACATTGTTAGAATAATGAGCGCCGCACACCCTTCACACCACGTACGTCCCTGCGTGGTTCTTTCCACCCAGAATATCGAACGATACGTGTTAGCTGTCAGAGCCCTGAGATCGATAAAGATGTAAGAGCCAAAAAGCTAACAGCACTAACTATATCAGAAACCAGTTACAATAACATATCGCAATTTACCATTTAGTTTACCAACAGTTGGCCTGCCACCAATGCAACCTGTAGGTAATGGCTTATAATTCTGAGAATAAAATCACGTTTTTATTTTCAAAATCGTGTAATATTAAGAATATTTTATGGCGTCAATCAATGGAGGTAATGAAATGGATCAAATAACGTTAGTAAACGATATTTGATACTTATCATTGGCCTTATCTTTGAATGAAGACCACGAAATTTCACATTGTTTTAGAAATATAAAAATAAATTAAAAACAGAATAACACAAAACTGATTTAACCGTCAGCAGCTTCGTAACGGTAAGCGTAGTGTAGGGCAACCCCCCCCCCCCCACTAGATGGAGGTGACGACCTGGTAAGACATGCAGGAAGTCGATGGATGCAGGTGGCTCAGGACCGTGCCTTGTGGCATTACTTGGGGGAGGCCTATGTTCAGCAGTGGACTTGTGAATAGGCTGTAATGATGATGATAATGACTTAATCGTACAGCGGCGGTGTAAAAATATCCACTACCCCATATTGTCCCGTGGGTGTCGGAAAAGGTGACAGAGGGAAACAAACCATGAGATGGTAGCAGCATTATATATATAAACAGATGGAGCTAAAGAAGTTTTACTTCAATCGTGTCATAAGCACACTCGTTTTTTTTTCTTTGTTGTTTCTTTTATAAAGTAAAAGCAGATAAAAGTTTAGTATGGAGTGTGTTATACGTGGTAGAGCCATGCTGCAGTTATATTAATAGTATAGTTGTAGCACGAATGGATTGACTCGATCGGGGAAGGACCACCCCCGCTCTCACGGAATACCAGCGTCAAATAGTAGCGTAATGCTGCTGTGTTTCGTATAGTGAGTATAGTGAACCGGAGACCCTTTTTACTGGAAATAAGGCATTCCATCTAAGCCCTCACGGATGACAACGCATCTGCATTTTGATTTATTATCGAGGATAGATGTAGATGTCTATGGGCCACAGTAACCACTTACCATCAGGTGGACTGTGTGCTCGTTTGTCACTTATCCTATAAAAAAACCCTTTGAAAATTCGAAGAAGTAAGAAATATGGAAAAAATCAAAACACATTTTTTTGTAAATGAGTGTAATAATTTAGATACGCACGCATTCATAATTTAAAATGAAGATATTATGTTCTTGATGTGAATGGAGCAATATTAACAGGGTATTATATTTATTACAATCCAATTTGAACTACGTTAAAAATCCCGTGTGTGTGAACGTGTGAAAGTGTAATATTTTTATTACCGGATAAAACATCGAGTGTTAAAAATAAGTCGATAAAATTCGTAATAGTGAGATCGTGTTATTCAATTTTTATTACTGATTCCGTTTTATGTTAAGCTTTAACGTCTTACGCAATGATTCGTTAGACTTTTGACAGCGGGTGTGATCTAGGTTGAACTATTTAGTTTGGTACAACTATTAATGTAATAATAAAATACGCGTAATAATAGAAATTATTACGCGCTCTCGTACTTCGAAGATTGGACTAAGTCTTATGGTAAACATATTCCTCTGAATTATCTTCTCTTAATAAGCAGCAGAAGGTACTTCTTCAGTTTCTTTTTAATAGTTTTCTTTCCAAAAAGCTGCATTCCTGGTTGTGTTTGGGCGTTCTTCTGGATTATTTCATGTTAGTGCTGTTAGCCTTTTGGCTTTTGCAGCTTTATCAGGGTTCGCGGCCTAGAGCTGCAAAAAGGAGGATGGAGTGATTGGGATGAACATATGTGCCCGTTGGCACTTTCGTGTCCACCTGTGAGAATTTTATTTTACACAGATGAATGAGCCCCGGCTCTGATGGCTAACTCGTATCTTTCGATGTTCTGGTTGGTGTGCGGCGCGCCCGTCTGCGGACTTGCTGCATCCCATCCGTTGTCCTATCGGTGTTTGTAACACTAAGTGAGTGTGCAGTGTGGGCGCTTAACTGGCTGGCAACATTTAGGTAATCGGAGTCTAGCGGACCCAGGAGTTCAATCAAAACTTTACGGAGTCACTGGAGCAAAAAAGTTACCTTCTACCTACTTTCATTATTTAAATTCCGCTAGAGTTACAAGAAATTAACCGTATATAAAAACTGTTTAAAAGTAACCTTAAATCAAATTACTTGTAAAATCAATTATTATATATTTTGGTACTAATAGAATGTTGTAACTGAATTATAATACATAGCTTTTTTAGCTTAAAGTATTGTACCGTAGTGTAACATAAATTTGCTTAATAAATTTAAAAACAAACTCAGAAATCATCAGAAGTTGGCAATCCTTGTGTAGATCGGAGTTTCGGTGGTACCACCGTCGCTTCGGTGGCCTTCCGAATGAAGCTATTTTGAACTACTTGGAGGCCGTACAAACTAATTTTGGGCGCGTACGCAAAGGCTGCGTTTGCGTATGACATGATAGGTCTTATGTAAGTCTTATAAAGATGGATCTCGTGTCTTAGGTACAGTTTTCTCTTGCTGTTAATTAGCGGCTCTTTTAAATTCCTATAACGCCTGACTCTTTTGAGGCATTCAGGTTCATCCTGGAAGGAACAGCTTAACGGAAGAGCTTTGAAAATGCCTAGTACCCTGTTGTTAATGCCGTCAGGGTTTGGTACTGATTTCTTTTGTGTTCGGGCCTGAAGAGTTAGAAAGCCAGTTAATTACAGCCTAAGGTATTTCATCCTAGTCCTCAAGCGGGACGTCGTATCTATAGATTTTTGTTTGAAGATGATTGCAGGTGTCCATGGGCTGCACTTTGGATACTCTAATATTTTAAGATACAAATTAAAGTTTAATCCAGTTAAGACATTTTTTTTAGAAAATAAGTAACAAAAGTCATAATCCCATAAGTTAGTTTACAAATTGTAAACTAAAATAACAAAATGCAGTCCCGTTGTCCCACAGAAAAATATTATCTTACGAGTATCTTGGGTATATTTAGATATTGGATCGTTAAAAAAATTTCCACGAATTTAATAGAAAAAGAAAACTGGAGCCCTGTTAATGTCACGGATGTCTTATGAGATGATGGAGGCCCTGAAATTTGGAAATTTCATGAAGAATGTTTATCTAAAACCAAATATTGAATTAAAAAATAAATAAAATAATTTTTCAGTGACTCATTAATGAAAAATGATTAAAAAAATGACACTAGCGTGTTGGGTTTAATTGACAAGACATTATTGAGTGAAGTACATAAATATTGTATAAATTTAAAAAAAACTTGGAGGCTGTCAAAATCCAGCAACGCATCTGCAATTCCTCTGATTTTGCGCTTGTTCGTGGGAGGCGGTAATCACTTACCATCAGGTGAGCCGTACGCGCGTTTGCCCCCTCTCCTATCACAAGAAACGTTGTCAGTTGTAAGGAAACGATTTATTTACAATGTAACAAGGGTTGCCGTTTATTGGCGTAATAGAATATACTAACACATATCATCCGTGGATGTCGCAAGAGGCGACAGATATAAATAAAACAGCTGAAAATAATTAAAAAAACTGCGGTTGCTGACCCTCTCTATGAAGTGTGAAGTGTAAATATCCGGCCGGAGGATGTTTTAAAAACAATAATTCGTTAATTCAAACATGTTTAATAGCTAACAGAGCTCACTTAAAACTAACTTAAAATTCTATGCTTAAACAATTTTATGAGAGCCCACGCAGGAAGTCAGCAGTTTCCGTACGTGTACAGTGTCCACTCAGCATCTACCTGTGGTGGACTCAGCGTCTACCTGAATGCAGCATTTAGAACATTCTGCTGACGCGGGCATCTTGGTAGGTTTCACTATCCATAAAAATCTAGTGTCTCTAATCTTTCAGTCTTACGTTCAAATGAGCTGTCATTAAATGCAATGAATGAACGTATAACAATTAGTTGTTTTCGATAAACATTCATTACACGCTTGATCCGTATGTAACTGTGAATGTAATTTAATTTTGTAGTACAGTTTTAACAAACTTCCACACATCTGAATAAAATGAAATTTTACGAACGTATTAAAACCGATAACAAATTCTATGACTGTGACCCAATAATGTATCTAAGACTATCAAAGCTCTTTATGAAGGAATGTTTTAACACACATGTTTTTTTTTTTGTTTTGATAGACAAAAACTTAGCTGAAAAATGTGTTAAAAGGGCGAAAAAAGTGATGAAACTACTAATACTGATTTGGAATTAAAATAATCTAGTAAGCTTTAAACAATACTATATTTAAATGTATTCTATTGATTTGTTTAACAAAAACCGGAATCATAGTCTATTATCTTATATTATCTTATTTAAGTGTATATCTAACAGTAACAACAATAAATCATCGGAAGAGTTCCATGTTTAGCAACGTTATAATAATTACGATAATGATGATGAATATGGAAATAAAATCTGTCAACTAATTACTTCATATTAAAATAATTATTCTTCTAATTTAACCCCTGGGAATGAGGTCATTACTACCATGCTTTTTCTAAATGTTGGCATGTGTTGGGTATTTTTTTTTTCTTAAGACCTGCAGGGCTTTTCTCTGGTTCTTTCAAAGACCGAGGTTTTCTCCGAACCAGTGGTAAAGCTTAAACTTTCAGTAAATATTCTTATAATTATTGAATAAAAATGATTCTGTTTTATTCTCTTAAAATGGTCATAAAATTTCATTTTATCGTTAAAATTCATTTATTTTAAAGCACATAAAGCTTCTATTATAATAGTATTTTATCAACTAGCTCTTAAAGTCATTAAAATCTCATAAATATTCACATTATGTATTGCGTTCAAACATGAGCTACATGCAACAAATAAAAGAAAATATTAATATAATATTATATTATAATGTCTCAATATAAAATATAACGCATCTTAAATATGTAGATTTGCGTAGATTGTTCATTGTTTTGTTAATATATTAAAATTTTCATTAATTCATTCAAAGCAGCCTAAAAAAGCCATTGCTGAACATTTTTTGCCCTGAAAGACTGCTACATTGGGAAAGATTTTGCCATAGTTGCCATGCTTTGCAGGCGGGCTGCCAGCCGTAGTTTTTAATAAATTTAAGTTGTTATCAGGAAAATGCTGCTACCCATTTCCTGTTTCGGTTTACCTCTGTCACCTCTTACGACACCCACGGGACGATTTGAAGTATTGGATATTCTTACACCGACACTACACTGTGAATAATAAAATATCATTAACTCGTACTCTGAAAACCCTCTTTAGGTTATCATTTTCACAATTTTTTGTTATATTTTGTTGTTCAAAAGTTTTCTAATCGTTAGAACTTGGATAAAAAATTACATTTATGTAGTTTTAACTTAAAGGGTATTTATGTCGAAGAGTTATAAATTACTTACTTTACAAAAACCTATAGTGTAATTGTAAATAAATTACATTTATTTCATTCACCAAAAACACTAAAAGAGTCATCGCAAAGCACTAAAATTTAGTAGGTATAGCTTCCATTTTTAAAATTTATTGTTGTTTAAATATAGAATATTTCTTATGCGCGATCAAAACCAGCGGGCAATTGAACGCCATTCGGACGGCGTGTTACGCCTAAGCCGCTCTCATTGTGACTGGGTAACGTAACGCTAGCCTCTCAATTGGAGCGTCCGCCTAAAACAAAACAAGCACTCCGTTTCGAAAAGCTACCTTGTATGCTAGGGCTTATTCGCTCGAAGGGTGTGATGACTATCACTACTTCTTAACAAACTAACTTACTTAATTTTCAACTGATGCTCGGCCGCGTTGAATGATGTAGGTATCAGTCTTATTACAACACGACTCACGTCTGCATGTGAAGTTCGGAGACCAAAAGCTCTTAATTGTATTTTCATGGGTGTTACTAAGTTAATAGACAAGTTAATAAGTCTAATAGATAGCTTAAATTTAATCAGTCTTCTACATAACGTAAAGGAAAGTCTTTGTCACGAAAGAAATTTTGAGATTTGATGCATCTTGAGAAGAGTTTCTGATTTATTGTCAAACTCAATATTTTACATTTTAGTTCGTAAATATTACACAAGACTTTAATTCAAAGACTTAAGTATAAATCTGAGACTAGTAGGTACAAACTACTTTTTGTATTAAAACGGATATTAGAATTACTGACTTATATTTGTGTATACAATAAAAGTGGAAAAAATAATAATGTTACTGTCATAAAAACAACTAATTACATGATAAAAGTTACGAAACTATATGGAAATTAAATACGTGCGAAATTATTGATTCGGCCAAAGCAAATCAATGTAACGAATTGCCGACTATTGTCGACTTTTCATTTAAAATTTAAAAACTCTTTTAGTACGAGTTAAAAATTCTAAATATTAACATAAATGGAAATCTACAAACAATATATTAACTAGCAAACCGTGCGGCTTTTTACGATTATTTTCTAATTATTTATCATCCATCAGCCTACTGCGTGTTTCACACATCCGACAGTAAGAGCAGGATCTAGGAACATCGCGTTTATCAGTGCGAGGCTCAAGAAAGACTACCCCTTGACATGTGGCATCACCATTTTTCCTACTTGATATATATAACCACAAACAAAATTTCAAAAATTTTCCTTAATTACTGGCAGCTCTAAATTAATCACAATGCTGTGTAGCTTGCTCTTTCTTCAGACCACTCTTGAAAGCACTTTTTCCTCTTTCTTCACGCCACTCCCTTTGTAGAAAGTATTGCCATAGTAACCGCTTGGCAGAAGATTCGCAATATAGTTCTTGCACCTTGGACTCTGCGCCCCGTCACGGGTCAGCGTATTTCACGTTTGTTATAAAAAAGATAGAATTAGCGCTATCTCTCCAGAGCCATTAGATACACGTATGTCTGGCATTTTTCGTAGTCGCCTTTTACGACACCCATTATACGAAATAGAGCAGTAGATTATTCTATGCCTTCACCTCACGGTATCGTAGGTTCGTAGGTACAGCACATTTATCATTATAAAATATTATATTGTAATTTTGTGTACAAATGTAGCACATTAAAATATTAATTTGAATGCTAATGTATGATGATTAGGCTTAGATTATTATTTTTGACAGCAGCATTGTCACCTCTAAGTACCAAGATCAAACGCTTCACATATAAAAATCATAATTAATGTTAATGTTACTCTTCAAACCGGAAGAAGCACAGCAAAACACAGCAGTGAGTGCAATCACATGAGTAAAATGGCGCACTGCTGATTGCGGCAGAAATCGGTAACGGTGTAGTTAACCACCCCTACGAACTTCTAGGCGGCTTCCGATATATAGCGTTATATCTATTTCAATTGCGTCAGACGTAGATATGGATAGACCGGCGATGAGAAGCAATATCAAATTACGAAACATCTATTACTGCCAACGTCATCTGCTACCCAAGTGTTGTGCTTAAGGCACTCTTTTCTACGGAGCTGATGAAGAATAAAGAATAGAGTGTTTTGAATAACACAGTATATTTAATAAATCGTTTATGAAAATGTAATCAATCCTTCCTTCCATTTCCTTACAGTCTATAAAAGTCGAGCACGTGTTATAGCCATGTTGCAGCTATATAGCTATATTAGTTATATAGTTGTGGTATGAATGGATCGGCTTGACTGGGGTAGGACCACAATTTAACAAAATACTAGCGTAAAATAGCAGCTTAACGCTGCTGTGTTTCGTATAGTGAGTGTAGAGTACCGGAGACCCTTTTCACTGGAAATGAGGCATTCCATCTTTGTCTCCACTGGTGACAGTGCATCTGCTTTTTAATTCGTAATCGAGCATAGATGTAGATGTCTTTTGGCCACAGTAACTACTTACCATCTGGTGGACTGTGTGAAATAGGTAAGAGTAAGGCACTTACCCAGACGGACTTCTAGGTAGAAAAGGATTCCTACTGGTTGCGCGGAAAACCAGTACCCTCGCATTTTGTTTAGTTCGTTATTAGTCAAGGGAGGAAGCTAGAGTGTAGCGCCATCTGGCGGCCAATAAGAAACACGCCCCGCCCATAATGCAATTTGTTATCGCGCACTGCTCTTGGAATGCAGTCACAATACAAACGTCCTCGTCCTCGAGGCCGCTGAAGCAGTAAGAAGATCACCCCGGGTAGTGCTTCCCTTTTAATTCATCTTGAGCTGTTCGTTTTCTCCTTAATGTGTCCTTTTTTCTAACAGCTCAAATTTAATTCCTGTGTAAAGGCACCGGCTAGATATAATAGATTAGGTAATAGCGAGTGCATTGCCCAAGCCTGCTACGGGTCACATCAGCCATTGATTGATTTTTTTATATGGGAATCACGCATATACAGTCCACATAGTTAATCTGTCGTAATTGATTTACTCGACCCGGGAATCGGACCCGAGACCTTACCACTGCACCATTTTGTGATTCCTTCTCTCCGGATACGAAGGGCGACCTAGTCACCCCTAACAATTTAGTGACCAACCGTTTCCTAGGAACCATTAGCGCACCATTTCCTGGTCATTCGCCCCGGATTTTAAATTAGCACTTTTATAGCTCCACCACCTACTATTTTAAAATTTGTAAGTTCATTCATCTATTGATAAAACACCTTTTTCTTGAAAATAATTTAAATCTATTTTGTCAACACTCACAGAATGTAACTATCAATTCTTGGAAAACAATAAATATGGATATGCGTTACCACCGCTATTAACTCTCTCAGAAATGTAAGGCGGTTTGTGCCCAGACGTGTGGCTTACTCTTATATAGGCTATAAGTTATAACTCTACGTGTAAGCTGGGGTATTTAAGAAGTTATAAATTGTAAATTGAAAAAATGCCAATTTGGATGGTGATTAAAATGCTGTAATTATGAAGTCAAAAATATGTTATTGTTTTGCAAACATCTACAAAGTATACGAGTATTTATTGCTACATCATCATGCTATAAATTTATGAGCTATACGAGTACAGAAATGTACAATTCATGAAATACCTTTTTTAGTGGTCTGAGTGAAATACGATCATAGCTAAATATTTTAGTTGTTATCCAATCGAAGGTTAAAAGATTATTTATTCTACGTAATTTTTGTTTATTTTAGAACTTTGAGCTCTGATCTCTCTGATCTGAGCATATGACTAATTTTTATAGTTTGTAGGCATAGTTCAGAGTTTGAATCCTGACACAATTAATGATATTAATGTATTTAACAAGTGTTCTGAAACGTCGAGTCTGAGAAATTAAAAATATATCAAGGATATAATGTTATATTATGTGAAATCCACCAACTAGCATCGAATTAGTACTTTATTATTACATAAGTCCGTGACGTCAAATGAACAACATCTCAACGCTTGTGTTCTCGAAAAAAATATTCAAATTCTTAGTTTAATTACATTAAAAGTGCCAATAAATTCATAGCTTTGAAGTTAAGTGTTTATTTGTGGCTGTGTATAGTGTACCTGTCGATATAATTAGTGGAAATTACTTCAAATTCTAACAATAACAGTTCAGTTCATAAACGATCATTCAAATTTAAATTACGTTCAAGGTGTCGACAAAAACGCGTAAGCGACGCTAATTGCACGGCGCTAACGACCTTTTTGTCACAACATCCTACCTTAGATGCGGCCTGTGAGCGGGCTTGACTAACGGCTTGCAACAAAATAATATTGCATACTGGAGCTTAACTTCTCTGCTTTTGGGTGACTTTTGCTTGGCTTGTCTTGCATTCAGTTTAAATAAAATGCCTCCAAAAGCGAAATACTGTGCGGGCTGTTCGAAAAAAATCACAAACCGCGAATTTTTGTCTTGCTGCTTATGCAATGATACCTATGATATTGAATGCGACTAAATTACTCGTACAAGTTATTTTGCCTTATGGATAAGGAAAAGAAAGACAATTGGAAATGCCCAACGTGCAAAAGTAAACAAAGGAAGTTCGACAATACTAACACCCCTGTACAAAGCTGTCGTATGGATTCGCTTTCATCTGCGTCTGATCGGATAACCGAAGACTCAGAGGAATGTAATTTAACTCAACGCAAACCGCTAATCCCAGAGAAACAACCATTATCTCCTGGTTCTTCTTCTATCATGGACGATAAGGTTTTAGTCAATATTATACGTCGAGAAATACAGCAGTCTGTGACGGAGGCTGTTGAATCAGCCGTCAAGATGTATTTTTCTAAGGAGTTCGATGAAATTAAAAGCGAATTGGCTACCTTACGAGAAATCGGCAAAAGTGTGGAATTTCTTAGCTCTCAATATGACCGGATGAATTCTGACATAAAAAATTTACAGGATCGACTTACCGTGGTTACTAAAGAGAATTTAACGCTATCCAGTCAAGTATTAGATATCTCAGATATACTTAACTTAATGGAACAACACTCTCGCTAAACGAACATTGAGATCAACGGCGTTTCGGAAAATAAGTCCGAAAATTTGCTGTCCTTAGCGAAACAACTTTGCTCTACTATTTCCGTCCCTTTGATGGACGCTGAAGTACTATCGGGCACTAGAGTAAGAAAAATGAATGACAACAATGATCGTCCCCGTTCCATCATAATTAAGTTGCAGTCCACAATAAAACGTGACGCAATATTGGCTGCGGTTTCCAGTTTTAATAAGAAAAACACGACAGATAAACTTAATTCTTCTCATTTGGGATATGGTGGGAATAAATCACCCGTATATGTTTCTGAACATTTATCCCCTCAGAACAAAAAACTACATGCTAGCACCAGAAACATTGCACGTGAAAAGGGTTATAAATATGTTTGGATCCGTAATGGTCGTATTTTTGTGCGAAAAGAAGATCATACCCCTGCAAAACAAATTAAATGCCACGACTCTTTGAACAACTTGTAATTACATAATTTGATACGCCATATTACTAAGACCGTAACTGTCAAAATAAAATTCAATATATATTATCAAAATTTCGGAGGTCTGAAAACTAAGACGGACAACATTAAACTATCTTCACTGGTTACCCATTATGATATAATAGTGGGAACAGAAACATGGCTTGACGACACAGTATCGGACGGGGAACTGTTCGGCGCAAACTTCAATGTTTATAGACGTGATCGTAATTCTACCCATCTCGCTGGCAAGCGAGGCGGAGGTGTCCTGGTAGCAGTATCGAAGAAACTGTACTCTAAAAGAGTTAACCACTTTGAGAGCTGTTCATGAAGACTTGTGGGTTTCGGTGAGAGTGAATATTAATGGTAAACTCGTGGACTGCTTGTTTTGTGTAGTATACTTGCCCCTCCAGTAACTAATAGTTTATTAGATGGATTTCTTGACAACTGCAATATTGTAATGCAATCATGTAGTAACGACACAATGGGCGATTTTAATTTGAATTTTATAGATTGGATTACCGATGCTACCAAATCCGTAAACGAATTAACCCCAACAATATCTGTAATTTAGGATTTCAATTTATTGACTTCTTGTCTTTAAATAATTTATCACAATTTAATGCTGTGAAAAACGCTAATAACAGAACCCTTGACCTTGTTTTAAGTAATCTTAAGAATATAAATGTTGCCGAATGTCCATGTCCAATAAGTAAAACTGATCGTTATCATCCTGCTTTAGAGATAAATGTAAATATGTCAGTACCGCATTTGATGAATAATAAATCTTTTGCTACTCACAATTTTAAAAAGGCTGATTATACTAAAGTAAATTTAATTATTATTTAGGTTAAGTAAAGTTGATTGGGGTGTTGAATTTAGTGATTGTCAGGAGGTCGGTGTCATGGTATCTAGGTTTTACAAAATACTTTATTCTATTATTGATGAAACTGTACCAAAAACGAAGCCGCGTAATTTAAAGTTTCCTATTTGGTTTACGCCGAACTTAATTAAACTAATAAAAGAAAAAAAAAGATCCGATTAAGGCACAAAATTTACAAAAATCCAAGAGATACATTAGAACTCAAGCTCTTAAATTACCGGGTTAAGTCGTTAGCGTCTAAGAATTATTTAGATTATATACGGGAAACCGAAAAATCCATTCAGTCTAATCCTAAAAAGTTTTGGTCGTTCGTCCGTCATCGGAAATCCTGCGATTATGGTTTTCCAGAAGAAATGTACCCAGACAATCTCTCGGCTAATAGTAGTGAGGGGATATGTAATCTTTTTGCCCAACATTTTTCATCTGTGTTCTCCCAACCCAAGTGCACTGCAGCTCCTGCATTGTTCGATGTGTATCCACAAAGTTCTTTGCATGATATAGAAATAACAGAACGTAAAATCCTGAATATACTGAAGTCGCTAGATATCTACAAAGGAGCGGGTCCTGACGGCATTCCTCCTCTTTTTATAAAAATGACATCAAAATATCTAACTCTTCCTCTAAAACTAATTTTTAGTAAATCGTTATTAACCAGGTCCTTTCCAACTGACTGGAAACGTTCCAAAGTTATACCTATTTACAAGAAAGGAGATAAAAATAATGTTAAAAATTATAGACCGGTTTCAATTATAAGCTTATTTCCAAAGATATTTGAACGCTTAGTTTATCCAAGTTTAACAAATCATTTAAAAAATATTATCGTAGAGGCACAACACGGGTTTTCCAAAGATAAATCTACTGTTAGCAATTTGATGGATTACGTCATGAAAGTTGCAAGTACAATGGATGGTCAAATGCAGGTGGATTCCATATACACTGATTTTTCTAGTGCATTTGATGTCGTGGACCATCATTTACTTATATCTAAATTAAATTCATACGGCGTGCATGGGAATTTACTTCGTTGGCTAAGTTCTTATCTCAAAAATATATTACAAAGTGTCGTATTGAATGGATATAAGTCTAATTATTATGTGGCTCTATCAGGCGTACCACAAGGTTCACATATTGGTCCTATTCTTTTTTTGGCGTTTATTAATGATATAACACATAACATTAAGTTCAGCCACTGTTCCATTTTCGCCGACGATTTAAAATTGTTCAAAGCTATTAAAAACCAGGATGATGTTCTATCTTTACAAAATGACCTTGATGCTATCCATGAATGGTGCAAAAGTAATAAAATGAAACTTAATCCTCGTAAGTGTACCTACATTAAATTCACAAAGAATAAATCTACTGTGTAATCTTGTTATTTCATTAATAAAGAGGTACTGAGTGAATCTTCATCCACCTGTGATCTTGGGGTCATTCTTGATAACAAACTTAGCTTTATAGAACATATAGATAATGTGGTAACGCGTTCATGGAAAATGTTAGGTTCTGTCAAACGTACATGTAAGGATTTCAAAAATGCTCAGACTCTGATAACTATCTATAATGCATTGATTCGTAGCAGTTTGGAAATCATCGTATAGGAATCCTTCTTATAAAATTCAGATTCACAGACTCGACCGTTTTTAAAAAAACTTCACTCGATTCATTGCACATAAAGTTCAAAACTGTCCATACTATAAAGATTATAAATCTAGACTTTCTCATCTTGGAATGAGTTCACTGGCTGACCGACGAAAACTTTTAGACTAAATGACGCTACATAAACTTCTACACGGTAAGTTAATTTCGCCAAGTTTACTGCAGCAAGTGTGCTTTAAAATCCCTTATCATATTCCTAGACACCCAATTACTAATTTGTTCAATATTCCCATCAGTAGAACCAATTTAGGCAAGTTTTCTCCGTTAAGCAGATGTATGCGAACTTGCAACAGCTTAAACAATCATGACATCGACATCTTTAGCGACCCCGAACGTGAATTCAAAAGAAAATGTAAAGACTTATTGTTACCTGCCTTGCCAGAATAATGACTCAAAATTATTATTTATTGTAATTATTACTGGATGTGGTGCTTTTACTTTGATTGATTAGTTTAATTCCTTTTTGATTTAGAGTTTATATGTTGTTTAGGTTTTTTTTCTCTTACATTGATGTATACACCTGTAAAGACATATCCTTTATCTAAAAATGTAGTATTTTTGATTGTAACAATGTTTACTGATATTGTCGATGGTGTATCTATTTAAAAAAAAATACATAAATTATACCAACGGCGTACTAAGTTTAAGCTGTTTCTCTACTTTACTCTGCTTTAACCCAAAATTTAATAAAATAACTACAGCGTAATCCTTTATGCCGCTAAATATATTCAGAAGGTAAAAATCAATAATTGAAATAATAAATCGCTTAATGATTTCTTAAATTTACGCGAACACTACACATTGAATAAAACGATTATTCACGGATTTTATCGCGTTTAATTACTTTAATTCATTTTTATTATCCCGACGTTTCGGGTGCTTTACGGCACCCATGGTCACGGGGGGGACTGAGATATTTGACGTCCCAATGTCATAGTTAGTCCGCCTAACTTCAGTTTTAGAATATTAATGTTTGGTCCGATTTACGCAAAACGAGCTTATAGTATCATGAAGTCTTGCAGTGGTATGCTTGGGTTTGGGTTTAATTTTGTTAATTATAGGATCCCAAGCAGCTGGCAGCACCCATCCATCTTATCTATTGAAATTTGGATTTTTTTTAATTTCAATAGCCTCGCGTATTATCCTTGGTAGGAATCGGTGTTCTTTTGCGAGGTTTTGTGGTTTATCAAATCGAATGTAACGGTGGGGACGATCTTGAACATGTTCGCGAGAATTCTGCAGCCTGCAGCGTAAATCTGACCAAACATTAATATTCTAAAACTAAAGGTAGCCGGACTAACTATGACATTGGGACGTCAAACATCTCAGTCCCCCCGTGACCATTGGTGCTGTAAAGCACCCGAAACGTCGGGATAATAAAAATAAATTAAAGTAATTAAACGCGATAAAATCCGTAAATAATAGTTTTATTCAATAATAAATCGCTTTAATAAATAATAAATCACTTGAGATGTAGAGGTACAGTTAAATAGAAATAGTCGCACGATGATGGATTGTGGGTGTGGATGAATGGATTCCCTTTTGTTCAATTATATCCCATCAAAAACATAAATGTGAAATGAGAGCCAAGTTAAATATTATATATGCCTTGGTTGTTGACTTCAACGACAAAAGAAGTGAGATCTAAATGGGTGCCAAGTTCAGTGGTCAGCCCTGAAATTTATTTATAACAACATAAAATATCGTTTCTTCTTATAACTTAGGATAATATATTGTAGCCTAAGGTCTGACTTTGCTAGTTTTCATATACGAATTATATTATAGCCTTCGCAAGTTCTAAACCTGTTACTTGTCGGTTCTTATTTTATTATTCCGAAAATTTGGCTTGCTGGTTAAAACTAGCCATCGAACATGATAATTCGTATATGAGAACTAGCCAAGTAGCCAATGCCGTGTAGTGGCGGTTAAGAATATCCACTACCCATATCTTCCCGTGGGTGTCGTAAAAGGCGACAGAGGGAAACAGGCAGGAGATGGGCAGCAGCATCTTCCTGATAACAGCAACTGTACGACAAAAAAAAAACTGCGGTTGGCAACCCGCTCGCCAAGCGTGGCAACTATGGTAATATACCCCCCCCATGAACAATTACACAAATAGACGGCCCCCAGTCCCCGGCGGCCCCGTTATTCCTGCATGCAGGCGCAGGCATACATTTTTCCCCCCCGAACGGGTTCCCGCCTTGTCGTGGCCGGGGGGCTTAGTAGCCGTGGCTTGGTCTCCCACTGTGAACAAAGAGGAACCCACGTGGCTGGCCCGAGGTGAAGGGCCGGCCTGAGGTGGCCACTCCGAGTGGGCTTGGGGAGCCCACTTAGGATGTGTGCTGGTGGACTGCAGCGAGTGGGGACTCGCGCACCCTCTACCGCTGCAGCCGAGGTGGAGTCGCGGAGGAAGAGGAGTGTTGGTATGGCGATGCGCCACTCGCCCTATCCTTCGCGACTCAAACGGGGCCGCACCGTTGATGCGGTGGTGGTGGGGCTGCGGGGGGAGAGGATTGTCGGTATTGCGAGGCGCCGCTCTCCCTACCCTCCGCAGCCGAATCTTGGTTGGCGGCGGAGCCATAGACCAGATCCGCCGCTGGGGTCGGGAAGGCTAGTACTTCTAAGTGCTCGTTTTTCCTGGCCCCATGGCCTTTGTGCATCGGACGCGGGGGCATCTGTTGCACAGACGTAATTTGAGGCCGTGGAGGAAGGCGCGCCATGTGTTCTGGTGCGCCTTACCTGGGAAGGAGAACGGGGAGGAATTTTCCTCTCCCGAGGAGGTGCTGCCATGGGGCGGCAGGCGCTAGTAGGGCCGCGGATGTGTGCGAAAGCGTTCCCGTAGCCCTGCCAATATGCGACAAAGGTGGAACACCATGGGGTTTTAGTCGGTGCGAGTCCGACATAACCCGTCCTTGCCCCAGCGAGGCGGGTATGCGTAGGCATTTCCCCATGCAAAAAAAAAAGGCTACAATATATTATCCTAAGTTATAAGAAGAAATGATATTTTATGTTGTTATAAATAAATTTCAGGGCTGACTATTGAACTTGGTACCCATTTAGATCTCACTTCTTTTGTCGTTAAAGTCAACAACCAAGGCATATATCATAATATTTAACTTGGCTTTCATTTCACATTTATGTTTTTGATGGGATATCACTACTTTTTGTACACAAATTATTAGTAGGTACTTATTTATAACAAAATATACACCAAATGGTTTTTGTTAAACTGCTGTATTTTGTATGTTTACGGGGTATAATTATTTTTTTTTGTGTTATTTTCTATATTTTCTTGTGCCTTTGATATGTTTGAGTGAATTGCCCATTCAATATCCGGATTTTTTGTCACGCATTTTCTGTTTATACTTATTTTGGCCAAGTCGGGGCGGTATAACGTGCGCCGACGGTTGTACTCTATAATAGAGCTCTCTTGTGAGATGATTTGACTTGGATCTAAATTGATAAGATGTACTTCATCTACGATTTTAGCTCTAGAGAGTCCAACGTAAGCCTGCCCTCTACTAAATATAGAGGAGCCTATGTCGAGAAGAGCACTGTCAAGGCTAAGGCCTTGTGATTTGTGGATAGTAATAACATATGCTTAGCAAATAGGGAATTATTCCATGTGAACATATACATTACTTAATATCTGAAACGACGATCACATGGAATAGGCAGCTTCCATCGGGAGGCAGTGTGTCACCCACCCGTAATTCTATTGTACGACGCATTGTACAATATACGTAATAAAAAGATAATTATTTAAGACGATCACGTAACAAATAACCTGTTATCTATTGAATTCTCAAGATAATATGTAACCATACCAATAGTCACATTATCACTTATTCAGAGTTAGGTATACATACCTACTTATAACTATACTGAAATTACTATTAATTTTTGATTTAAACTATTTCCTATACCATCTAGACACGCGGTGCGTACTTACTAAAAAATTGTAATAATAATATAACCACAAATATATCAGTATTTTTTAAGAAAACCTATTAATTTCGTAGCATGAATCGCCACCTCATAGGTCAGATATCGAGAGACGCTCGCGTTTATGAGCGCAACTGCCAGTGCCACCTGCCACTCGCTCGGACCTCGGACACGTTCGCGTCGGTTTTATCGCACCGCTCCAACCCCGCTCCTCCGGCGGTGTACCGCGCGCTGTGTATATATTCCTAATAGAATCATTTAAGTGAAAAATTATAATAAAATGAAAAAAAAATATCAGTTTCTGATTTATTCCTTTGTATTCACCTAATTACCTATCTGCATGCCAAATTTGAACTTTCTAGGTCATCTGGAACTGGGTTAGAGTTTTGATCTATAGGTCAGTCAGTGATAAAAATGACGATTTTTAGACGTTAATATCTAAATAACCGTTTAAGATGTGTTTACGAAATTGGAAATACTTATATATCTTGCAAGTCTCAATATATGTGCCAAATTTGAAACGTTTATGTGAAATAATTTTTTGAGTTACAAGGGGGTCAAAAGTGGCTCCAAATGGTTCGTGTAATATTACACACGGTGCGGCTCGCCGTTCTGCTTGAACTTGGCTTGACACGCTACCGCGTGTCTAGATTTTTAATAATAAGCTTTTATTCAAATGTTCTAAAACGAAGAAAATAAACTTTAAATTAAAACTTGAAGGTAAAACACCGCCAACTCCTTGACTCCGGGCTTCTTCTTATAATTTCGTGACAAAAATAGCCCAATAACTGATTCTGACTTTGGAATTCAAGCCTACCAGGTTTTTTACATGATCAGCAGTCGCTCATACGACCACTAGACCAACACGGCAGTCAGAAATAATAACCAGAATGACTTCAAAATAGCTAATATTTAAAACTTCATAAACTATTTTTCCAATACTAGGGAGGATTTTTTCTTCAAATGTATTTAATAAAAAGAATCATTTAAATCGGTTAAGCCGTTTCCCGTAAATCAATAAATATTCGCATCGAACATACAAAGAAACATCCTTGTCGTTCCTCTTCTTTTTAGTAATTCGGCTAAAATTAAATTATACACAAGTCGGTTCCAAATAAATTTTAATTCAATATTTATTCAATTCATCGAGAAACTATTATGATAAATGAAAATACAGTAGAGATAGAAAATAAGCGAAAAGTAGAGTTAATCATATTAACATTTATTTAAATAATAAAACACGCACCGATTATTATACAATATCGTTCCGAAGTTTAAGATATTTTCTTCTAGAATATTTTCGAAGAATAAAGTAAATTATATATTTTAGACAAGGTGACCGAGCAGAAACAGTGTAAAAACATTCGACAGCGTTTTTACTATTTTTTTGATATTAGTAAGTACCTGTTTTAAATGAATAAAATTAAGATTATTATTATTATTATCTAATTTGTAATATAATTGTTAGTACGTAGGTCACTTAATAAGTTTCGAAATTTAAAAATACAACGCACCCATGTTATATATTTCTAAAAAGCAAATTCATTTAAAAATATAACGCCATAAACCAATTGCTCAACATTAAACAAAAACAAAGTTCTATTAATTTTCCTGCAATGCTTACGCTATTATGATTTTAAATTTGGTTTAACCCAACTATTGAGTTTACAACGGCTAGAATCAGCATTAGAGGACTCAACTCCATCACGCGCAACAATTTTTAGATAGTTTGCTGAATTCAAAAGGGGTAAAATTAACCTTAAAGATGACTAAAAACCGGGGTCCCACAATCAGCCCCGCAAACAACAGTCACGGCAGAAAATGTATGGACAACTGAAATGTTGGTGCGAGATGATCCACGAATCACATACACGGACATCGAAAAGATTTTAGGCATTAGTTTGGGGAGCATTCATACCATACTACATCAACATCTTGGAGTGAGGTAGAGTTGTCGATGGACCCCTCGTTTGCTCTCCGAAAGCTAAAAAGAGACTCGTGTGGATTGGTGCCATGAAATGCGTCTATGTTTTGAAAACGGGGCATCTAGGCGTGTTTCAGAAATCGTTACGGGTGGCGAGACATGGATCTATTAATATGATCCAGAATATAAAAGGCAAACATCGGTATGGGTCTACTCAGAAGGACAGTTACCGACAAAACTGCAAAGACCTCGCAACGTCGGCAAAAAAAATGGTGGCTAGTTTTTTTCGCGAAGTGGACATTTGTCGACGTCAATGCTAGATAATTGTAGGTCAGTCAACTCTGAATGGTATACTGCAGTTGCATTACCCAAAGATTTTTAAGCTGTGCGGGGGAGAAGACCAAAGGCCAGGCTTCGGGGAATCATGCTGCATTACGATAACGCCTCTTCACATACCTTCCTTAGAAGTCACAAAGTTTGTATTGTAGAGGATCTTTAATAGCAGACCATGTATACGTAGGTGCATATATGGACGTAACAGCCTGGCCACGGGACATTCGCCGTAGCAAAAATTCACGCAGCGCGAACGGCGAGGCGTCTAGCGTCTAAAACAAATATATAGAAATGTACGGACCAAGCCACGCGTAGCGGCGAGTGGCGACGCGACCGGCGAAATTTACCGGGCAAATCGCGCGGGCGACTGGCGGCGCGGCGGGCGAATGAAACAAACGTATTAATCAGTACAGTGCAAGCCACGGAGTCGGGCGGCAGCCGCGGCGAAAATCGGCGAATAATATAGGGAACAAAATATTTTAGTTGTTTTCGCCGCGAATAATGCTGGGCCGACAAAAACAATTTAAAATTCTATCCGCATTGACTTTTATCTCCAATTCTGGTTGAATATTAACAAGACTATTTCGACACTCATTTAGGTATTTACTCGAAATTTTTTTCTAGATGCATTCTATTTGTTGTGGAATTCTCCATGTATAACCCAATTCCTATTCAAATCATGTACTCCGCAATCTCTTCCAAATATTATGTCTTGAATCAAAATACAATTACTTTCTAAGCAATATCGAGATAACTTTGATAAAGACATTTCACTCTCGGCCTATCTGGTCGCGGCGGCAAACGTGAATTCCCGTAGCCTTCAAATCGCGCCGGGCGAATTATCGCCCCGCCTGTCGCGTCGCCGTTCGCGCCGCCGATCCTCGTGGCCAGGCCGTAAAGGAGGCGTTTTATCACGAGTATTAGTAATCCCGCAAATGTCAACCGTACGTAAAAAATTCAACGCAACTTTTTCATTTTAATCCGAACGATACAAACTCGGAAATAGAGGGATGATGTAATGATGTAAAAAATATTAGACATAATGAACGCTTAGATAGGAAATGATTTGATTTTTTAATGAAATTAACAATCGCTTAAAATAAAAATCAATCGACAGCATGAAATTTGCACTAAGTAGACATAGAGTTGAACCGCCACTGATTGACTTGATGGTAAACATCCTCAGTTTATAAACAAAAAAAAATTGCTGGCTCAAGCAGTCCAAAATAAAGAATGTGTCTGTAGAATATGGCCATAAACGAATTAATCATCAAATAAATGCCAATCCCTTCCATACATACATACATTGGTTATGCAGATGACCTGACAATACTGGTCTCGGGAAAAACAGCAAGCATTGTGTACGACCTGACCCAAGCGGCTCTCTGCATAGTGGAGAGTTGGTGTAAAGAATATTACTTTAACTGTTAAGCCAAATAAAACGGTTCTAGTAATTTGAACGCAAAAATTAATAATGAATAACTATCACTTGTCAAGTATTTTCAGCACAAAACTCCAGTTATCCTCTGAGGTAATGGTATATTTCATTACGAGTGCGGAAAGCCTGTCATTGCAAAGAGTTCCGACAAATATCTACCCGAGCCGAGGCGCAGCCGACGGTGAGGGTTGACATTTGGAACAAGTTGCAATGACGCACGTCTACTGAACAACTATTTTTAATACAGTTGCGAATAAAATAAATAATTACAAAAATCAAAAACCCGACTGCAAAAAAGATAATTTAAAATTAATGCACTAAAAAGATCGAAACAAGATTGAGAATACAAAACAAAATTAAAATAAACAGTTAACAGACTATAATTATCTTTTTTGCAGTCGGGTTTTTGATTTTTTTATTATTTTTTTATTTAAGACTTTTCAGTGTCCTAGCACACTCTTATGAACAAAAACTGTGCTACTTATATAAGTTATGCAAAACGTAGATGATTGATGGTATGCCAATAAACACACACAAATGAAAATTTTTGATAATATCAAATACTTCGTATACCTATATAAATACAAAAAGCTGAACAATAAACAGAAATAAAATGTTTTAAGAAACCAATATACATATAGCTTTTACATGAAAACGCAACAAATTAAAAACAGAAAATCTTTTAAACCAATCAAATCAATATATACAAATTTATAGGAAACAAATACTTAGGTATAATTATGTATTATCGCAATACACATATATCTGAAGTAAACGAACTATCGATCACACTTATATCAAATAAATATTACAGCCTTACATACATCTAAAACAGAAGAATATATCTAATTACTAAAAATACCTAAGTTTACAAGATTTAACAAACGAACTAGGATAGAACTCACAAGTAAACTAGCGGACGACCAAGCACAAGCACACGTGTACGAAACTACGAATACGACCAAAGTAAAAACATCCAACGCAGACAAACTCAGAATAGATATTTTCCTATTTTATTTATAAGCGTTAAGCAATTCCTTTTAATATATTATATACTTTATCGTTGAATATAATACATTGCTTGTGTTTAAACGAAAACTGATACCCACTATAACAGAACGTATCCCTAGCGCGATTCAGAATTCTATGTTAGTGATGTCGAACTAATTCTATTCTATGCGACTTTATACTATATATTATAACCATATATACATATACTATAACCATATTGTTGAATATAATACATTACTTGTATTTAAGCAAAAACTGTAGGCCTGGGTCGTATCCCGTTTTCTGAGAATCGTATCTATAACAGATTTCAAGTTTCAATATCTTATAACTACCCTTTAACCAAAACCCAAAACTATATACCTATTTCAATATGTATGTAGATATTCTGCATACACGTTTATATTATTTTCTACTCCGATACGCTGTTGAAATCCAATACGAAGATTTTATAGTTATTCTTACGTATTCGATGTGAATCAGTATTGTAGATGTATAGTATTAGAGTAAATAATATAATAGTATATATAGTTAATTTTAGTTTTAAATTTATTATTTTAAGGTTTTAAACTCGTTTTCGGTTAAGTCAATTTAGTACAATTTGTTTTACCTACATATACTTATGTATCGATTACTGTAAATAACGTATTTACAAGTATGTAGGTACATAAATGTTAGTAAATTAAAAAGCCGATTCCCGCGCCTTCGGTCACGAGAAAACCAATAAAAAATAAAAAATATTGGTCGGTTTTTTACAAAAGATCAAAGGATTGTTGGCAGAGTTTGGTCGCCGCGTCCACACGTTGGCCGCGAGTTTAGTTTGCTACAAGCTCCCAGAGTGATTACACGCATCTGATTAAAATTTTATATTCACTCTTTGTAGGGTGGATGGCCCAATTACCAGCCTTTTAGTGCCAATTTCAACTTTAAACATTCCTACTACTTTAATTAGCACAATTCAATTATTTTTAAACATTTGTTTTAATCGATAAGCTATTTATAAAAAAATAATGAACATTTATTTACAATCAGATTATTACGAGAACAATTTTAAAATGAAAAAAAATGAAGCACGTCGTTTATACGTGGTAGAACCATGCAGTTATATTAGAAGTATAGTTGTAGCACGAATGGGTCGGTTCGACCGGGGAAGGACCACGCTCTCACAGAATATCAATGTAAAATAGTAGCTTAATGATTGTGTGTTTCGTATAGTGAGTGTAGAGAACCAGAGACACTTTTTAAATGAAACGAGGCATTTCATCTTAGTCCTCACGGGTGACAACGCATCTGCATTTTGATTCGTAATCGAGGATAGATGTAGATGTCTATGGGCCACAGCAACCACTTACCATCAGGTGAACTGTGTGCTCGTTTGTCACCCTATCCTATATAAAAAAGCGTCGATTTCTTATAATTTAATCGTGCAAGTTTTCGAATCATCATCATCATTACAGCTCTTCACAAGTCCACTACTGAACATCTTCCTCCAAAGAAAGCCGCAAAGCATGGTCCTGAGCTACTTTCCTTGTCATGAGTTTTTCATTTATGTTCTAAGTTATAATTAGTACCTATTATTAAGTCAGTGTTAATTATATTTATTGCTATTGTTTTCAAAAAATAATTAAATTACCAATAAATTATAAGGTGTTTTTTATATACATCAAATGTCTGATAGAAAAGCAAGTACATGTTTTGCTAAACTTTAAAAACAAACCCCAATTTTAAAACATAGACTTATCGATTGTAACTCCTTTAACTTTAAAATAAGTTTAGTTCTAATTAATGGTATTTATTCCAGTTTCTGATGCATGTAAAGAATAAATAAAGCTAATCGTATATCTATTTACAGCCCATTAATATTCACTATTCTTTTATAAAAACGTTACCCCCCACACTTGGATTTTCTCCTGTATCGCGGAGGCAACTTACAAACATAAATTGAATAAGGACACACATCGAGACCCGAAACAATTATTTGTAGGATATACAAATACTTGGTCCGTGCGGGATTCAAACCCGCGACTCCTGGCACAGTCACTCCACTCCCTGCACTCCTCACTCCAGCCAAGCCACTGCGCCACGGAGCCGTCGTCTAAAATAAAATAAATTCGTCCGCACATAAACGACGTTAGACAATGCACGGCCTTCAAGCCACACCTCCGTGCCCGTCGGAGTGGGGAGCGTGAGGTTTTTTTTCGTTACGGAATTTCTGGATTCGGTCCCCGCGCTCAAGGCCCGCGATAGAAGCTATGCAATAGCTTAAAAATACCGTTGGGATTTCTCAAAATCCTTTCTTTGAGCGGATCTACTTTTGTAGGTATATTATATAGACAACCTACCGATTTCAAGCTAAGCACGTTTTGTATTCAACCCAAAGATATAATAATGAAGGAGATATGCCCAGTAGTTGAAAATGTATCACAACCCGTTGTCTCCAGTTGGCCCCTACCTCGCGCCAACTACTATACAAACAGATCAGTAAAAGCAATAGATACGCAGTCACGCATACACTCGCATTTAATAAATCATAACGTACTACACAATTAATAATAAACCATATCTCTAAATCCACAACGTCCATTTACCATTCACCGTACTACTTACTCACACAAAAATATCGGGCACTATCGTTGTGCTGTAAAAAAGCCATTTGTTTTACATATACGTTAGTGATTGACTAAATTGGAAAGTTATCGATTGTTTCGTTTAAACCAAAATTGTACTAAAATTTTTTTGGGCCCTAATAATAAAATAAATCAAAACAGTAAAAATCCGGTTATGTTAGTTTAGGCTATCATAGTGGATTGAATTAGTAGGTATTTTTGAACCATGATACTGGTGTAATGGTGCTTACTAACTGACCTGTAAAGTGAAGGTATTTGTGAAGCACTTGACGTTTTTATATTTCTGGGGTGGCATTTTTGTGAAATAGTGTAATCTTAAATTAATGTATTTTCCACAACTGCTTTTATAAGAAATATAATGTGATTATTAATCGAGGACTGCTCAAATTGGTGAAACTTAACATTAAAAAAAATTAAATTTGACAAAACCTTTGCCATGAGTTCCTGTTTGACATTTTTAGTTTTACTTATTTATCATTAGCGAGACAAGCTGTTTTTATGATAATTTTAATTCACATACAAATTACGACGACCAGTACTAGTTTTTATAGGGAATGAATTCAGTGGCCTTTCAGTGGCATCAATCCATTCCTTTTCTAAATTAGCATCATTTGGCAAGCCGAAAGGTACGATTAATAAACTATTTATTGTTTTCATATATCCTAAGTGTTCGCGACGGCCTAAAAACGCTAAGAAACAAAATGATAAAGAATATTGTTTTTTGTATTAATAGTGAAATTACCGACAAAACTGGGTGAAAACGTGTGTTAATATAGCTGTGTAGCATGTTTTCTATATTTGTATAGAATATCGTTTTGATAACAAGTGATATAAACAACTTTTATTATATTAAGAAAAATCGACCAATCGCAGCGCGTCTTATCCTAGAACTATCTAGAAGTTTTTAATTAACTGCGTAATAGTTTATACTAAAAATAATGAAAATAATTTTATGTTCTAAAAGAGTTGCAAATATGATATTGAATTAACATATGGCTTATAGATTAAGGAAGTGTAGGAATATTTTGTATAATTAAACGCATTTCGTAGTTATAGAAAAATCAATTAATTAATGTACCCAAATATTATGAAAATTTGGGACATTTAATTTTAATAACTTTTTACAATGTTAATGTTTTGTGTAACCTTTATGATATACTAATAAAGTACCAGACTACCGATTTGTTAATGTATAGCATGTTTGTGTAGCAATTAGTTTTGTATAGAAAATATTGTAATTTATGCCATTTGCATAGTGAAAAGTTTATGCAATAAAGAGGCAAAACGGAAAATGGCAAGTGGCTCACTGTAAAGTATAGCCAAAGTCTAACTTAGGGGCTCGTGACCCAGTAGGAGTAGTAGTGTGAAGAACTACCAGTTACAAGCAGTGGTATCCGGTAGTAGCTGAAGTGACTAGTAGCAGTGTATAGTGAATAGTGAAAGTGTTAGCTAGCCGAAAAAGTCGTAACTGACATTCGCAGTTACATATAGTGAAAGTGGTAGCTAGTCGAAAAAGTTCGTAACTGATATTCGCAGTTACATATAGTGAAAGTGTTAGCTAGCCGAAAAAGGTCGTAACTGATATTCGCAGTTACATATAGTGAAAGTGTTAGCTAGCCAAAAAAGGTCGTAACTGATATTCGCAGTTACATATAGTGAAAGTGGTAACTGATATCCGCAGTTACACAAGTGATAAAATCAGCTAGTTTTAGTTGATAATAGCTGCTAGTCAGTAATGTTAGAAAACCAGCTACTACCAATAGATATTTGATACTACCGTACAATTTAAAGAAATCTTTTGACATATACAGTGACCAACCAATAGGTAACAACCGTAGTTCAACAACCGTGGTCAATAAAAATGGTTATAAAATTTCGCGACTAATCAATCAGTCGAACCGCTGGCCACTACCTTGCTATTTGTATTTATTAATCGTGCATTTTGATTTGAACCTCAGTCCACAATATCTCAGCGGCACCCACAAAGACGGCAGTGAAAGTACCCACCGGAACCTATAAGTCTAGGACGTGAACGACTCGCAAAGTATCTTCGACAACATTTACTTCGGAGAGTTTCGCCCGTTTTCGATGGTCGTTCGAGCCGGATCTATCCGTTTGTATTTTGGAACCGGGTACATAGTCACCACCGTATTAAAACCGCAGAATTTTCAGATTCAAGATGCCGATCACCCGTTCGCAAGGAAGGGAAGCCAAGGCGTGGACCGTCGGTCTGGAAAGAGGTTCGTCGGCCAGTAACGCCGCCGTCCACCACCAGATACCACCACGCTCACCGTCAACGGTAGAGGGCGCTGAGGCGCCATGCTGCCCCCCCTAGGGGGGATACCCCTGACCGCGCTGGCCACTACGGCCCGCACAACGAAGCAGAGGGAACATATAGAAGGCAACGATGACTTTAGCCGTGCATCATAGCTAACAGGCCGGGAAGACACCCACACCGAAGAGCCACTGAGGGGCCACACCGATTGCAGTACGAAGTCAAAGAAGACTGTTTGGCCCAATAGAAGAATTTTGAAGGCTCGTGAAGAAGTATTGAAGATCAAACTAGAACTTGCGCAGATCTCCTTACAGATGGCTGAAGAAGAAGACGAATCAGACGACTATGATGAAGATGGTCACTCCAAAAATGTACAAAAGGATCCCATGTCACAGAAGCTCAGCCAGGGACCCACCGTTAATGAAGACAGGGGGCTCCTACCGATTGTATCAGAGCTCACATACCAGAATTCCTATCCAGAAGATGTACGAAAGGATCCCAATTCAAAGAAACCTAGCCAGGAACCCAACATAAGTGAAGACAGGGGGCTCCGTCCATTTATATCGAAGCTCACATTCGCTATAGCCGTGCTCACTGACAAATCAAAGTTAGAGAGTGCGCCACTATCGTCGCATACTTTCGCAGCGTCGAAAGCTATAATGACACTGCCAATCTTTAGCGGAGCACATATCGAGTGGCTTTCATTCCGTGCCATTTACGAAACAACCCGAGGCTACTTCAATGACATTTAAAACACTACTAGACTAAGACGAAGTCTACAAAGGAAGAGCCTTGGAAACAGTGAGTTCAGAACTCATCGGGCATGCTGAGCCAGATGAGATTATGCGAGAACTGGAGCTACAATTTGTGCGTCCAGATTCAATCACGCAAGCAGAAACCGAGAATTTGCAGGGATTAGCACGCTGTACAGTAGCACCCAGAGACATCTGCACATTCGCGAGCAAAGTGAGGGGAAGCGTCGTCACTCTTCGAGCCCTAAAGCGAGATAATTACCTCGTCAACGCAGAGCTGCTACGACACCTCAGCGACAAACTGCCAAACTCTATACGTGCCCAGTGGTATAGAATCTACACCGAAAAATATGACTCTAGACCAGACTTCGGCTGCTTCAGCGAGTTTATTACCGAGCAAGCTCGCTACTGCAGTGCATTTGCGCCTCCAAAAATTATAAACGAGGCACAAAGCAATCGTTCAGTACATAGAGCACACGCGGCTACTACCAAGCCGTCTCCGAAATGCAGAGTGTGCGAAAAGGAGGGTCACTACGGATCCGAATGTAAAAAAATTTAAGGAAGCAGATATCAACAAAAGATGGGAACTCGCAAAGCAAAATAATTTCTGTTTCCGCTTTTACGTTATAAAAATCACACACAAATGCAAAACCAATAAGTGTGGAATAGAAGGATGCACCGTGACACACAATGGACTTCTGCATAATAATACAAAGGAGAAGACTGAGGTCAAATAAAAAGGAACCTCAAGAAACCGTAGCTAACTCATTCGCTGTGTCAAATATATTACTATTTAAAAATAATTCCAGTGCGAGTAATTGGACCGGCGGGAGCTGTAAACACACACGCCCTGCTGGATGATGGGTCAACAGTTTCACTAATGGATGAAGAGATCACCAAGCAAATTGGAGCTACAGGGTGGTTGGACCCGTTTAAGATCACCGCTATCGGGAACACTACCCTCGATTCACCGGAATCCCGAAGAATTAAAGTATCGCTGAAGAGTCTCCACAGCAAAAGGGTGCCATTCAAAGCACGCACGGTCGCAAGCCTAAATTTGGGGCCACAGACTGTGCGTGCAGTAGACATAGCCAAGTGCAACCACTTGAAAAACCTAAAGGAGCAGCTAATATATGACTCCGGCAACCCAAGGATCCTAATAGGACAGGACAATTGGAGACTTCTGATAGCCACTCAAATCCGAAGAGGTCCGTTGCACCAGCCAATCGCCTCGCTCACAAAATTAGGATGGGTGCTACACGGGGCACACACTAAAGTCCCGTATCAGCGCGTCCACGCGGCTAATGAGCTACACAAGAGCGAGGGAACTATAGATGATCAACTCCGCAAATATTTCGCGCTGGAATCTCTCATTATCAATCCGGGAAAACCAGACTCCGATCCAGAGAAGAAAGCTGAAGATATAATAAATAGCAACACCCGTCAGTTACAAGACGAGCACATAGAAACAGCGCTTCTCTGGAAGAAAAAGGATATCGAAATGCCTAGTAATTATGAAACAGCAATAAAACGGCTCGTTTCCATTGAAAGAAAATTAGATCGAGACGAAGGTCTAAAAAGGAAGTATGATGAAAAAATGAATTCCCTAGTAAAAAAAGGATACGCCGAGATAGCACCGAAAACTAGCACACCGGGAAGAACATGGTACCTGCCCCATTTCGACGTCCATAACCCAATGAAGCCAGAGAAGTTTCGAATAGTACACGATGCCGCAGCCAAAACAAAGGGGGTGTCGTTGAACGACTTCCTGCTCATGGGTCCAGACCTACTGCAATCACTACAAGGGGTCATGATGCTTTTTCGCCGCCATAATATCGCTGTCTCCGCGAACATAGCCGAAATGTTCATGCAGGTCAAAGATAGACCCAAAGACAGAGATGCCTTAAGATATCTCTGGAGAGGGGATCGACTAATGAAGCTCCACAAGAATATAGAATGACGTCGATCATTTTCGGTGCAGCCAGTTCACCCTGCACAGCCATATTCGTGAAGAACTGGAATGCTAAAAAACACATAGACAAGTATCCAGAACGCGTAGAAGCTATCATTCAAAACCACTATATGGATGACTATCTCGACAGTTTCCAGTCTCTGGAAGAGGCAATGCGAATAACGAAGGAAGTTCGCTACATACACAAAAACACGCACTTCACCTTAAGAAAATGGGTTTCCAACACACCAGAAGTTGTAAAAGAATTAGAACCTGACGAAGCATCTGAGTCAGTCGATCTGGGAAACAAAGGAACCGAGGAAAAGATAACTCGGATTAATCTGGAAACCGGGTACCGATCAGCTGAGCTTCAACCTAAAGCTCGCTCGACTTCCAATCAATTTGCTGCATAAAACACCAACCAAGAGGGAAGCACTCAAAATAGTAATGTCGCTGTATGACCCGCTCGGCCTCGCCACCCAAGTTACAATTCGAGCAAAGCAAATACTGCAGGAAGCGTGGAGACGAGGAACAGACTGGGACCAGGAGTTGGACGAAGACCTGACTAAACAATGGTCCACATGAATCCAACACCTGGAACAGCTCAAATCAGTAAGCATCCCAAGATGCTACCTGGGATTCAGCGACGCACGTTCACTCCAAGTCCACGTGTTCACCGATGCCAGTGAGAGCGCCTACGCAACGGCAGTCTACTGGAGATCAACGACACCCGATGGGACAGTACATGTAAGCCTCATCATGGCCAAGACGAAGGTAGCTCCGCTGAAAGTAACGTACATACCTCGCCTCGAGTTACAAGCCGCCGTGATGGAAGCCGCGTAGCTGCCGCCGTCATCCAGGCACATTGCGTGTCGCCTGAAGCCGTCACATATTGGACTGACAGCAAAACTGTCCTCACGTGGATTAAAAAAGGGCTCCAGGAGTTACAAACCTGTCGTTGCCCACCGAATAGCAGCAATCGAGGAGCATAGTAAAGTAGAGGACTGGCGCTGGGTACCTACCAAATTGAACATAGCTGACATTGCCACGAGGGACGTACCACCGAACTTCGACTCCAATCACGAGTGGTACAACGGCCCATCGTTTCTGTATAAAGAACCGTCAGCATGGCCAACCGAAAGACCCACGTCATCCGAACCCACAGGTGAGGAAAGATCCCTCACCATTAAGGAATCGCATCAAGCTCCGATACTCTGAGAAGCTGTTCCCGATCCAGCAAAGTTTTCGAGATGGGATTCGCTTATTGCGAGCTACGGCTAGAGTGCTACAATTTATAACACTCTGCCACAAAACCACAGACAGGACCTTCTATAAAAGAACCAAAAGGGACAAAGAGGAACATTCCGACTGGAGAAAATCGAAAAATAATCCGGGACAAATCGCGCAGCCTCCCAGTCAAGTGAAAAATAGAGATGTCAAAAGGTACATCACACTAGAGGCCGAATTCATCAGAGAGGCCGAAAAGCTCCTGATACGTGCTATACAAGAGGGCACCTTCTCACAAGAGATAACCGATCTCCGTAATAATAAAAAGGTCGCTCATGATAGCCGCCTACGACCGCTCCAAATAGAATTGAAAGACGGGATCATCGCGCTACGAAGTCGCATAGCCGCCATGAAGGGAGTCACAGAAGACATGAAGGGGCCAGCTATATTGGATGGTGATCATTACATCACGCAATTATACATTGACTGGATGCATCGTAGCCTGCATATTGCGGAACAGCCAACCATCAACGAGGTTCGACAGCACTACTGGGTGATCCGACTTCGACCCACCACAAAAAAGATAGTGAGCCAATGCATACAGTGTCGTATCAGAAAAGCACAACCATCAGTGCCAGCGACCGGTGACCATCCCAGTACACGTCTCGCTCATCACCAGAGACCGTTCACCTTCACCGGTCTGGACCTCCTAAGCGCTGACTCCGCAATAATGGCATTAAGAAGATTCGCAGCTCGCCGAGGGTGCCCCACCGAGATTTACTCCGACAATGGCACCAACATGCACGGCGCAGACAAGGAACCGCGCCTTTCATGGGAGGAGTGTGGGAACGTCTCATACGGTGCGTGAAGACGGCACTATACACCGTCATGAAGGACATCAAGTCATCACCGTCAAGGAGAGACATTCGCATGAGGAAGTATTAGCCACGCTGCTCTGCGAAGTGGAGTACACACTAAATAGCGGACCATTGACTTACATCTCTGTAGACAGCGACGACGACGAATCCATCACTCCAAATCACTTCCTTTTAGGAGGATCTGCGAGACTGCCGACACCTGGAGTATTTGATGCAAAGGATATGAATAGCAAAAGACACTGGCGACGCTCCCAGATACTCGCTGACATGTTCTGGCAGCGTTGGATTCGAGAGTATCTACCGGAACTTCAAAACCGGCGGGAGGCCCATGGGCGAGGCCCCAATCTCCAGGTAGGCGATCCAGTCCTCATAGCTGACGGCCAGTTACCTCGTAACACCTGGCCACGAGGGAGGGTAGAAGCTGTCTATCCCGGTACGGACGGACAGATCCGCACTGTGGAGGTACGCACAGCAAACGGCCAAGAGCCCAACCAGAAAACTCGTGCCGCTGCCGAAGTAGAAGCAACGTCGCTCACCGAAATGGATGCAACGCCGCTGTGAAAAAATCGTCGCGACGCTGCACGGCGGGAGAGATGTTCGCGACGGCCTAACAACGCTAAGAAACAAAATGATAAAAAATATTATTTTTTGTATTAATAGTGAAATTACCGACAAAACTGGGTGAAAACGTGTACTAATATAGTTGTATAGCATGTTTATAACTCTTAGTATATTTGTATAGAATGTCGTTTTGATAACAAGTGATATAAACAACTTTTATTATATTAAGAAAAATCGACCGATCGCAGCGCGTCTTATCGTAGAACTATCTAGAAGTTTTTAATTAACTGCGTAATAGTTCATACTAAAAATAATGAAAATAATTTTATGTTCTAAAAGAGTTGTAAATATGATATTGAATTAGCATATAGCTTATAGATTAAGGAAGTGCAGGAATATTTTGTATAATTAAACGCATATCGTAGTTATAGAAAAATCAAAGAATTAATGTACCCAAATAATATGAACATTTGGGACATTTAATTTTAATAACTTTTTACAATGTTAATGTTTAGAGTAACCTTTATGATATACTAATAAAGTACCAGACTACCGATTTGTTGATGTATAGCATGCAATTACACAAGTGATAAAATCAGCTAGTTTTAATTGGAAATTAGCTGCTAGTCAGTAGTGTTAGAAAACCAGCTACTACCAATAGATATTTGATACTACCGTACAATTTAAAGAAATCTTTTGAAATATACAGTGACCAACCAATAGTTAACAACCGTAGTTCAACAACCGTGGTCAATAAAAATAGTTATAAAATTTCGCGACTAATCAATCAGTCGAACCGCTGGCCACTACCTTGCTATTTGTATTTATTAATCATGCATTTTGATTTGAACCTCAGTCCACAATATCTCAGCGGCACCCACAAAGACGGCAGTGAAAGTACCCACCGGAACCTATAGGTGTAGGACGTGAGCGACTCGCCAAGTATCTTCGACAACATTTACTCCGGAGAGTTTCGCCCGTCCGGCACACTAAGCTACTTTTTAGCTCACCGTGTACTAAGCAGGTTTTGCTTGGCGGTCTTTTGTTATAAAAACTCCTGGTTAGTGATAATATTGTTAAATATATGAAACTACACACTCATGTCTAACAAATAAATAGCAAGAATAATTATATTGAATACTTTTAAGCCAAAGTCAATACATAACAATGCCGGTTAGGTATTTATGATACATTCGAATCTTTTAAAAACTGTACATTATATTAAACCCCAAAACCATAAAAATTATGAAAATTTTTCGAATATAAGGCATAACATACGATAATTCAAACATAAGAACACTCCATGGATTATTAACCTAAAATTTAATCAAATTACTTTATGACCTTTGGTTACGCATTCAGCGTATTAGTTGCTGTAAAATAATCAAAATAAGTAATTATTATCATCAAAATAAGTAAGTATAATATTATGTTACATCGGTCTTCCTATCGAATTGAAACGGTTAACAAATTGGAGAATAAACTATAATAGCAATTCGCCAATTCACATTATTGTCGATAGTGGACACGCACATTACAGAGCGGCCGTACTACTCAATATATCCCCATAAATAAAGTATTTTTTGTGATATTTACATTACTTGTTGAGTCACTTGGCGTCATACTTATGTAGTGGTTATGGAGCAATGTATTTACTGCAAAAAATATTACAGTGACTGTGATATTTGGAAACAAAAATAACGTAGTAAGAGAAAAAAATATTTTCGATTTGTTTTTTAATATGATTTTAAAGATAAGTATAATGAAATACTTGTACTTAGGTATGGTATGTGATTACATGATTAACAAAGTTTTTGTTTTGGCTTCGGTTTTTACAAGAAACCACTGAACAACATGGCATTCTGATAATATTTCACGATGACGGTCGCGAGCGCACTAATTCGCAGAGACGGCCATTTGTATAGAAGCTGAGCATTTTGATCATAGCGCGTCGACACAGACACACCCCCTTGCCACTTCTTTTTTTAATATTTCTATGATTCGACCCGTATGTACGTGTACTCAAAACCGTGTATTTATGCTATCTAGCGTCTTGTTAACGTACCACTTTGAGAGTCATCAATTTTCGTTCGATAAAATGACTTTACCCATAAAATGGAATAGATGGCGCTTTACAAAGAAATTTTTTAAAAACATCAATACAAAAATGTATTCTTTTGATTTATTTCATTAAAATTTAGGCTTCACATGTCTAATTGCCCATTTTATAAACCAGCTATCAAAACTTTATGAACCAATTTATTATTCCAAATTAAATTTAAACATACAACTTATATTCGATATTCGATACGTTAGGTTAATTTTTTTTAATTAACGTGTTACCATTTTGTGTCAAAAATTTTACCGCTATTTTTTTATATTTTAAAAAAGCTACCTAAGAGCACTTGGGTATTTAAGACGAATAAAACAATACCTTCAGCTGTTTGATTCTGAAGATTGATACGGTACGGTAATAAAGAAATTTAAAAACATACCTAAATTTAAACACACAACTTATATATATTTTTGTAATCCCTTTTTAAATTTCTTTATTTTGATATCCTATTCGATAGGTTTGGTTAATTTTTTTTTATCAACGTATTACTTCATCAGCCATTTTGTTTATTTAAAAAAAAGCTATCTAAGAACACTTGGATCATTAAGACGAATAAAATAATACCTTAATTGTCGAAATCCATCCAGCCATTTGTAAGATACTAGGTCATAAAGAAATTTACAAACATACAAGATCGCGCGAAAAACATAACCCTTACTTGACAGTCGGGTAAAAAATGAAGCAATGTAATACAATAATAAAAACACAATAAATTCAACTAACTTAGGTATTCATTTATATCCACATTGTTCCTTATTTTCAGCATACTTTTTATCATCGAAAACCTCGACCATAACGTAGAAGGTTTTAATTTTTCTGAGATTTCGGAGAAGTATGCCAACATGCCAACTATTTGCTTTTTTTTCTTCTCTCCAAGCAATAAATTCATCGTATGTAGACATTGAAGTAATACCTATGTACTTACGTATTAGAATAGCTTTTTCAAAAACAAAAAACGTGCGCTACTCTGTGTTCGCGGGATTTGTTTTTTTATCTTAGAATAAACATAGGTAGAATGATCAGTAGGTAATAGAAGATTGTATTGTTAAATAGGTAAATTATATCGAGAACAATTTTTAAATTTTGTCATTTATTTTGTATGTTATATTTGCTTAATTAATATAATATATGTCAAATATAAAAAAACATAATAAATTTATTTGTAATTTAAATGTTTTAATAAGTTTTGTTAAACATACATTTAGTATGTTTAACAAAACTTATTAATATAACATTTAAATTACAAATAAATTTATTTAAATCAGAAAGAAATGCTGGGCACGCAAGTGGCACGTTTCCAGCATTGATATTGTGACGGCCCAATATTATTATTAACAAATAAATTCAATATAAAGGGGCGTCAAAAATAGTCTTAAAAGATATATATTAAGCAATTAAGTTAAATTAATAAACATAAAGTTAATATATTTCAGACATTATCCCAATAACATAGTAAATTAAAGGCAAAATTATTGTTTTTCGTAATAAATAAATTTCTTTAAAAACTTGAAAAAATATTTAAAATAAGATAAATAATAGAAATACAAGTCAAAAAAAAAAATATTATAAAATTAAGTTAAATAACGTTTATAAGATAATTAGAAAAATTGTTAAAAATTGTTTAAGTCATGGGAGGTGTTCGTGTATAAAAGAAAATTTTTCTAAGTTGTGGAAGGAGTTCACGTATAGATGAAATTTCCTAAGTTGTTGAAGGAGTTCATGTATTAAAGAAAATTTTCCTAAGTTATGGAAGATGTTCACGTATATATGTATATATATACGTATACCTGCAGTTGTACATATATATGGGGTGGTCGGGAGCCCGACTGCCTGAAGTACTGTAGCACAATGACTAGTCCTATATTAGGGACTTATGATATTAAACTCAATGATACAAAAGCAATACTATAGAAGGTCTCCATGATGAATTTGTATTTCAATAGTAGGGTCGTGGGTTCGAACCCTATATATTAATGACTTATGAAAGTAAGGTCTATGATACAAAAGCAATACTATAGAAGGTCTCTATGATTAATAGGCATTACAATAGTAGGGTTGTGGGTTCGAACCCTATATTTGATTGACTTTTGAAAGTAATGTCTATTATACTAAAGCAATATTATTGAAGGTCTCCTTGATGCATAAGCATTGTACGGGGTGGTCGGGTGACCGACTGCTCCTAGTACTGTACCAAAATGACTAGTCCTTATTAGGGACTTGAAAAGGAATACTATGGTGGCGTGTGTGCTGCTTCACGAGCAATTAGTCCGAGGTAAACTTGGACTCGTTAACCGATGTGTCCTATACATATCATCTTAGTGCCGGTGGTAAGCGGGTTTGGTGTAGCAATACGGCTTTCCCGTGGACATCGCACACCCATAACGTTTGTGGGCGACATCGTTGCGCATAGCGATGTGTCGTCTATCTTTCGGATTGGGATGTTGAGTGTGTTTGGTAGCACTTTTAAGTGTAACAGGCATACTCAACTTCATGTCTTAGTGCATTAGCGCTATGATACGTGAAGTTTTGTCCACTGGCGTCTTCGTAGCGTGCTACTATGATACGTTGGTGATATTTTTTATATAACAACAATAAAAACTTTGTTACCAAAATCGATAGGAGTCATGTGGGTGTGTTGTGACGGGGCGCCACCCGTATGATAGTTGCATTGATGCTTACTGCTACTTGCGGTATTGCGTCTTGTGATGGACCTGCGGGTGTGCTGCACCTGATTCGACGCACTCTTGTGGTTCTGGTCGATGGAGGTATGCGGGTGGTGATGTCTGCTGGGATGTGTGGGGGACCTTGGGATGGTGTAAGCCCGACGATAGTCGTATTGATGCTTGTTGCTTTCTGCAGCATTGCGTCTCTGCGATGGTTGTTTGGTGGGACGCTATTCTCAATGGCGCTCTCTGCGTCTTGGTTTGACTCACACCTAAGTAGCTTTGCCCAAGTCGGGTCCCTTCATTGCGGGGCTGCAGACTGTCTGCCCTCCACGATGTTTTATATAACAACGTAATATTATATCTCTGTAACTTTCCCACCTTTGAATGATTGAAGGCAACTTGTTGGTGGGTGAGACAAACATGATCGAAAATGCATTTACTCAACGTCAGTGACACAAACCCTATGGTGTGCGCATAGAAATCTAAGACAAAATAAACTAATAAGTGAAATAAGTGAAAGGTACTCAGTAACATTTGTATAAGTGAAAGACATAATAGTGCTAAAATCTGGAAAAGTATAAAAATATAAAAATGGCTAAAACAAAGAAAAGTTCAAAATTAGTGAAGGCTAAGCCTAAAAATGAATTAAAAATACTTCAAAAATTAATTAAGAATGTAGTGAAAACCTTTGAGGTTAAAATAAAAGATCTCGAAGAAAAATTTATCAATCAAACAAAAGATCACCAAATTAAAGTAAACCAAGAAGAGGTGTACGGGGCGAGCACCTCATTTGTTACTGACCCCAAACAGAGTATTGTATATAATATACATAATGTGACAATAAACAAGCCGAAATTTGAAAATGGGAATACTCATCCAGTAACATTTTTAGAAGATCTCACCAATTATTTAAAGAAAGTCCCATCTAATGGACTTGAAATATCAATATCACAAGAGTGCTTAGTAGGTGAAGCCAAATATTGGGCTCGAATTAATAGTGTGCGTTGGACAACTTTTGATGATTTTAAAGCAGACTTTCTAAGAGTATTTTGGGGTGAAGAGGAACAAAATAAAGTAAGAAGATTCCTTGTACAAAATAAATGGAATAGATATACGCACCCCACCATGGTTGGTTATTTTCTTTATGTCATTGAAAAAGCACAGACATCATCATATCCGATACCAGAAAAACAATTAGTTGCTGATGTTATTAGACATTATCCTAAAACAGTGCAGCAGTTATGGAGAATAGCTAAAATTGAGACAATAATTGAGACAACAGATTTCTTGAGAAATTTAGATGACATTGATAAACAGGAAGAAGATCGTGAACCATACAATACTGAGAAAAAACGAAAATTTTATAATAAAGCTGAGCGAAAACAAAAAAGAAATACAGCAGTCATATAAATCATGGCGTAAACCTGAAGAAGGAAGAAAGGAGGTTAACGAAATGAATGAAATACAAGTCACTAACGAACAAGTAAATGTTTCAACTCCCGAGCCAAATTTAGAGCAATAGAGGTCGAACTAGTTCCCGGTTCGATCCCTTATAATGTAAAAGGGAACAAAGCATTAAATATATTATTAAAGCTAGGTTGGAGACCTGGTCAAACACTTGGTAAAAATAATAGGGGTTTGCGAAAACCTATTTCTTTAAAAGCAACTTTTAATAGAGAAGGACTTGGTTATAACAATAATGTAAATAGTATAATTAAGACTTTAAAAACCAAGTCAGATTTGCTCATAACGGAGTTATTCGTGCAAACTGTTTTCGAGGAAGACGAAGATAAATATCAAAAGGAATTTTTAGGGAATATGAGGTCTAAACTTAAAGTTTCAATATTTGATAAAGAAATTGATGCACTTCTCGATACTGGGAGCGATATTACATGCATTTTAGAGAGTTTATTTTTACAAATTAAAAGTGGTAATCACAAAATATCAGTAATGCCAGTTAAAGCAATGCAAATAAAAGGTGCTGTTGGGCAGCGCAGCACAAAAATACAACAGATGATCACATTGCCTATAAAAATAGATGAAGTAGTCTTTGAAACACAAACTTTAATTGTTAATAATTTAATAAGACCATTAATATTGGGCTTTGACTGGCTCAAGAAAAATAAAATATTGATACATAGATTTTAGAAATACGGCAATTGGTATAGAATTTAAGTTCAAAAACAAAGACTACTTCATACCATTTAAATATAACTGTAATTCAGTATTATATAACAATTGCGTTGAACAAAGTACTGATGATCCTTTAATAAATATAAAGATAGGATCAAAATTGGAGGCCTCTGAAAAAGCTAAGCTAAGTAAGGTTTTGGAAAAGCATAAGAATATATTTTCGAGCAAGTTGGGTAGAGCGAATTGCTACGAACATAAAATTGAAATGATCGATGATGAACCTATAGTTACTAGATCTTATCCGATTCCATATGCATATAGATCGAAAATGGAAGAGAAATTAAGTGAGATGGAACAAGCTGGTATCATCACAAGGGCATCGACACCTTACAGTAGCCCATTAACATTCACACTTAAAAGGGATGGCTCAATTAGAGTCTTATTAGATGCTAGAAGCATAAATAAGAAAATGATTGCAGAAACAGAGAAGCCACCTATACAATTAGATGTTTTGAATTCATTTCATGGAGCGAATTATATTACTACCATTGATTTAAATAATGCATATTTTCAAATTCCAATAAATAAAGATGGTAGAAAATATACTGGATTCACATTCAATGGAAGGTCATATGTATATTATGTTCTGCCACAAGGATTAAAAACATCGGTAGGAAGCTTTAGTAGAGCCATGAGCTTAATATTGGTACCAGAAGTCCAAGAATTTTGTGTGAATTACTTAGACGATTTAGCTGTTATAACATCAGGAACATTAGATAAACATTTGGAGCACATTGACATTGTTTTAAGTAAATTAAACAAAGCTGGCTTAACGTGCAATTTGCAAAAAATGTGAATTTATTTGTAAAGAAATTAAGATGCTGGGTTTTATAATTTCAACAAAAGGCATAAAGACAGATCCCGATAAAATTCGCGCAATTCAAGATTTTCCAGCACCCAAAAAGATTAAGCAATTGAGAGCATTTTTGGGGCTTTGCAATTTTTATAGAAGGTTCATACCAAATTATAGTGTATGTATAATACCTCTTTGTGAATTATTAAAAAAGGGACGTAAGTTCCAATGGAGCGAAAAGGTACAGAAGGCATTTGATTTTATAAAGCAACAATTTATTAATACAATAGAATTGCATCACCCTGATTTTAGTAAACCTTATTATTTGCAAACAGACTGTTCCGGTGTGGGTATGGCCGGAGTACTTTATCAGATAGATAATAATAGTGAAATGAGAATATTAGGCTATCACAGTAAAGTCTTAAAAGGTTCTGAATTGAATTGGTCTGTCACTGAACAAGAGTTTTATGCTGTAATAAGTTGTTTAAAGAAGTTTGAGACGTATTTAAGAGGCAGCAAAGTAATAATATTAACCGATCATAAAGCATTATTGTTTATTAATAATATGAAATTATTTAATGGCAGAGTTACTCGATGGATATTGTATATAGAACAATTCAATTACGAAGTACAGCATATATCAGGTAGAAGCAATATTGTTGCAGATGTGCTATCACGTTACCCTCCTGATGGTGATTTAATACAAGAGGATAAAAATAAAAGTTTAGAAATAGCGTATACAGAAAGTGAATCGAATGACGAATTGATAGAAAAGTTAAAATCCATATCAGTATACCAAACACAAGATACAGAGTCGTTGGCTATTATTGAAAAATTAAAGACGCTAAATACTTCGACAATAGAACAAAATGAAAAACTGAAACGTTATAGTTTGAGAAATAATATATTATATTACAAAACAAATTTAAAGGAAGTAATTTATTTACCTGTACCCTTGAGACGAGATGTTATAAACCAAGTACATATAGAAATGGGACATCAAGGGCCCTATAAAGTAATTAAATATGTGAGAGATAGATTATTTTGGAAAGGATTAACAAAATACATTAAAAAGCAATTAAGGGTGTGTCATTTATGCCAGTTATCAAAGAAAAGTAATATAACATATGTGGGTCCATGCAAATCTATAATAACAGAAAATATCGGAGACATGGTTATGGCTGACTTATATGGACCATTGGCATCAGGTACCTTTGGGTACACTTTCATATTTGTTATACAAGATTCATTTAGTAAATTTATCAAATTATATCCTTTAAAACAATCAACAGCAAAGTGTGTTGTTACGAAAGTAAAGCATTTTGTTCAGATTATAAAGCTCAAAGCAATAATGACAGATAATGGGAAGCAGTTTATAAGTAGTCATTGGAAACGATCAATGAAAGAATTGAATATTAAACCGATATATACCACAGTAAGAAATTCTAGGCCAAATACAACAGAGCGTGTAAATAGAGAGTTGAGCAGATTATTCAGGACACTTTGTCATGCTAACCACAAAGATTGGGCAATAATATTGCCTAAAATAGAAGAATTGTATAATAATTCATATCACAATAGTACAGGATTTACACCATGTGAAATTCTTTATGGCGAGTCTAATGAAATGTCTTTCGACAAGATAATATTTAATAGTAAAAACAAACACAATGTCGAACAGATTAGGCAGCAAGTGCGAAAGAATTTAAAAGAGGCAAGCCGCATTAGAAACACAAAATTTGATAAGAGCAATAGATTAGTGACATATCATGTTGGCGATTTAGTAAAAGTTTCAAGATCTAGTAGATCAGATGCAGATAACAAAGTTATGAGTAAATTTAATTTGGCGTATGAAGGGCCATATATAATAGCAGCCGTACCATTTGACAGTGTATATACTTTAGCAAACCCAGAAACAAATGAAATTAGGGGGAAATTTTAATGCTATTCATTTATTAAAATATTTTAAATAATAGGTTTGGCTTATATACATTCTAGAATAAATACTGTAATATAATTTGGTCCCGTGGGTGGCCGTTTGGAAAAAAAAAATATAGATTAAAATTATTAAAGTTATGAGCAAGACATAAATTAATTAAAAATAAGAAAATGTTGTAATAATTTGATTAATAACTATCTGTAAATATAGATTGTAAGATAATTTTGTAAAATATGTTTTATTGAATAAATTTGGGGAGTTGGGTCAGGGTGAATGGCTCAATCACATTTATCCTGTGGGTGTGTAGCATCTGATTTTAACTCATAATCAAAATACTGTACATATAAAGAAAGCATTGCTGAATTATTAAAAATATATTTTAAAGATTTTAAATGTAAGTCAAAACTAAAGAGAACCACTATATTAACAACATAAATACAATACATTTATCAAGATAACGATTTATGGTTTATCGCATTGGGATAGATGTGGTTGAAGGGGTGTGTTGCGGCGGCCATTCCCTGGGGTAGGTGGGATGAAAATATATACTGAATTGTAACAGATTGAAAGAGGAAAGAACAGATACACATAAGTTCAAAATTTTGAGTTATAGTAAAATTTTATATCAACGACTCCACTGTGTGGGTCATTGACATAAAATTTGGGGGTGGATTGTGACGGCCCAATATTATTATTAACAATTAAATTCAATATAAAGGGGGCGTCAAAATAGTCTTAAAAGATATATATTAAGCAATTAAGTTAAATTAATAAACATAAAGTTAATATATTTCAGACATTATCCCAATAACATAGTAAATTAAAGGCAAAATTATTGTTTTTCGTAATAAATAAATTTATTTAAAAACTTGAAAAAATATTTAAAATAAGATAAATAATAGAAATACAAGTCAAAAAAAATATTATAAAATTAAGTTAAATAACGTTTATAAGATAATTAGAAAAATTGTTAAAAATTGTTTAAGTCATGGGAGGTGTTCGTGTATAAAAGAAAATTTTTCTAAGTTGTGGAAGGAGTTCACGTATAGATGAAATTTCCTAAGTTGTTGAAGGAGTTCATGTATTAAAGAAAATTTTCCTAAGTTATGGAAGGTGTTCACGTATACATGTATATATATACGTATACCTGCAGTTGTACATATATATGGGGTGGTCGGGAGCCCGACTGCCTGAAGTACTGTAGCACAATGACTAGTCCTATATTAGGGACTTATGATATTAAACTCAATGATACAAAAGCAATACTATAGAAGGTCTCCATGATGAATTTGTATTTCAATAGTAGGGTCGTGGGTTCGAACCCTATATATTAATGACTTATGAAAGTAAGGTCTATGATACAAAAGCAATACTATAGAAGGTCTCTATGATTAATAGGCATTACAATAGTAGGGTTGTGGGTTCGAACCCTATATATGAATGACTTATGAAAGTAAGGTCTATGATACAAAAGCATTATTATTGAAGGTCTCCTTGATGCATAAGCATTGTACGGGGTGGTCGGGTGACCGACTGCTCCTAGTACTGTAGCAAAATGACTAGTCCTTATTAGGGACTTGAAAAGGAATACTATGGTGGCGTGTGTGCTGCTTCACGAGCAATTAGTCCGAGGTAAACTTGGACTCGTTAACCGATGTGTCCTAGACATATCATCTTAGTGCCGGTGGTAAGCGGGTTTGGTGTAGCAATACGGCTTTCCCGTGGACATCGCACACCCATACCGGTTGTGGGCGGCGTCGTAGCGCATAGCGATGCGTCGTCTATCTTTCGGATTGGGAAGATGAGTGTGTTTGGTAGCACTTTTAAGTGTAACAGGCATACTCAACTTCATGTCTTAGTGCATTAGCGCTATGATACATGGAGTTTTGTCCACTGGCGTCTTAGTAGCGTGCTACTATGATACGTTGGTGCAGTTTTATATAACAACAATTTTAGTGCCGGTGGTAAGCGGGTTTGTTGTAGCAATACGGCTTTCCCGTGGACATCGCACACCCATACCGTTTGTGGGCGACGTCGTTGCGCATAGCGATGTGTCGTCTATCTTTCGGGTTGGGATGATGAGTGTGTTTGGTAGCACTTTTAAGTGTAACAGGCATACTCAACTTCATGTCTTAGTGCATTAGCGCTGTGATACGTGGAGTTTTGTTCATTGGCGTCTTAGTAGCGTGCTACTATGATACGTTGGTGATATTTTTTATATAACAACAATACCAACTTTGTTACCAAAGTCGATAGGGATCATGTGGGTGTGTTGTGAGGGGGCGCCACCCGTATGATAGTTGCATTGATGCTTACTGCTACTTGCGGTATTGCGTCTTGTGATGGATCTGCGGGTGTGCTGCGCCTGATTCGACGCATTCTTGTGGTTCTGGTCGATGGAGGTATACAATTAACATCTTAGTGCTGGTGGTAAGCGGGTTTGTTGTAGCAATACGGCTTTTCCGTGGACATCGCACACCCATACCGTTTGTGGGCGACGTCGTTGCGCATAGCGATGTGTCGTCTATCTTTCGGATTGGGATGATGAGTGTGTTTGGTAGCACTTTTAAGTGTAACAGTCATACTCAACTTCATGTCTTAGTGCATTAGCGCTATGATACGTGGAGTTTTGTCCACTGGCGTCTTAGTAGTGTGCTACTATGATACGTTGGTGATATTTTTTATATAACAACAATACCAACTTTGTTACCAAAGTCGATAGGGATCATGTGGGTGTGTTGTGAGGGGGGCGCCACCCGTATGATAGTTGCATTGATGCTTACTGCTACTTGCGGTATTGCGTCTTGTGATGGATCTGCGGGTGTGCTGCGCCTGATTCGACGCATTCTTGTGGTTCTGGTCGATGGAGGTATACAATTAACATCTTAGTGCTGGTGGTAAGCGGGTTTGTTGTAGCAATACGGCTTTTCCGTGGACATCGCACACCCATACCGTTTGTGGGCGACGTCGTTGCGCATAGCGATGTGTCGTCTATCTTTCGGATTGGGATGATGAGTGTGTTTGGTAGCACTTTTAAGTGTAACAGTCATACTCAACTTCATGTCTTAGTGCATTAGCGCTATGATACGTGGAGTTTTGTCCACTGACATCTTAGTAGTGTGCTACTATGATACGTTGGTGATATTTTTTATATAACAACAATAAAAACTTTGTTACCAAAGTCGATAGGAGTCATGTGGGTGTGTTGTGAGGGGGCGCCACCCGTATGATAGTTGCATTGATGCTTACTGCTACTTGCGGTATTGCGTCTTGTGATGGATCTGCGGGTGTGCTGCGCTTGATTCGACGCATTCCTGTGGTTCTGGTCGATGGAGGTATACAATTAACATCTTAGTGCTGGTGGTAAGCGGGTTTGTTGTAGCAATACGGCTTTCCCGTGGACATCGCACACCCATACCGTTTGTGGGCGACGTCGTTGCGCATAGCGATGTGTCGTCTATCTTTCGGATTGGGATGATGAGTGTGTTTGGTAGCACTTTTAAGTGTAACAGGCATACTCAACTTCATGTCTTAGTGCATTAGCGCTATGATACGTGAAGTTTTGTCCACTGGCGTCTTCGTAGCGTGCTACTATGATACGTTGGTGATATTTTTTATATAACAACAATAAAAACTTTGTTACCAAAATCGATAGGAGTCATGTGGGTGTGTTGTGACGGGGCGCCACCCGTATGATAGTTGCATTGATGCTTACTGCTACTTGCGGTATTGCGTCTTGTGATGGACCTGCGGGTGTGCTGCGCCTGATTCGACGCTCTCTTGTGGTTCTGGTCGATGGAGGTATGCGGGTGGTGATGTCTGCTGGGATGTATGGGGGACCTTGGGATGGTGTAAGCCCGACGATAGTCGTATTGGTGCATGTTCCTTACTGCAGCATTGCGTCTCTGCGATGGTTGTTTGGTGGGACGCTATTCTCAATGGCGCTCTCTGCGTCTTGGTTTGACTCACACCTAAGTAGCTTTGCCCAAGTCGGGTCCCTTCATTGCGGGGCTGCAGACTGTCTGCCCTCCACGATGTTTTATATAACAACGTAATATTATATCTCTGTAACTTTCCCACCTTTGAATGATTGAAGGCAACTTGTTGGTGGGTGAGACAAACATGATCGATAATGCATTTACTCAACGTCAGTGACACAAACCCTTTCTGATGGCGAAAGGTTAAAATCATTTGCTCGCAACATCATATGATACGCATAAAAATCCATACATGATACTTTTTTGTTAACCCGGTCACAAAGGAGCCTATCCTTTGTGACCGGGTTAATGAGTTGAATTTGAAAATGATAACCCTCTTGTCCTTTGCAATAAATCAATGGGTATTGCAGAGCGTCATAAAACTTGTGTGTATCGGCTACCCGTTGCAACGTATCATCACGTGCTCGCAAGACAATGTCTCGTGAAGAAAATTGATCACCACTAATTACGGCTGCTATTTCGTTTATCAAAGTTGTATTGTAGCGCCTTTCATGCTCTCCTCGAGGGGGCCGATCTGCGTGAACGACGGCTTTATAATCCTCTTCAGGTAGGTTTTCTAAAGCAGTTTTAAATGTTTTGACTAAAATGTTACGTTCATGCAAGAATCTTTGAATTTTGAACACTGTGTCTCTCTCAACCCCCTGGATAAATTGGCAGCGACGGTCTACCTCAATTTTTTCGTCACCCATTAAATATACTTTTAAAAATTTATGCTGTTCGTTTTCAGCTGGAAAAAATGAACCTATTCTATGATAAATTTGCCCTTGCACCGTAAATGTAGGCGAAAATCCCGGCATTATTATTTCCCGGTCAACTCTGAAGGACGCCATTTGAAAGCATGTTATATATCCTGATCCTGTTTAAAAAGCGCCGTGACTCATTAGCATCATATAAAAAGAGAGTTTTCAAGGGTTCTTTTGGTTCCCCAAGTAACGGAAGAGACACTTTACCATTAGAACAGCACATGCCTGTGGTCTCATCTTTCCATTTTAAAGCGCTGCAAAATCGACACGCCTTTTCCATCAGTCCGATAACAACTAACCTGTGATTTTTATAATCAATCAACGTATCATAATTGAATGCTGCGTCATTAAAAACAGTCCAATTATTTCTTTGAAAATTTTGTCAACGTTCAGCTTGGAGCTGTGCATTTGCATCTCTTCGCGCCTGTATCTGTTCTGGTGTTTCAGATGCCCTTATAGTAGATTGACGTTCAGCTTGCTCAATAAGTCTGTGTTGAGTTTCATCAGGTGTTTCCGTGGATCTTAAGGCGGCCTGACGTTCCGCTTGTTCGAATAGCCTTTGCTGACTTTGAGCGGGTGTTTCAGTAGCTCTTAAAGTAGATTGATGCTCTGCCTTTTCAAAACGCCATTGCTGACTTATATCAGGTGTTTCACTAGTACTTAAATTAGCTTGACGCTCTGCCTGTTCAAGACGCCTTGGCTGACTTTGAGCAGGTGTATCAGTAGCTCTTAAAGTAGCTTGACGCTCTGCCTGTTCAAGACGCCTTCGCTGACTTTGAGAAGGTGTTTCAGAACCTCTTAAAGTAGCTTGACGCTCTGCCTGTTCAAGACGCCTTTCCTGACTTTAAGAAGGTGTTTTGGAAGCTCTTAAAGCAACCTGACGCTCTGTCTGTTCAAGACGCCTTTGCTGACGTTGAGAAGGTGTCTCAAATGCTCTAAAAGTAGCCTGACGCTCTGCTTGACCTTGCCTTCTCAGTTTAGCATCTTCTAAAGATTCTAGCGATCGAGCTAATCTTTTCGCTTATCTTTGAGTAGATACTCTTGAAAGACTGGACTTACGTTTACAAGGCATTATGAAGTAAAAAAAACCTATTTAGGAAAAAAACGTTAAAATACCTAAAAGGAATTAAATTTCCTTTTAAATATTTTTTTAAAAGCAAATCCAAAATATTTAAAAGAAATAAATATTCCTTTTAAATATTTTAAAATCAAAACAACAAAACCAATTCAAGACACAACACGAATCCGAAAACGATAGCCAAAAAAATCGAATCAACTTAAACCAAATCACAAGACAAATCGCAGAAAACCGAAATCGAAAGCAGTAGTCAATATAAATATAACCAACGAAAAAAGAAGTAAGTGTATAGGTACCGTATACACTATCTATACTATTAATACGCCTTACACACGTGTGTACTTACGTGTTAAACAACCTAAAACAACGAAAACCAATTCACGATTCTAAATAAACAAAATCCAAAATCAAAGCCATAGTATTAATATGTATAAAGGAATACCAACCAAATCAACAAAACCGATCCAAGAAAATACAGAAATCCGAAAATTAAAGCCAATATAAATCCATTCAACCTTTATCAAATCACAAAGCAAATAACAAACAACCGAAATCGAAAGCAGGTAGTCGAATAAGCTACGAAATAGAAACAATTTAAGCGTATAGGTACCATATGCACTATAAGTTGACGCGCGGCTCAACGGCGGGAGTTAATTACATGTTAGGAAACATTTCGTTACCACGTTTTAAAAACCTAGTAACGACATCTAGCGGAATCAATTTAAACTATGTATACGTTAGTTAATAAGAACTCTGAAAAAATATTTTTCTTATAATTTTGCACAATTTTTCTTATTGTAATACCGCTTCATTCATAACCACATATAAGAACTGTATTCATTTTCGTTCAATAAATATTACTAAGGCTTATTAATAAGGCTTACTAAAAACTATTTCTACCACAGTTAAGTAATGGTTAAGGGTGAAAGCGTGACAGGTGGTGATAGTATTTCTGATCCATACTTATAATCACGCCTGTAACCCTTGCGGGGTAGGCAGAGCATCAACGGATTACTTAATATCGTCTGCGAGGCTATCGCCTATTCTGTGAATTACAATGCACCAAAACGTTTGAAGAAAATCAGCTGGTGAATTTTATGTTTTTTATCGCTCTCTTCCCGGTCCTGCGTGGAAAAATACAGATCCATAAATTTTTATCTTAATTTTGATAAAAAGACATAATAATCCAGATATTCTAACCTTCTGTTTTAGTCCATCGTACCGTCGTCCGTCTTGTAGAATCACGGTGGCGCCACCTAGCTGAATTTAATTTTGCAACATATTCGATTTTCCCATGGGAATAACATTTTTTCCATTGAAAAAAGTAGTAGCCTATGTCACTCTACAGCCACTGAACTGTCTCCATACGAAAATTCATGCCATTTCGACGCTCTGTTGCGACGTGAAAGGACAAACTTTTGCAACATATTCTATTTTCCCACGGGAATGAGATGTTTTTCCGCGGACAAAAGTAACCTATGTCACTCTACAGCCACCGAACTATTCCCATACAAAAATCATGCCATGCCGACGCTCTGTTGCGACGTGAAAGAAGGACAAACAAACAAACAAACAAACAAACTTTCGCATTTATAATATTAGTATGGATAAGCAAATATAATATGCAAAATAAATGACAAAATTTAAATATTTTCTGGATACAATTTACCTATTTAACAATACAAACTACTATTACCTACCTATGTTTATTCTATGATAAAAAAAACAACCGCGCGAACACAGAGTAGCGCACACTTTTCTTTGAAATAGCTGTTCTAGTACGTAAGTATATATTACTTCAATGGAATATAAGCAGAGTTTTTTTTTTGTTTTCTTCACACATTCTGGATAGGTAAAGGGAACTATGCCCATATAGCCAAGTCATCAGTAGAATGTTTTTATTGATATGAAATGAAAATGAAATTTAATGAGATGAAATGAAATGAAACCTAACCTAACTCATTGAATCAAATCATTAAATCTGATATTGAAACAAATTAGTAGCTTCTTTTTTAGAAATATTTTCATGAATCATATAACTTTCTATTAATTTTTTTAGTAAAAACTTCGTAGTTGATTTTTTTTTTTTAATAGACATTATTTTGACAGTTGGGAAAAATAGCGCATGAGTTCGGAAAAGGTAAAGAAAAAGCTCGAGTATGCAATAGCCCACATCCCGAATGCTATACGTCCCTGCAATACGCCACTTTTTGAGCATCTGTATTAAAAATACTTAGGTCTTACCTTGGACAGTAAACTAAACTAAAATGAACACAATAATGTCACTCTGCATTGGATCAAGGGACACAGTGGATACAAGGGCAACGACACATCAGACAAAATGACCGGAAGAGGTTCGGCTATGGCCAATATAGGGCCGGAACCGATCATACCAATCCCTTTTGGTAACTTTCGTTTACTGGTACTTAAAACACTACTAATTATTACGATCAGATTTCGAAAAATCTACTGTAGGCAAGCTAGGGAAGCCCTACCAGAAATGAACAGTCGTTTAACCAAGGTCTTAATGAGATTAAAAAGCCACAGATCAGGATAGCGACAATTGCTATCATAGGACTTGGCTCCTTTAACAAACATTTATTTACTACATGTGTTACAGATAGTCTCCTGTGCAGGGCATGTATAGAGAAGGAGAAAACGGCGGCCCATGTGTTGCTGGCATGTCCGGAGGTCGCTACACATAGGGCTAAAAATCTCGGCACGCTGGGATCACTAAAAGTAAAAAAGAGTAAAGTTACAGCCTATATACGTCCCACTGCTGGGCTCAGGCCTCCCCTCATTTCTGAGAGGGTTTAAGGCAAGGAAGTGTCCGCCGCGCTGCCCAAATGCGTGTTGACGAACTTCATATGTCTTCGAAATATTTTTTTTTCTTATTCCTCAGACATGCAGGTTTCCTCACGATGTTTTCCTTCACCGCCGAGCACGTGGTAAATCAGCACTTAAAATTGCAATTAACAATTTCATTGGTGCCGGCGGGGATCGAACCCGGGTTACTCGCGTTCTTTTATATTTACAGCGAGCGTTAACCACTGAGCTACCACGGCTCTGGGCTGGGATCACTACTCGAAGTTAACGCATCCTTAAGACAAAGTTAGAGAGTTGTACCTTTAGAAGTTGCTCAAAACGTTAAAGGACTGTCGAACTTCTTCGGGGGAGATTTCTTGGGTTAAAGGATCACAATATAGTTCGACAGTCCTTTAACGTTTTGAGCAACTTCTAAAGGTACAACTCTCTAACTTTGTCTTAAGGATGCGTTAACTTCGAGTAGTGATCCCAGCCCAGAGCCGTGGTAGCTCAGTGGTTAACGCTCGCTGTAAATATAAAAGAACGCGAGTAACCCGGGTTCGATCCCCGCCGGCACCAATGAAATTGTTAATTGCAATTTTAAGTGCTGATTTACCACGTGCTCGGCGGTGAAGGAAAACATCGTGAGGAAACCTGCATGTCTGAGGAATAAGAAAAAAAAATATTTCGAAGACATATGAAGTTCGTCAACACGCATTTGGGCAGCGCGGCGGACACTTCCTTGCCCTAAACCCTCTCAGAAATGAGGGGAGGCCTGAGCCCAGCAGTGGGACGTATATAGGCTGTAACTTTACTCTTTTTTACTTTTTAGTGATCCCAGCGTGCCGAGATTTTTAGCCCTATGTGTAGCGACCTCCTGACATGCCAGCAACACATAGGCCGCCGTTTTCTCCTTCTCTATACGCGCCCTGCACAGGAGACTATCTGTAACACATGTAGTAAATAAATGTTTGTTAAAGGAGCCAAGTCCTATGATAGCAATTGTCGCTATCCTGATCTGTGGCTTTTTAATCTCATTAAGACCTTGGTTAAACGACTGTTCATTTCTGGTAGGGCTTCCCTAGCTTGCCTACAGTAGATTTTTTCGAAATCTGATCGTAATAATTAGTAGTGTTTTAAGTACCAGTAAACGAAAGTTACCAAAAGGGATTGGTATGATCGGTTCCGGCCCTATATTGGCCATAGCCGAACCTCTTCCGGTCATTTTGTCTGATGCGTCGTTGCCCTTGTATCCACTGTGTCCCTTGATCCAATGCAGAGTGACATTATTGTGTTCATTTTAGTTTAGTTTACTGTCCAAGGTAAGACCTAAGTATTTTTAATACAGATGCTCAAAAAGTGGCGTATTGCAGGGACGTATAGCATTCGGGATGTGGGCTATTACATACTCGAGCTTTTTCTTTACCTTTTCCGAACTCATGCGCTCTTTTTCCCAACTGTCAAAATAATGTCTATTAAAAAGAAAAATCAACTACGAAGTTTTTACTAAAAAAATTAATAGAAAGTTCTATGATTCATGCAAATATTTCTAAAAAGAAGCTACTAATTTGTTTCAATATCAGATTTAATGATTTGATTCAATGAGTTAGGTTAGGTTTCATTTCATTTCATCTCATTAAATTTCATTTTCATTTCATATCAATAAAAACATTCTACTGATGACTTGGCTATATGGGCATAGTTCCCTTTACCTATCCAGAATGCGTGAAGAAAACAAAAAAAAAACTCTGCTTATATTCCATTGAAGTAATATATACTTACGTACTAGAACAGCTATTTCAAAGAAAAAGTGTGCGCTACTCTGTGTTCGCGCGGTTGTTTTTTTTATCATAGAATAAACATAGGTAGGTAATAGTAGTTTGTATTGTTAAATAGGTAAATTGTATCCAGAAAATATTTAAATTTTGTCATTTATTTTGCATATTATATTTGCATATATCCATACTAATATTATAAATGCGAAAGTTTGTTTGTTTGTTTGTCTGTCCTTCTTTCACGTCGCAACAGAGCGTCGGCATGGCATGATTTTTTGTATGGGAATAGTTCGGTGGCTGTAGAGTGACATAGGTTACTTTTTTCCGCGGAAAAACATCTCATTCCCGTGGGAAAATAGAATATGTTAAAAAAGTTTGTCCTTTCAACTTAGATCTTGTCGAGTAATACAATCAGTAAAGCCCTTTACGCACACCGGGTCTGATTTCGCTGGTCCGTTTAAAGTCACGCTCACTTGCTGGCGTGGTATAAGATCCACAAAGGCTTACGTCTGCATTTTCGTATGTCTAACTACAAAGGCGGTGCATATAGAACTCGTTGGTGATCTAAGCACAGCAGGCTTTATGGGTGCGTTTAACAGATGTCTTTCCCGCCGTGGCCCTGTAAGTAAATTGCATTCGGATAACGGTACGAACTACGTCGGTGCAAAACGTATTTTATCAGAACTACATGAGCTCTTAGCTAGCAAGTATTATAATTCGGAGTTCGCTCACATTCTAGCCGAGAACCGCATCGAGTGGTCTCTGAACGTCCCAGCCGCGAGTCATTTTGGGGGCAATTGGGAGACTAATATTAAGAGTCTAAAGAGTCACTTATACCGAGTAATAGGAGATCAAATTTTGTCCTTCGAAGAGCTAAGTACGCCCACTTTGTCGTACGTTGTCTAGTGACCCTTCGGAGCCACTGGCTCTAACTCCAGCACATTTTTTGAATTTAACGCCTTTAAAGTATTTGCCCGGCATAGATATGGATGAGAATAGACTTAGCATTCCCGCACGCCATAAATTATTAGACCGGTTAGTGCATTCGTTTTTGGAAACGATGGAGGATGGAATACTTGCATACTTTGCAGTCTCGGCAAAAATGGAACACAGCAACTGAGCCTTTAGCTGTAGGAACTGTGGTTGTGCTCACCATGAATCACAGTGAATACGCCGCCTCTCCATTGGCCATTAGGAATTGTCGAAGAGGTCTTTCCCGGTTCCGACGGAGTAATTAGGGTAGCTCGCGTTAAGACCACGGTTGGGTCTTACATGCGTCCTGTTGTCCGTTTGTGCCCCTTGCCTCTTCCATAGTTTAAATTAGCTTTCTAGATTAGAAATTGTAGTTGAATTTAGGTAATCTTAGCGTTAGTTAGTTATTTGTCAGTTTGATCTTAGCTCTAGTTGTTTTATTTATTTTGAAGGAAATCCTTCAAGGGCGGGGGAGATGGTTGCGCGGAAAACCATTCGTATTTATTTTATTGACGGTAGGCTTGCCAAATCGTTTATCCCTTTCCAAACGATAACATTCATACCCTCCTATCGACACATCGGGGTGGTAGGGTGGGAGGGGAGAGAAGATGATTCTAGAATATTACGCGATCATCGCAACCGAAGGAATAAAAGGGCACGCGCGGCCGACGCGCAGGCTCTTCCCGCCGCGCTCGTCGTTGGAACCACACCGCCTTGGATAATAGTGTCCTAAAGAGCTCTTGCCCACGCGCACCGCTAGTATAACCGCTTTAGCCTGGGAGCAGTCGAGCTCTAGGAAACCCGCCTCACCTCGTGTGAGAAATAGTCGCGCACCGCACTCTCTCCCGACGCATCACCGGACAAGAAAACATCTCTGGGGCCCCAGAGTGTCTTCCAGAAGTCACAGTGCAGCAACATAACATAGTGCCCAAGCCGCATGAAAGCAACACCCCGGTGAGTGAACATTCCTACTAGTTCCTGCTTGATATAATTGTGTTTAATAGTTAATCTGCTCCAATTTTCATTTTCTCCTAATCAAGCAGGATTCCTTTCATAGATTTGGCAAATAATAGTTCGTTTAGGGAAGAGTGCGAGTGCATTGTATGGGAAACCGCGTGCTATAGTCGCCATTTTGTGTAAACGAAGAAGCATTTCGCATATACAGTCCATTTGGGTTTAACATCTCGCGTAATAGGCTCAAGGCTCGACCGGGGAATTGGACTTCGGTAACCTTAGGCTCGTCGCTCCACCAGATTATTGTATAATAATTATTGATAGTATTTCTTTTTTATTTACTATTGGTTCGGAAAATACCTCTATCCCGGAAAGAACCAGCAGGATTATATTTTCTAAACATATATATTCTTACAATAATTTTATAGGTACCATTTTTATATGAGTTTTAATAGAACCAGCGATTGCCTCATTCCCAGGGATTATTTTCATTCATGTATTCCTTGATATTATGATAACCCTTTTTGTACAATTTTCCTTTAATAAAACTTTTAACAGTTTATTGACAAGTTCGAAAATTTTCTGGGATTTTCTGGGTAAAAACGTATATATTGCCCCTTAAAGGAATTACTAATTCTGTGGAGTCAAGTAACTGGCAATACAAGCTTATCTTTGTTCCTAGTATTTTTCATTCGCGACTTTATTTGACGTTTGTGCCTACGCAGTACCAAGGGGCCAAGCCCTCTTTTACTGGTTCGTCAGTTATTTTGCTATAGACTACGGTCCAGTCCCCAACTTCTTGTCCCTCTTCAGGGGTAGAGCGTTTTTTGTTTGAAGCCCACCGCACATGGCGTTGGTATGTGTGGGGTCGTGCCCCCCACCCCTTTTTTAATTTGTATATGGTATTTTTATATAAATATGAAGGGATTATTATAAGGAATATATTAATGTAAACCTGATACAAGAATAATAGGGACGAGTTATTGGTCTTTTTGAAAGCCCTTCTTGTGGACGGCGTTCTTCAGGTCAATAAAATTATAAGGACTACCAACGGTTTTTTATTGCTCTATTGCATATTCATTCCTTCTAGAGACACCTAAAAGAACTAATTTACTAAACCAACCATTGAGCTATACATAACTACAGGAGCAAACCGCATTATCTTGCATCGAAAAAAGTGTAACCACTATCCAACCACGACGACGTAGCTTTGAAATTACTAAACATTTTAAATAAACATATATCTGTCTCACTTACACAAGTTACGAAAACAATACTGTCGCTAAGATTAGATAAAGATAGACGCACAAACATGCAATGGCGGATTGGTGTAGCTTACTATATGAAATTTTACCCAAAATACGCAATAAAAAGGAGTATTTTTTAAGTTGCAGTTAATTGCTTTTAATTTAAAAAAAGGATATTTTCTTATCAGATGAATAGAAGTAAGTATAACTGATGAAATAAAATATATATTATGGTGGAGCGTCGAGCCTAAGGTTGCCGAAGTCTAATTCCCCGGTTGAACCTTAAACCTATTACGCGAGCTATTAATCTAAGTGGACTGTATCTACAAAATGTTTCTACACTTATATAAACGGCGACTATAGCATACGGTACAATGCACTCGCTCTTCCCTAAAACGAACTATTATTTGCCAAATCGATGAAAGGAATCCTGCTTGATTAGGAGGAAACAAAATTGGAGAGGGTTAAAACAAAATTATATCAAGCAGGCAATATTATTAGGAATATTGACTCACCGGGGTGTCTCTTCTCTGCTGTTGGGCACTATAGCTGCGACTTCTGGAACTTCTTCTGGACAGCCACTCTGGGGCCCCAGAGATACGTTGGGAGAGAAGCGGTGTGGTTTCAACGACGAGCGCGGCGGGAAGAGGGTGCGCGTCGGTCGCGCGTGCCTTTTATAACCTTCGGTTGCGATGATTACGTGATATTCTAGAATCATCTTCTTTCCCCTCCCACCCCACCACACCGATGTGTCGATAGGAGGGTATGAATGATATCGTTTTGGAAAGGGATAACCAATTTGGCAGCCTACCGTCAAAATAAATAAATACGAATGGTTTTTCGCGCAACCATCGCCCCCGCCCTTGAAGGATTTCCTTCAAAAAATAACTAAAACAACTAGAGCTAAGATCAAACTAACAAAATAACTAACTAACGCTAAGATTACCTAAATTCAACTACAATTTCTAATCTAGAAAGCTAATTTAAATTATGGAAGAGGCAGGGGGCACAAACGGACAACAGGACGCAGGTAAGACCCAACCGTGGTCTTAACGCGAGCTACCCTAATTACTTCGTCGGAACCGGGAAAGACCTCTTCGACAATTCCTAACGGCCAGTGGAGAGGCGGCATGTTCTCTTTGGTGAGCACAACTACAGTTCCTACAGCTAAAGGCTCAGTTGCTGTGTTCCATTTTTGCCGAGACTGCAAAGTATGCAAGTATTCCATCCTCCATCGTTTCCAAAACGATTGCACTAACCGGTCTAATAATTTGTGGCGTGCGGAAATGCTAAGTCTGTTCTCATTCATATCTACGGCGGGCAAATACTTTAAAGGCGTTAAATTTAAAAAATGTGCTGGAGTTAGAGCCAGCGGTTCCGAGGGGTCACTAGACAATGTACGACAAAGTGGGCGGCTATTCATTACGCATTCAATTTGAGCGAGTACCGTACTTAGCTCTTCGAAGGACAAAATTTGATCTCCTATTACTCGGTATAAGTGACTCTTTAGACTCTTAATATTAGTCTCCCAATTGCCTCCAAAATGACTCGCGGCTGGGACGTTAAGAGACCACTCAATGCGGTTCTCGGCTAGAATGTGAGTGAACTCCGAATTATAATACTTGCTAGCTAAGAGTTCATGTAGTTCTGATAAAATACGTTTTGCACCGACGTAGTTCGCACCGTTATCCGAATACAATTTACTTACAGGGCCACAGCGGGATAGAAATCTTTTAAACGCACCCATAAAGCCTGCTGTGCTTAGATCACCAACGAGTTCTATATCCACCGCTCGAGTAGTTAGACATACGAAAATGTAGACGTAAGCCTTTGTGGATCTTATACCACGCCCGCGAGTGAGCGTGACCTTAAACGGACCAGCGAAATCGGCCCAGTGTGCGTAAAGGGCTTTACTGATTGTATTACTCTACAAGATCTAAGTTCCGCCATTTCCGGAAATGACGGCTTGGGGCGTGCCCGAAAGCAAGCTATACATCTGTGCACCCGATTGCGTATTAAACTACGTGCAGAAAGAATCCAATAATTCTGACGCAAGATCGACATCAGCAAGTCGGGGCCAGCGTGCGAATTCAGTTTATGATGGTAATCGACTAACAAATTCATGATATGGTCTTTGCGCGGTAAAACTATAGGGTGCCGTTGGTCGAAACTCAACTGCGAGTTGGACAAGCGTCCACCTACCCTTACAATCCCATCCTGTAAAAATGGCTTAAGGCGTTGAAATGAGCGACTACAAGCTCTATTCGATTGTAATGTTGTAATTTCTTCAGAGAAATGCGCACGTTGAAGTTCACGCAATACTAGCAACTCGGCATAGTCGTAATCGGACGCTAAGACATACGAACGTCGCGGTAAAAGCTTCGCGAATCGACAAACGTAAATTACGCTACGCAATAATTTCGACCAAGAGGACAAGCGGTTCGCCAAAGCAATGATTGGAGAAACCTCACTCGAAACGTTCGCCACTAGAGCGTGTCTCTTCTCTTCCGGCGGTTGTGACACTGACGAAGGTTCGAAATCGGTTATTGGACATTGCGAGGGATCCAAGTGAACCCAAGAAGGTCCGTGGAACCAAAGCGGATGGTCCATTATTTGCATCGGGGTGAGTCCACGGGATAGACAATCGGCAGGGTTTTCCGTACCGGACACGTGATAAAAGTTCCGCGTGTCTAACTCGTCTTGGATCTTGGCCACTCGGTTCGCGACAAACGTATCTCAACGGTGGGGTGAAGAATGAACCCAGCATAAGGCGACGGTGGAGTCGGAAAAGGCAAATATCCTTTCTATGTGAACTCTATCCCTACATGCGCTGATAACTGCGGTAATAAGCTTGGTGAGTACTAATATTGCGCAAAGCTCTAAGCGCGCCAGAGAGACAACCTTACGGGGGGAGACTCTCGACTTAGAACTAATGAGGCTAATCGAATTTCTACCATTAATTCTGAACGTGGAAATATACAACGCCCCCGTAAGCCTTCTCGCTGGCGTCTGCAAACCCAACGACCGTGATGACGCTATTTCTATCGACGTTTATATGACGCGGTATTTTAATTTCTCTTAGTAAAGGAAGTTCCTCTCTAAAATGCTGCCACAACCCAACAATGCTGTCAGGCGGCGAATCATCCCAATCGCATTCAAATAACCAAAGTTGTTTAATCAAAAGCTTAGCGTATAATACCACCGGAGCTACGAAACCCATGACGTCCCATAATCCAGCAACGCATGACAGTATTGTGCGCTTTGTGCATTTCTCTATGGGCGGATTTACCTTAAGGCTAAACACGTCGGACTCTAGTGACCAACACAGACCTAGCACCTTGTGTGTATCAGAATCGTCGAATTCCTTTATCGCCGAAAGACGGTGTGATAGTGGGATTGTATCTAAAACCGGACGCGAATTACTAGTCCACTTGACAAGATCGAATTGACCCGATTTCATGAGCTTTGTAACCTCGGCGGTGGTTAGGGTGGCCTCCTCCACGCTATCGACCGAGTATACAAAATCATCCATATATAAACCGCTCTCAATTGCCCTCTTAGCTTTAGGGTAAGAGGGACCTTCATCGTGGGCGAGCTGTTTCACCGTGCGTAACGCATGAAATGGGCTCGACTTTAAACCAAAACAAACGCGGTTAAATTCAAACACCATTAGAGGTTCCTTTGGGTTGAAACGATATAAAATGCGTTGGAATCTACGGTCGCATTCACGGACCCCTATGCAAAGAAACATTTGGCGAATATCGGCGGATAGTGCTATACTAAACAAACGAAAATTGGCTATTATATTTAATAAACTGCCCTGTAAATGTTGCCCACTTTAGAGGATATCGTTAAGCGACATGTGAGTGCTAGTTTTAGCACTAGCGTCGAGCACTACACGTAACTTAGATGTAAGTTTGTCCTCCCTAATGACCCCGTGGTGTGGTATGAAATACGACGGTGTGTCTTCGTAGTTATCTAATTTCGAAGCCACAAGTGATATGTAACCTTCCCATATATATTCGTTAATGACGCCGTCATAAGCTTCCTTTAACTGGGGTGAAGCGAGCATCCTACGCTCCAAGCTGTAGAAACGTTTTTCCGCCATTTGACGCGAATCGCCGAGAGATAAAACATCTCCTTTAAAGGGTAGCGCTACACTATATCTACCGTCGCGATCACGAACGGTCGTGCGGACGTAAATTTTCTCGCATAATCTGTCATCTGAGCTAGCTATGGGTGGGACGTTCACCTCCTCCATCTCCCAAAATTTGCGGACTAACGACTCGAGCGGTTCGACAGCCATACCACAATAAGAGGTTGCCGAAAGGCTATCCATGATGGGGGCGGAGCCAATGATGACGTAGCCCAATACGGTTTCCAGTGCATAAGGCGCGGTATGCGAGGAGTTGCCCCTGACCTTATAGTTTAGCAAAAGATGAGGGAAAAGCGATGCTCCAATGAGCATGTCTATGTTTTCAGGAACGGCGTAAGTGTCGTCCGCTAGAGTCAAAATATTAAATTCAATCATTGCCGAGGTGTCAACCGAAACGGTTGGCAGCCGTTCAGTGACCCTATCCACTACTAGTGCATTTATATCAAAGTTAACATTACGATCTATCCGAGAATAAAATTTTAAATTTATATATCCCTGGGTAGCTTTACTAATACCTCCGATGCCTTTGACTACAGGACATGAAAGTGACCTATTTATTACTAAGCCTAAGCGCTGACAACATTGTCGCGTTATAAAGCTATTTTGGGCTCCGCTGTCCAGCAGTGCACGGACGCTTTGTTCGTTTCCACGCGAATCCCTAACCAAAATACACGCCATACCCAGTAACACGGTTGAAGGAGGTTGTGCTCCCATATTTGCCAATGAGCACAGAGCGACATCACCAGGTCGACCGCTAGAATCGTTGACTTTAGTAGGGGTTAATTCCTTATCCGCTTTACTTGACGCTGCTATGTTGCTATTTTCAAAATGTAATAGCGTGTGATGTTTCCTGGCGCACTTGCTACATACGGAACTCGAATTGCATTTTTCAACTAAATGCTGATCACTTAAGCAGTTCAGACATAGGTTGTTTGTCTTTACTAATTTATAACGTTCGCTTGGTGAATATTTACGAAAAGTCGCACAATTATATAAATTACCGTGTTTATCTTTACATACGATGCAAGCATGCTGAAGTGATGCTGACGTAGCGGTTACGTAAGTTAACGACCCTGCTATTTTAGATGGTTGAGTCTGTCTACGGTCGACGCACCTTTTAATCTCCTGTTTAACGTTCGGAGAGCGCTGCATCACCTTTATTTGATCTCGCACGAACGATGCTAATGAATGAAAGGAAGGCATCTCCGAGCTACGATGCTCCATTTCAAACGCACGCATGGTGTCGGGGTCTAATTTCTTTAGTGCAATATGGAGAAACACCACGTCCATAAGGTCATTAAATTTCAAATTCTTAAGTGCAGCCACCGATGCCACAAATTTATCTAAAACCTGCTCTAAGCCGTTTATGTTCGCGGATGATATAGGTTTAAGATCGAATATCTGGTTAAAATATTCGGAAGCTAACATTCTCCTATCTTCATATTTAGTTTTAAGCGTTTCGAATATTAACAAGTAATTGTTTGCTGTGGGTGTAAAACCCGAGCAAATTGACTGTGCCCTGCCACTAAGTTTATAATTTTTCAGCGTCCGATAACGATGGGTTATTGTGTATATTGTTTTGAAAACTACTGAAAAGAAAGGGCCATGTCTTAATATCACCATTGAATACCGGAATATCTATTGGCGGCAACCTAATTGAGTCACGTGAACGTACCTGTATTGCCGGCTTTGCTTCGTTTTGAGATTGTAAGAGTTTCTCCGTTCTTTTCACGCGACACAACATATCTTCAAATGCTAGAAGCGGTTGGTAGTTCACTATGTATTTCGGGTCGATTTGTAATTCCAAATGATTAATTTGGTCTAATATTCTTTCCTAATCCGTCCGTAAAGAATCCACCGTTTCAATTTCATTCAAAAAAGTTTCCCGCACTGCTTCTACATTGATGTTCTTTATGTTGTCACTAGTACTTTGTATACGTGAAAAAAGTATGTCCCTCTTGGCATAAAGCGTTTTACTTTTAATTTCATTTCCACTAACTGCCATTTTAAATTATTGTTATAAAGTTATATTAATCACAATTAATCTCACAACGCACAAATAATGAAGGATGGACACTCGTATGCCGTATCACGTAATTAAATCGTATAACACCTGTTACAGCGAGTCGAGGTGACGCGTGTCGCTCGCTAAACTCAATATATTTTTATCAAAATTGTCGGCTAAGCCTACAAAACGATTGCTATTACTCTGTTTCAATTATTTAAGCGACTAATAAGCTTTAAATTTAAACCAATTACAAACACTATTTAAATGAATAATTCTGTTTGCGAGTACCTAACCAAAATTTAAATTTAAACGAACACCATTTAAGACTATTCCATAAACTAGAGTGCATTATCTAAATAATGAATTTAATAATTCTACCAGAAAATGGTTGAACGACTACTAAACACCAGTCCAAATCCTGCCGAAGTGACCATAAAATGGTGAAGCTTCGAGCCTAAGGTTGCCGAAGTCTAATTCCCCGGTTGAACCTTAAACCTATTACGCGAACTATTAATCTAAGTGACTGTATCTACACTTATATAAACGGCGACTATAGCATGCGGTACAATGCACTCGCTCTTCCCTAAAACGAACTATTATTTGCCAAATCGATGAAAGGAATCCTGCTTGATTAGGAGAAAACAAAATTGGAGCGGATTAAAACACAATTATATCAAGCAGGCAATATTATTAGGAATATTGACTCACCGGGGTGTCTCTTCTCTGCTGTTGGGCACTATAGCTGCGACTTCTGGAACTTCTTCTGGACAGCCACTCTGGGGCCCCAGAGATACGTCGGGAGAGAAGCGGTGTGGTTTTAACGGCGAGCGCGGCGGGAAGCAGGGTGCGCGTCGGTCGCGCGTGCCTTTTATACCTTCGGTTGCGATGATTACGTGATATTCTAGAAACATCTTCTTTCCCCTCCCACCCCACCACCCCGATGTGTCGATAGGAGGGTATGAATGATATCGTTTTAGAAAGGGATAACCGATTTGGCAGCCTACCGTCAAAATAAATAAATACGAATGGTTTTCCGCGCAACCATATTATATTTTTAAGTATTTTTTATTGTACTAATAAATCAAACGTTATAAAATAGGTAATAAAATATATTTAATATAATTAATATAAAATAGTAAATTTATATGAATTTATAATTAATATAAAATAGGTAATAAAATATATCATGAATTAACTAAAATAAGAATAATTAATTATTTTGTATGAAAGTTAAAACGTAGTTTTTATTATAATTTCCAAAATATCTAAAATCAGAGGTAACAAATTGGCTGCGTTTGGCAGAAAAAAGCGCTAGGAAGCGCTTGTAAGCAAAATGACGAAAGTAAACAGTTTTCGGCCAGGACACGTTTGCTAGCTTCAGTAGCGCTGACACAATCCGCCATTTTACTTATTTAATTTGTTTGTTTTGAAATAGAGTTTGTAAGTTGTTTTGTGCAATATTGGTTTCTAATAATATAATGACATGAATAAACATATTATACATGTTATTAAAAGTTAATGATTGGTAAGTTTTTAATATGAATACTTTACAAACATATATTTAAATTAGCTTAGGTTCCCCGATTAAAGCTAACTTTATGTCCTAGAGGAAAATAGCTACTTACGATTTGACAGCATTTACCGCTTACGATCGCCATTTTACTTACAAGCGCTTCTTAGCGCTTTTTTCTGCCAAACGCAGCCAATAAATTACTCCATTAATTATATAGTTTATTAATGTGGGATAATCACAAAGGCGGAAAAGTGGCAACATTGAACCTAAATCGCGATATTCAATTATTTTATTCAATTATTTGAGGTTTTTACATTTATATGAAAATATGAACTCGAGTTTATGAGTGGAAAATGATTCCGCTTAATTTATTTTATGACCTTAAATCGCATTCTTTCATTACGCATTTACGTAACGTTACGTACGTTCGGCTCAACTCGGTCGGCGTCACATTGAACACTGAACTGACGTTAGGTAAACATATGGTTGTGGCCATATGTACAGTGGCAACGCTTTGGCGTGGTAATTACTAATCTAGTGTAAGATATACATCAATGAAACCAATACAACGTAAATAAAGGTCCTATAGTTGCGGCACGCTATGATGGCCGTTTTGACATATTACAATAGTGATCTGAAATGTCAATTTATTCTCGAAAAATATAATGAAATCTATAAGTTTTTATTGCAAGTAGTACCTGATTAAAAATTTTAATAAAACAAAAATATAAATGAATTGAAAGAATTTGAACGAGCTGAATATTTGAATGAAAATGAATACACATACTTTATATGCTCACAAAAAACAAATTAATACAAAAAGAGACGAAAAAAGGTACCACAAAAAGCTATGTTTAATCAGATTCGTCCATACTGCTATTTTCATTAACGTCACTGCTATCATCACCTACATTAATTTTAAGTTCATTTTCTAAAATATTATCTATGTTCACATTTCTTTCATAATCTTTTCTTATTAATTTAACAGTTCTATTCACAACCTTTTCCCAGTCTCCTTTAGTCACATGTTCACAAGCTTCTTCTCTATATTTTTAGCTTCTTTATATTTTTAGCATTTTTGTTGTGTTAAATGAGGGTTCTGTATTGTGTCTTCCAGCATATCCCTTAATTTGAGCCCACACCAACTCAATTGCATTATATTCACAATGGTAAGGCGGTAACCGTATTACTCTGTGCCCATGTTCTAACGCTATTTCGTCAATGACGTATCGTATCTTGGTTGGTTTATTTTCTTTTAAAAGACGTACTTATTCCGCTTATAATATATTTATGTTTGCACCTACGCCATTTTTTTTTGAAGCCATGCGACGATGTCATTTTTCTTTATGCACTGGGCAGGTGGCTTGTCAATTTGCATTGTTGGTATGGGGTATTGTTCATAATTATAATAGATGGTTCAGGGAGGCTACACAACATTGAGGTAAACTATTCAGTCAACTTTTCTCCATTCATTTCTTCATGATAGTCTCCAGTTATTTTTGACGCAAAAGCCATGAGAGAACCTCCGACAAACCCGTTGATGGTTCTGGCGTGACAAATTATAAGTCGCGATCCTTTTCCAACAGGAACTGTGGACGTAGATGCTGCAGTTTCATCGGTCCAAGAACGGCTTACAATATGGTTAGCATTAAGCCATGTTTCATCCAAAAACACAACATTTTGCCAATTTTCAATTTCTTTCACTTGCCGTAAAAAATATATCTTTACATCACTATATCAAATCTTTGCATCAATATTTTGCGTTTGTTACATTGTTTGTATCGAAATCCAACGGTCTTCAAAATCTTCGTTAAAGAACATTCCCTACCGAAGAATAATCCAGTTTCCTTCAGTGATCGCACTAACTTTTTTTGTTGGATACTCCTTTCGTAAATAGTAGCCGTATACATGTCTTCGGATGGCATCGGTATCAAAGTTATCGATGCCTATGACTGGTTTTGCTCGTTTTCTCTTTTTTGGTGTGTGAAGTTTATTTTCTTTTGTGCCAGTCTCGCCATATTTGTCTTTAGTTATTCGTCTAACAGTTCGTCGTCCAATATTAAGCGCATCAGCTACGCGTTCAACCACTGACGTTAAAGGTAAAATTGACCCTCCATTTTGAGATACACGATCGAAATAGTTACGAAGGCGTATAACGAACTCACGTGTCTGACTGTTTAGAACAGTTCTCTGCGTACGTTCGGCCATATTGACAAAACCCACAACAAAAGGCATAAACAGAGTCCAAATTAACGAGCAAGGGTCAGTACTGTTGACCCTAGCAGTATCAATATCCGAAATCCAAAGCCAAGTCAAAACTATGTCACAATCGCAGTGCACTCATAGTTTGTACCTTTCGATATTCATGGATACCCTATGCGCTCGAGTGACGTAATCACTGTAAAGATCACCACCCGCCCTTTGCTACCTACACAACATTTCAATAAAAACACAATGGTACACATAACCTATGGTGTAAATTTTCCTTCATACTTTCACACTGGCTTAGGACAGATAAAAATTCCTACCCTTTGTGTTGCGTGACGAGTTCAAATTAATGTAAGTTAGATTTAACGACAAAGAAAATTAAACATTAATAATAGTAAATCATTAGGTAGGATTTTTGGCGTATTTAAAAGGTTAATCATAATGGTATGCACACACGGCTACACATTAAGTTATGCAAAACCAATGGGTAGCTCGTCGTCCAATTAAGGAACCAGGGTCCCGGGACTCTCTTAGCAGGATACCGCGGCCCTGGAACGCAAAGGGCATTTGAAGCTTAAGCTGACCGTTCATTGTACGGAAAGATCATACAAAGCGAGGCCAAGACAAACTGGTTTTATATAGCTTGATGTATAGCCTAATTGATTGATTGATTATTTACACTTACCTATTAAATAAAATCCTCGTAAATGTATCCCATTTTGATCAGCTTTAACATTAATCGTAAAAGCTAGAAACAAGACAGTGTCATTTCTCTAAACACACTAAGAATTCGCCTTTTGAGTTCGGACGTATTACGGAACTTATTTTCATACACTCGGCGCTTCACTTCTCCCCAAAGATAAAAGTCCAGCGGGGTAAGGTCGGGCGAACGCGCTGGCCACGCCACTGGCCCTCCAAGTCCTATCCAACACCCAGGAAACTCCTCAACCAGGATAGCCCTGATTTGCAGCTGAAAATGTGCAGGGGCACCGTCATGTTGGTAGTAGAGGTTTCTCAGTGAACGAAAAGGCACATTTCCACTGCACGTTTTGTGTAGGACATAATTACAAACTAAACCACACTTGCACAAAAGCTACAACTAGGAACCTAAAACACAAATAAGCGACGTAGAATGTCGGCACGGCGCGCGGCGCGGTTGTTAATCAAATTTACATGTGCATTCGCTACCGACGCAGCGACAGACTGACACACTGACACAATGACATTGGCCTTGACCGCGAATCGCTGCTGCTACGTTATGTTGAGTTTTTTGTTGTGAATTCTGTATATCCATACTTGCCTAGGGTGAAATAATTGTAAGGAAAAATTGATATTTGACTAAAAAAAACGTTGTTATTTTTCATTGAATTTACGTTCCATAAGTGAAACCAAACCACTGGTTTCAAGGATAACGGTGTTTACACTAACACCCTGTATATAATTTAGAAAGCAATGTAATAAATAAATTTTGTGTCCTAAAATAATACATTCGATAAATTTTATGACTAACTGCACGTCACTATTGACAATAAAGAACAGCAATTTGCTCCTTCTGATTATAATTAATACTTCATGAGTGGCCAAACGTCAAAACGGCCATCATAGCGTGCCACAACCAATACGATCACGTAATAAATATAACAAATGATGTATAACTAAACTAGTGTTGCCCAAATGCAAGAACAAGACGAGGCTTTCCATTCTTGGCCTTGGTCTTGCGCAAATACACCTGGTCTTGGTCTTCCAGTCTTAGTCTTGGTATTGCAGCAGGAGTCTCGCAAGTCTCGCATATACCTATTAGCCTATTGATAATAGGTATATGCGAGACTAACAGAGTAGGTACATTTTGAGCTTGAATTAACATAGCCATAGGAAAGACCAACCAAATTAACAAATGTATCAGCATTTCGTGATATATTCGGAAAATCAACTGACACTGGGTGGGGTTTGAACTCACGACCTAATCGATCTGTGCCGATGCTCTAACCAACCGAGCTATCTACCGTATCGCACGGCCACGGGAATCAGTCTGTTTCTTGTGATGTGAATTGTGTAGGTATATTATGTTCTTCTTGTGATGGAATTAATCTACGTTACATCAAATTAAATTTGCCTTGGTAATTTACTGGCTGTATTTATCTAGGAACTTACTAACTACTAGAGTACGATAGAAGTTATTAAACCGACACTGAAAATCAATTTTTGGAAGTGTGTGATTTAAAACTCAAAATGCATGAATATGTCTTCACTCATTGGAAGTTCAAAATTCAATTATTTTTTATTCAAGTAGGGATTAAAATATACTTTTGAATAGTCATATAATCACTGTTTTCCCCAATTTTTTTTCTTTTCCATGTTCAGGGGTGCTGATTCTACTGAGAAGTATTATATATTTATTTTATGAAAAATGTTTAATGATATAAACTTACCGGAAAAAAAGATATTCCTTCCAAAATCTTGGTGTTACGGTGGTTATTCGCACAGTTTGCGAACACGCACTGCGGCATTGATTAACTTTGGCTGTGATTGGACCATACTAATTTAAAATAGGATCACAAAAGTTATTGTGATCTTATTTTTCGGGCCGTTTTTGAAAGGCTTATCGAGAATCTAGTACTATTATTGATCGAAGATTCTAAGCAACCGGAAACTTATTTTATTCATTGGAACATGTACTCTGTGGCGGCAATCAAACAGTGTCAAATGTATTGTGCGAGCGGCGCGGTGGCGACGATTGTATGCGATATCAATAGAAGCCGCCGGCGCAAGTATCTTGACCTTGTACTTCCGAATAACTGCAAAATTTCTTTGACAGGTCAGTATCCGACCTTCGATGATGGCGACAACAAGACGCCGCGCACTATCAAAGTGCCGATGGTCAAAACTAGGGATGCACTCTTTTTTCTTTTAATGGATATTTTCATTATTCATTATTCGCTGTGTATGTTTATACTATCGTTCGTAATGCGCATAAGTCCAATTTTTTAATTTTTTTAAATATAATTTTTTGCATTTTCATAGAGTCCATATGCGTATATCATATATTCTATCTCACTGCTGCCTGAAACGACACTCAGTCCTAACTGCAAGGCGCAAGAGTCTCGCAGGCTTAGTCTTGTACTTGCTTAAATCTTGCACGGTCTTGGTCTTGCAAAAATGCAAGAACAAGACCAGGACTGCAAGACCAAGACTGATTTTGGGCATTACTAAACCTTTAGAAAGATCTTTGGAAACTATCATATTCATTTATCTGGTTACCTAATAAATTGATTTATTTTATATTTTCATATTTTAACAGACGGTCTTTTATATACAATATAAGTGGGGACCGTTATAGTGGCAACTATGACAAAATAACGCTATGAGCCAATCTATGGGGTCTATGTTCAGCAGTAAACTCTTATAGGCTGTAATGGAACAAAAACCATGCTCTTACATTATATCAGTGTATGATAAAACTATAAACCCACAGTTTCCTATCGAAGCATATAATTAATTACAACCAACAGTGTGCTCCTTCATTACCTAAACTTGTTGATAAAAAAATCGACAGTAATATATTTGGTTGGGCGGCGGGCCTTAGGGTTGCCGAGTCCGATTCTCCGGTCGAGCCTTGACCCTACTACGCGAGATGTTATACTAGATGGACTATATACGCGGTAAGCTTCTTTTGCTTCAACAAAATGGCAGAGGTGTCACGCGGTTCCTTGACAATGCACTCGCTCTTCCGAAATCTATTGTTTGCCAAGGTTATGAAGGAATCCTGCTTGAGCACATTAGGAGGAATGAAATGGGGCGGATTAATTAACAAACAACACAATTTAATTAAAAAAAATACTCAAGCAGGAGGGATGGAGGATTTTATAGGAAAAAGAAACACACTTACCGGGATGTGACTTCGATGCGGCTTGGACGCTTCTGTTGCTGTGGTGCGACTTCTGGCGGATATAATCTCCTGGGTCCCCAGGGATGCGGTCCTGGCCGGTGGTGCGATGGAAGAGAGCGGTGCGCGACGATATCTCACACTAGGTGAGGCGGTTACTCCTGGAGCTCGACTGCTCCAGGTTGGTGCGGTTTGAAACTAGCGGTGCGCGTGGGCAAGAGCCCTCTAGGACGCGACTGTCCCAGGTGGTGTGGTTCCAACTAGCGGCGCAAAGGCAAGAGAGCGCTCGAGCCCATCGCGCGAGCTTATATCGGCTTCTTTACCACCGAAATCGGGCGCTCTTCTCATTGGTTGTAGGAATCACGCAACATTCTAGATTCTTTTCTTTCCCCTCTCACCCCACCACCCCGGTGTGTACGGAAGGGATAGGTCGAAGGAAGGACAACGCTTGTCAAGCATACCCTCAAATAAAATTAAAATACGAATGGTTTTCCGCGCAACCAATATTATTAAAGCATAATAACTCTTAATTTCACTTCAACATTACTTATAGCACAGGTCTAATAAAGCTGCGCTAACTTGTAGAAAGGAACAAAGTCTTGAAATACTTGGCCAAAGGCGTATTCTACTCAGCAATAGAAGCTATTTTTATTGCAAAAACTAGCGTAAAATTAATATTAAATCTTGTATATGCAACAACACATGAAACAATATTTGAGTAAGAAAACCATACCTGTCGCTCGCTACCAAACCATAACGACAGCTCATTCCACTCTGGAATCTGGAAGCGTTTAGTTAGTTTTGATTTTGTTTACTTGTTATTGTTTTAATTTAGTTACATGGATCACGTCGTAGACAAAATTTTTAATAGGTTTATAATAATATAAAGGACTCCTTTACGAGTTAGTCATCAGAAAATGACATTGAAAATGAATATTAAAACGAATTAAATCAAAATTTGTGTTAAGGATGCGTTAAACAGGTTATCTTACTTCTTTTTTTTTGGTTAAGATAATCTTTAGACGCAGATCACTTATAAATAATCATTGAATTTTACAGGACCACACCAAAAAAAGGTTGAGTACATCGGTAGCTGGCATCAAGGTCACTGCCCGTTTTTTCAAAAACACAGAGGAACGTTTTTCAAGGAGCAGACTCTATAATTTTTAATTTATACAGTTTACATGAAATAAAATTTCATTTCTGTGAAATGTTATTCATCTCAAGTTAGAGAGCTTTTAAGCTAATATTATTACATAAAATTGGATTACATTTAGACGGATTATATATGTCTCAGTACAAAATGAATTATCCTACAAGTGTAAACAAAATTAACTTAACAAATTTTAGTCTGATACTAGCTACCAAATATGTTAATTATGTGAATATGTTGTTAATATGTTCTCTTCGAACAAATTAATAAATGCACTTTTAGATATCCCAATTATTGCTACGCGAAAAATTGTAACAAGTAATAATATATATTTTTAGTAGCTAGACATATCAGATGTTTGTTTCGAAAGAAAGAATAAAATTGGAAAGAATAAAATTACGTGACGTGTACGTAGGTCACTCAATAAGTTTTGAGATGCTGAAAATTTAAAAATGGAAAGCACACGTGTTATATGTTTCTAAAAAGCAAATTTATTAAAAATAGAACTCCATAAGCCAATTGCTCAATATTGAAAAAAAAAACAAAGTTCTATGAATTATCCTGCAACGCTTCCCGCGCGTTTTAAACGATACGCATTTTAAACGATAGATAGCCTTTAACCGTGAACATTAGCACTATAAATCTATTATGATTTTAAATTAGGTTTAACCGAATAATTAAGTTTACGAAGGTCACAATCAGCATAAGGGGACTCAGCTTTATCACGCGCAACAATTTTTAGGTGTTTTGCTGAATTCAAAAGGGGTAAAATTAATCTTAAAGATGACCAAAGAATCGGGGCCCCGCAAACAGCAGTAACGGCAGGAAATGTATGGACTACTGAAAAGTTGGTGCGAGAAGACTCACGAATCACAACATGGACATCGAAAAATTGTAGACATTAGTTTGGGGAGCATCCATACCAGCCTTCATCGACATCTTGGAGTGAGGAAGCTTTGTTTTCGATGGATCCCTCGTTTGCTCTCCGAAAGCGAAAAACAGACTCGTGTGGATAGGTGCCTTGAAATGCGTCCACGTTTTAAAAATGGGGCATCTAGGCATGTTTCAGAAATCGATACTGATGACGAGACATGGATCTATCAATATAATCTGGAAAATAGAAGACAATCATCGGTATGGGTCTACTCAGAAGGACAGTTACCGACAAAACTGCAAAGACCTCGCAACGTCGGCAAAAAAATGGTGGCTAGTTTTTTTTCGCGGAGCTGACATTTGTCAACGTTAGTGCTGGAAAATTGTAGGTCAGTCAACTCTGAAAGGTTACTACTACAGTTGCATTACCCAAAGCTTTTCAAGCTATACGTGAGAGAAAACCAAAGACCGGGCTTCGGGGAATCATGCTGCATCACGATAACGCCTCTTTGCATACCTCCCTTAGAACAAAAGCATTTATTGAGGAAGGTGGTATTGAAACTCTTAGTCACCCATCCTACAGTCGTGACTTAGCTTCTTGTCATTTCCTTTTGTTTCCAAGAGTCAAAGAAAAAATTAAAAGCCGTGGCTGCCTACGAAAAAGCGATTTCCAACCTGTCAGATCAAAAATGGCAAAAGTCGTATTTATTTTGTAGAATACGGGTGACTAACCAGCACACAATCGACCTGTTGTTAATTAGAAGCTGCGGCCCACAGATATTAACATTTCTCTTCGATTAAGAATCAAAATGAAGAAGCATTGTCACCTCTGAGGACTTAGATGGAATGCCACGTTTCCAGTAAATCTCTACACTCTCCATACGAAACAAATCAGTATTAAGCTGCTATTTAACTCTGGTATTCTGTGAGTGCATGGTCCTACCTCGGTCGAGCAGACCCATTCGTGATACAGCCATAAACTAGCTGTAACGTAATATTTGAATATGAGTTCCGACCTGGGAGCAAAACGTGAAATAAAAATGACGTGTAAGGACCTTGCACTACTACTGTGCGTTATTGATTCTATATTTTGTGCTATTGGGTAAACATTCTATTGGGAAATTTTGACCTTATAACTCATGGTTACCTGAAAATTAAGGTTAATAATAACGAAACGAGGTTAAAAATTAGGTTAATAATACTAAAGGCAATAGGTAGTGTCGTATTATCTACAGTGAAGTCTTTCCTAGTGTAGTAGTGTTGGAAGTAGTGGTACTGGGATTAGTGGTGACAGGGTTAGTGCCATAATTGAGAAAGGGCGGAAGATGCTCTTTAAACTAGGTAAAACACATTATTTTATTTTATTACGCGGATCTTAGCAAATAATTTTTTCACATCTTTAATTTAGCAGAGCTAAAGCTAGCCATATTTTCAAAATCCTGCATCAATAAAATCCCACATTTTTCGAAGTTTAGGTAACTTGATTGGGTGAAAATTTATACCCACATATAAATTAATAATTAGGGTAATCGATTCTCTAGTGCAGCAATCACGTATACTGTGTTTTGACATTGTTGTGCAATATTTCGTTTATTTAGTTCATATTCTAAAATATTAATTACGAAATAGATAGCATTTTTCCCCGGGAGAAACCTCTCCGAAAAGTGAGAGGTTAAAAGGAAGAATTTAATTTTATATAAAATAAACCAAAATAAACTATTATTTAACAATTAAATTACTTTCCTTTCAGTTTTCTTATATATTATAATTCCTTGCGCATCAATTATCCTGTGAACAGTAATTTATATTATCCACAATAAACAAAGATAGTAATTAAGTAGATATTGTTTTAATATATTATCAAATTTGTTTATAACCTACTTTTTATTTTACTTTTGTCTATATCCTGTCTTTCGTTAGTGTTTGTGTTACTAAAGTTGTAGTTTACTTGTTAATACTCCGTTAAATTTAATTATTTATTTCAGTTAAATTCGGAATGGTAATGAATAACTAAATTATTTAAAATGGAAGCTGTACGAGTAAATTCACAATAACAGTTACCTAATACCGTCTGCACGTCGAGGTAAAGTTATTTACAACACCAGTTCAAAAATTCCTACGAACTATGAAATGCAAAAGTCTCTGAGGCCATTCATAGAAATTTCAAGAAAAACGTCGTCCACGGTAAAAGTTACATAGTTAAAGTAGAGCTATGCAAGACAAGGTGTATTCAGTCAACAAGCGTAAGTAAGATCTTTTAAAAGTATGATTACTTCATGGATACATAAAGTCTTTTTCCTGTTTTCTTATATTATTTATAATATAAAATAAAATATATATTGTCACTCTTGATGTGACACCTCGTATACACAAACTAGTCAACATTCAAGGAGTAAGAAAAAATTGTTTTGCTTTTGAAAAATAACACATTCATTTGATAGCTATACTAATTCCTATTTATAGTATACCTGAAATAATAGTGTATATTTAATTTTAATTTAAGTAAAAAAAGACACCAAAATTTTGCATTTATGTGTTATCACTGTCACTTTTCTTCATATTTTACGTTATACTTCATATTATACGAGTACTTAGCCTCACTTAATTTTGTATCTACTTTTTATAAACTTTTATCCAAATTAAAAATTAAAGTCCTGTCTGTTCTTTTGGCAGCTCTTTTCTCCTTCGCTCCTTTCTGTTAAGTCCACCCTAGACGATCCTCTCCACATTTCCTTTTGTTATATTATTTTTGGTTTTCTTCGCTCTTTCGCTGTCCATATAATTCCATTGTTTGTAAACCAAAATACTTTCAACATATTATGTATTTTATCATTAGTCGCAGATTCTTGATCAATAGCGTTTTCTGAAGCCTCATTAAACAGCCCTGACTCTTTTCCTGAACTGAACAGATTTTGAGGTGCTGGAATGTTATTGTGTATAAAATAGATACACTATTTGAATTGTTACACTCGGATAATAGCACGCTCCATCGCCTTCCTGCTCTAAACCAAAGCCCCGAAAACTTTCAGCTCGAGTTACAAAAATGTTTTTAGTGCCTAGAAGACTGCAATGCAGTGGACGATATGAATGACGAGCTTGTGAAACTGTTCACGCGATCGAAGCAAAGTTCTGAAAGACTCGTTACAAAAGAACACTAAATTCTCTGATGGTGTGATCTACTGCTCAAGACTGCAGCTTCATTTCCCATTTTAGAGTCATGAATTTAAGAGTGTTCTTAATTTCATGGCTGTTACACGAGTAATAAAACTGTAGCCTTGAGCAGATTTGACAACATACAAGCAACAGAACTAACAGATCTCCAAATACATGCCGCAGGACCCACGCAACTTCAACGCAGCTCGTATTGAAGAAACAATCAAGTGGAACCTGAGCTCCAAAATCTTTGCCAGAGATCAGTCTGCCAGAAAAAAGCCAACTGTCAAACCTAAAGACTGAGTATAGCAGCATCGTTTCCGGGACACCTGAGATTTGGATTGAGATTAAGAGGTTCTATAGGCAGCAGTAAACGTCTTCGTTGAAGCCACACGCAAGTGTGAGTAACGATCCAAGAGCAAGTCTTATCCAACTCTATTTCGATGTGATGTCCCGGACGCCAGTTTGAACGAGATCAGAATGCATAACTAGCCCCTTAAAACAGCATAGCCGGGGCGAGGATGGAATTACAGCGGAGCTTCTGAAAGCGGGTGGAAAACTACTACTTAAAGTCCTTTCGAAGCTCTTTAATTCCGTCTTCCATGGTGGCACTAATCCAGAGGCGTGGAGCAGAAGTGCGGTGGTCTTGTTCTTCAAGAAAGGCGACAACGCTCTCTTTAAGAACTAAAGACTGATTTCCCTTGTGAGCCGCGTCTACGTGCTCTTTTTGAGTCGTTACGAATATTCCAGCCTCCCGAAAAAGCCGGTTTACGAAAAGGCTTTAGCACCATAGATCACATATATACCATTTGGAAATTTGTACAGAAGACCGAAGAGTACAAATTACCACTGCCTTGCGTATGTGAAATATGAGAAAGTCTGTGATTCCGTCAAAATTTGGGTGATGCTGCAGTCCCTATAGCAGTGCCAAGTTGCCTATCGTTAAGCTGTATATCAATGTGTTGAAGTGCTATTTATGGCTATCCGAGTACAGAAGCAGAGTACGAAACCTTCTAAAATCTTCTTAAGCCTTCTTTTTCAGAGTATGAAATCTGCAGAGAGGTGTAAGACAGGTGACGTTATATACCCGAAACTTTTCACCGCTGCATTGGAATACGTTTTCAAGCTACTCGACTGGAAAAGATACGGTGTTAACATCAATGGCAAGTACATCACTCACCCACGGTTTGCCAACGATATAGTTCTTATTATATTATATTAGGAATAATCGCTGGAGGACCTAAGCACTATGCTCAATGACCTAAATAGTGTCTCCCAACGGATAAGTCTTAAGATGATCATGCACAAAACGTAATATCCATGTCACACCCATGCCGCTAATTGTTGGGAGCACTAAGCTCAATGTTGTCGACGAGTATGTTTACCTGGGTCAAATAGGTAAGTCCAACTTCACTCGATTGGTCATTTAATAGATTTAACTTCGCTGGGTTAGCGTTTAGGAAATTACAACACATCTACTCGTAATATATATCTAAAAGCTTGAAACCAAGATTGTACAACCAGTGCGCGTTGCTAGTGATGACTTATGGATCTGATACGTGGTCCTTCACCGCTGCCCGTATGAGAAGGTCGGTCAGCAAGCTATAAAGAGGGCTATGCTTGAAGTTTCTCTGCGTGATAAACTTATAAATAAGGATAGTAGTAACAGTAGAACTAAAGTAACGGACATAGCCTAACGGATTAGTAGCTAAAGTGGCAATGGGTCGGCCAATGGCTTGAAAAACCGACAACCAATGAGGAAGAAAGGTACTCGAGTGGCAGTCTCGTACCGGTAGGCGAAGTGTAGGGCGAAGTTACTTGGGAGAGGCCTACGTTCAGCAGTCGACCTGCCTTATTAGGAATTGATACCCCGTAATTACGTTACTTACTGTAATTATTTTTTTAATTTTTTAAGAGAGCAAAATCGTATAAAAATACATTAAAACTGTCTTAATAATCAAGTACATAACATGACATTATATTAGTAGTATAGTTGCAGCAGGAATGGGTCGGCTCGACCGGGGAAGGACCACGCTCTCACAGAATACCAGCGTCAAATAGTAGCTTAATGCTGCTGTGTTTCGTATGGTGAGTTTAGAGAACCGGAGACCCTTTATGATAATTGCATTGATGCTTACTGCTACTTGCGGTATTGCGTCTTGTGTGTGATGGATCTGCGGGTGTGCTGCGCCTGATTCGACGCATTTTGTGGTTCTGGTCGATTGAGGTATGCGGGTGGTGATGTCTGCTGGGAAGTATGAGGGACCTTGGGATGGTGTAAGCTCGACGATAGTCGTATTGATGTTTGTTGCGTTCTACAGCATTGCGTCTCTGCGATGGTTGTTTGGTGGGACGCTATTCTCAATGGCGCTCTCTGCGTCTTGGTTTGACTCACACCTAAGTAGCTTTGCCCAAGTCGGGTCCCTTTATTACGGGGCTGCAGACTGTCTGCTCTCCATGATGTTTTATATAACAACATAATAATATATCTCTGTAACTTTCCCACTTTTGAATGATTGAAGGCAACTTGTTGGTGGGTGAGGCAAACATGATCGAAAATGCGTTTACTCAACGTCAGTAACACAAACCCTTTCTGACGACGAATTATTACTCTTATCTTATAACTGCCTTTTGACTATATCTGCCATTGTATTGGTTGGTGGAGCATATGTGTCGACCTCATGCGGGTGGTAGCTGGAGGATCTGAGGAGACTCTCAAAGGCTGCGGCAGAAAGTCGCACAACGTGTGACCCCATTCCCTTGAGGTGAGCAGCATACTCATGACACGCTCTGCGGCTAGTAGCCGTGCTGATCATGCAATTGGTGGTGATGCCATACACTTACAACACGTCTGCAGGAGCGGCGGGCTGGCTGGTGATGGCGCTCACGGAGGGTTTACGGCCAGTGTGCCTATTTGCCTAAACCGTACATTCACTGTGGCTGGATTCGTTCGTATTCTGTATGACGTTTACACGCATTGAAATGCGCAACTTCGGTCGATGTTTGCGCTTACGCACTAACAAGGGACCAAGCCTCTTTTACTGGTTCGCCAGTTATTTTTGTGTGGATTACAGTCCAGTTCCCGAATTAACGTTCCCTGCGGGGGGAGTGCCGTGTGCCTCCCCCACATTTTTTTAAATAAATGTAGGAGAGCGAAGCCCTCATATCGGGTATTTTGTATAAATATATTGTGAGCCTCTTCCAAGCGGGAAGGATAATTAATTATAAAATTATAATGTAAACACAATACAAGTGGAATAGGGACGTTTTATCATCATCATCATCATCATTACAGCCCTTCACAAGTCCACTGCTGAACATAGGCCTCCCCCAAGTAATGCCACAAAGCACGGTCCTGAGCCACCTGCATCCATCGACTTCCTGAATGTCTTACCAGGTCGTCACTCCATCTAGTGGGGTGTCGCCCTACACTACGCCTACCGGTACGAGGCTGCCACTCGAGAACCTTTCTTCCCCATCGGTTATCGGTTCTTCGAGCTATATGGCTGGCCCATTGCCATTTCAGCTTACTAATCCGTTGGGCTATGTCAGTCACTCTGGTTTTACTGCGGATATCCTTATTTATGAATCTAACACGCAGAGAAACTCCGAGCATAGCCCTCTCCACAGCTCACTGAGTGACCTTGAGCGTCTTCATACGGCCAGCAGTGAAGGACCGCGTCTCAGATCCGTAAGTCATTATTGGCAACACGCACTGGTTGTATACTTTAGTTATCAGAGATTGAGGTATACCTGACGAGAAGATGTGTCGTAATTTCCCGAACGCTGCCCAGCCGAGTTGAATCCGTCGATTGACCTCTCGGTCGAAGTTGGACTTACCTAGTTGGACTATTTGTCCCAGGTAAACGTACTCGTCAACTACTTCGAGCATAGTGCTCGCAACAACTACCGGCATAGGTGTGACATGGACATTAAACATGATCTTTGTTTTGTCCATGTTCATCTTAAGACCTTTCCGTTGGGAGACACCATTGAGGTCATTGAGCATAGTGCTAAGGTCCTCCAGTGATTCTTCCATAAGGACTACATCGTCGGCAATCCGAAAGTGACTGATATACTCGCCATTGATGTTAATACCGTATCCTTTCCAGTCCAGTAGCTTGAAAACGTCTTGCAATGCAGCGGTGGAGTTTCGGGGATATAACGTCACACTGTCTTACACCTGTCTGCATTTGGATAGGTTTCGAACTCTTGTTCTATACTCGGATAGCCATCGTAGCCCTACTGTACAAACACCTCAGCACTTCGATATACCGACAGTCAACTTCAACCCAAATTTCGACGGAATCAACGGCTTTGTCATAGTCCACATACGCCAGGCAGAGTGGCAGATTTTACTCTTCGGTCTTCTGTATAATCTGCCGCAGGGTATGTATGTGGTCCATGGTACTGAAGCCTTTTCGGAAACCGGCTTGTTCGGGACGCTGGAAGTTGTCGAGTCTGCGTGCGAGACGATTCGTAATGACTCTCGAAAACAGCACGTAGACGCGGCTCAGAAGGGAAATCGGTAGTTCTTCAAGAGAGCGCTGTCGCCTTTATTAAAGAACAGGACCACCGCACTTTTGCTCCACGTTTATGTTCTACCTTTCTCGAGCCCTGTCTTCGTGAACGGGGTTCACTAGCTTATAAGGCACTACCAACAGATTTCAATTATTCTAGTGAATATTTATTCTTCCAAAAGACACCTATAAGGACTAAGTTACTAAACAAACACAACGTAAATAGGGGTCCTAACTAAGACGATTACGCCAAAAATATTACAAACGGCCTATTATTAAACCTTTTGAAAGATCATTTAGAGAGATCAAAACATATCTTATTTATCTTGGTCACATATACAACATGTAACATAATTAACGCACTTTGAGAAAGTAGTTTGTTCAGAATCGTTTACTGAATCGATTCCTATCATTTTTAATATAGGTAATTTTTTATCCCAAAAATAATTAAAACTACGTAAATTACAGTCACACTAAGTCTGTACAGTCAAAACAAACTGAAATGGACCTGCCACTGCTCCTCACGCTGCTTTTTTTTTGCGCTCGAAGCAATTAAAGGGCTACCCTATACGTAGGGAGGCAATGCAGCGCATACCACGATAGCCGGTCTATCGTGGTTATGAGGGACTCACATCCTACCGGGGACCCTTATCATGAGCGACCCTCTTTTGGGAAAAGAGGGCGCAGGCGGCTACGAGCCGCTGATGGAGTGCCTACGGAGGCAAATTAATTATGAGTAATAATTTAATTTAATTAGAGTTGGCCTGGGCCGCCAGGAGGCAGTTCAGGTCGTTTGTTAGTTTATTAGGCGGGTCCGAGAGAGAGTTTCTCGGCCTGCGGACTCGATAGCGAGAGGGGGGGTGGGGCTGCATAAGTAGCTGCCTCACGAATTAAATGGTTTGAGTGCGACTCTGAGGCTTTGAAGAAGTTCTCAGAGAGTTTTTGGAGAAATTGTTGAATTGTGGGGGAGCTCTAGGTCCCGATGAAGGTCGGCATTACGAACGTACCAAGGGGCGTTCGCAGCTCGACGACAGAAAAGGTTTTGAACTATTTGGAGTTCATTAATAATTTTAGGGTCGGCGTGGGCAAAAACGGGGCCCGCGTAGGACATGACTGGTCGTATACAGACTTTATAAAGGGTACTCTTGTTTCTAAGGGACATTTTACTGTGTCGGCCCAACATGCTGTTGAGCCTACTCAGATAAAAACGTGCGTGACGGGTTACTCTTTTTACGTGGGGCCTGAAAGTGAGCCCTGTGTCTAGAGTGACACCTAAATATTTGGCAGTCGTATGCCAGGGGACAGGGGTCCCTAGCATACGTATTGGTCGAGTGTTTTTGAGACTGCGTCGTTTATAATCGAAGTGAATGGCGGAGCTTTTCTCCGGGTTCACATCGATGCGCCATTTTTTGAACCAAACTCCTAGGTCGTCAACTGACTTTTGAATCTTATTTCGTATGAAAGGTAGTGAGATACCTTTGCAGTAGATAGCAGTGTCGTCTGCGAAGAGGGAGAGCTGAACACCTTTCGACGGGATGGGAATGTCGTTGGTGAACAGGATGTACAGCAGAGGAGCAAGTACTGAGCCCTGAGGGACACCAGCTTTAATAGTTCGCTGTAAAGATAGCGTGCCTTCGTGTCTAAAACGAAAGGTACGATGCTTTAAGTAAGAGGCCACGAGACGTACTAGACGATCGGGGAGACCTATTTTGTATAGTTTGTAGATAAGGCCTGTATGCCAGACTCTATCGAAGGCTTTAGCTATGTCGAAAAAGACCGCGATGGTCTTATGACGACGAGGATAAAAACCGCTGAGGATATATTCCACAATACGGCGAACTTGTTGGGGACATGAGTGTTGCGCTCGGAAACCGAATTGATGGTGAATGATAAGAGGGTCACCGTCTGTGGGAAACAGATAGCGCCTCATACGAGTTTGGATGACTCTTTCGAAGAGCTTGCCCATTGCCTTGAGGAGGCTAATGGGGCGATGACTGGAGGGGAGGTTGAGAGGCTTGCCTGGCTTGGGAATACCAATCACAGTTGCCTCTTTCCACGTAGTGGGAAAGTAACTAAGGTTGAAGCAGGCGTTGAAAATAATAGATAAAAAGGTTAACACCTGCTCAGGAAAGTGTTTTAGGGCTTGGTTGGAGATGCCATCCGCGCCCGGAGCCTTTTTAGGCTTAAGTCCTTTGATGAGGGATGAAATCTCATCATTGGACACAGAGATAGGTTCGGAGGCTGTAGGGGGTGAGTTCCGGCGGCGGACCTCATCCTCCACTGCCTGGACGTGTGAGGGGTCGACGGGTTGAGAGCTAGGAGAGCATTGTGCGGCAATGCTATCTGCAAAGCACTCAGCCTTTTCCTCGTCCTCGAAGGCAACCGTGCCGTCGGGACGGGAGAGAGGGGGAGTGTGAGTGATAGCGTCTATGCGGAGGGCTCTAGCCATCTGATAGTACGCTGTATGAGATAGAGAGATATTCTCCATGAGTTTACTCTTTTCGAGGTCTCGAAATTCAGAGAGGCGGAAACGAAGTTCTCGTTGAAGACGATTGGCCGCCGCCTATATTCGTGGGTGGGATATTTTGCTGCTCTCCGGAAAGCAGCTTTTTTGGCTTTTAATAGGTTGCTAATATGTAGGGTAAACCCACTATTGTTAGCAACCGGGACGACTCTTTCGTTCTCCTTAAGGGAGGATTTGATAAGGGTGGAGAGTGAATCGACCGCGGTGTCGATTTTTTCGGGACTATCTAAGTCCGACGATAGGGAGATGGTAGAGTTCGGTGAGTCCAGAGCTTTAGCTAGAGACTCCTTGAATCCCTTCCAATTAGTGAAGGTTTTCGTGTGTGTTGGTGGAGGTGGCTGATGGCCAATAATGAGGGAGACCGGTCGGTGGTCGGATCCTAGATCGTCTAGTGTCTCGATTGCTCTGAGGTTGAGAGAAACTCCTTGGAGTAACGCAAAATCTAGTACATCGGGGGCGGGATCGGTGTTATCGGGAAAGTGAGTAACACCGAGGGGACTATGGACGGTAATATCAAGAGACTGCGTGATATCGAGCAGTATCTTGCCACTAGGGGACGTAGTACGGCATGTCCATTCAGTATGCCATAAACACTCACTCACGCCTGTCACACATAGGGGTAGGCAGAGACTACAGATTTCCATTTGGCACGATCCTGACACATCTCTCTCACCTCCTTCACATCCATACACCTACGCATACATGCTCGTCGGTTAAGGGTACTCCTAATTTAATAATAATAATAATAAGTTCTTTATTTCCAAGAGGTTGTACATCACGATATTTGCATAACATTATTTAATAAAGCTACATTAGTACATATACTTGAAAACATAGCATCTGCAGCCGAACTAGGAGACCTGTGCATCAGCTGTCAGCGCCATATCCCCACCGTTAATTTATAGAAATATTAGGATGCAAGCAAAAGTTAAATAATCAAATACTATCTAAAAATTTGTACATTCCGCTAATATAACCTAAGGACAATGAAATTAATTGTATCACATATTATGTTTATATACTATGTTACCACTTATTACTAATACCAGGGTACAAACAAAATAATAAAAATTTATACTACTAATGCCGTTCCTCTCTCATAAGATGTGTAATGTATGACTGTAAGAAGTAATTGTGTTATGAGTGTAATGTGTGTGAACAGTTATGGGAGAGGAGCGTGTAAAATGTGTGTCGGTGTGTGTGTGTGTGTGTGTGTGTGTGTGTGTGTGTGTGTGTGTGTTTGCGCACGTGCGTGTGTATGTGTCTGGTTATTATTATTTTATACGGGTAGTATTACAGGTGACAGTTATATAAGAATTTATTTTTAAGTCTGGATACTAAGCAGGTTTTCAGTTTCATTATAAGTTAATTTTTGTAGGTAATTATGTACAGTTTTTTTAAAATTTATTTTATTAAGGTGGTAAATGTCCAATGTTTTATTTAGTTTATTATATAAGTGTGGTCCCAAAAATGCAAAGAATTTTCTTATAAAAGTTGTTTTAAAATTGGTTGTATCTACGGAAAATTTCCTACGTATATTTAAGTTCGATCGGTTGTATACTAATAAGCTATGTTGTTTCTGAATGATCGTTAATATAAACAGTTGTCTTACTGTAAGGACCTGACAGTTATCATAAAGCTGTGATGTAGGATAAAGAAAAGGTTTAAATGTTGCAACTTTGAGTATAGCACGTTGAGAGATTTCTATCTTTTGTAGCACCGTTTTAGAGGCACCACCCCACGTTGATACGCAGTATGTTATAATAGACTGACATAAAGCTAAGTAAACTCGTTTTAATATATCTGGATCCAAAAAGTGTCTAATAGTTTTAAAAATATATATTAATTTATGAATTCTTTTGCTAAGTGTGTTAATATGTTCTTTAAAATTTAAATTACTATCTATTATAACCCCTAGATATTTAATATATTCAATAAGCTCAAGTGAAAGGCAGGAACAGCTGTTATCCCTTGTTAAACAATCATATGAATGAATCACTAAGTTAAAATTTTCAAGGTTGCGAATAGGTTTTCTTAATGAATAAACTATATATTTTGTTTTCGTAATATTGATTGAAAGTTTATTACTGTAAAGTCAATTGGTAACTGCATTTATACCTAATTGTGCAGACGAGAATACATCTTTCCACGTTTCCGCAGCAAATATCAAAACAGTGTCATCTGCATATGAAATTATATGTCCCTGAGAGAGATTAAATTTTGTAAAATTATCAATATAAATAAGAAATAAGGTTGGGCCGAGTATACTCCCTTGTGGAACGCCGTGTGTTGTAATATTATTTACACTAACGCATTGATATCTCTCAGAAAGATAACTTTTGAATAGTTTGAGTTGAGTGCCTCTGATACCGACATTTTCCAGTCTTTTTAATAGTATTTTTATTGACACGGTATCGAATGCTTTCGCCAAATCTAAGAAAACAGAAATACACTTTTTTCCACTGTCTAAATACGATGACAAAAAATTTGTAAGAGTATGAACGGCATGCTCCGTTGATTTGCCATGTCTAAAACCAAACTGCCTATTTGACAATAAATTATTTTTCTCCAGATATTTTGTAAGTCTATTATTTATAATTTTCTCTAAAATTTTGGATAAAGCGGATAATATAGAGATAGGTCTATAATTACTTAAACATGTTTTTTCACCATCTTTAAAAATAGGTCGAATTACGGACTTCTTAAAATATCTAGGGAATACACCATCATTTAAACATTGATTGAATATACAAGTTAAAGGAGGTATTAACAAATATTTAAAATTTTTAATAAATTTATTCGAAATTCCATCCCAACCAACTGAACAGTCGGTTTTCAAATTGTCAATTAATTGTTCTTCTTCCCTTTCATCCGTGTCCAATAAAGCAAATGAATTTAAGTAATAATTTGATTCTTCACCAATATTAATATTAAAACTTTCGCTGTTTTTATTTCCTACCTTAAAACTCTCTGCCAAACTTTTACCTACATTTACAAAATAATTATTAATAAGTTTAACAGATACTTGCGGCGTACTAGATATATTTAACAGTTCTCTGTTATACCCTTTCTTTTTCATGTTACCTATAATATCAGTAAGTACTTCCCATAGCTTCTTATTATTATTTTTAGCCATATTCACTCGCTCTTTTTCATAATTTCTCTTTACCTTTTTTAACAATGCGTTACAGTGACTACGATATCGTCGGTATATTATAATTTGATCAATTTCACTATCTGGAAATCACCTAGCCCTCTTATGTAGTTTATCACAGTGACGAATACATCTAAGAAGACCAGTCGTAATCCAAGGTTTAATGATCTTTTTTTGTCTTGGCAACTTCACTAATTTAGTATTAACTTCAATTACTGTTTTTATTTTATTAACTAAGTATTCAAGAGAAGTATTTGGATCTTTAATATTATATATAGGTAAAAAGTCAATGTTTTGCATATCCGAATTAAGTTTATCGTGATCTATTTTCCTGATAGTAGTTGTATAAAACTGTTGACGTTGTTTATTTTTCATACATAAAATTACAGGTTTGTGATCAGTGATTGAAGTTTGAGGAACCATAGTAAGTGAAGGATTATTCGCTTTTAGCAGAACATGATCAATACACGAACCACTTGCGTCACGTGTTACTAGAGTATGAGTGGGTAATAACCCATGGAATGCTGTCAGTTGTAAATACTTATCCGAATTAATATCTGTTTTATTGTTAATGTTAATATTTATATCTCCTATTATAATTATGTTTTTATGTTTCGAATATTTCTGTAGTACACTATCCAAGAAGGCAAAAAAGTTTTCTACATTTTTATATGACGGTGACCTATATATTGAGATTATAACAATATCATTCAATGTTGTTATGATACAATTCCCTTCTTGAAAATGAGGCTCCTCAGTCGTGAACAAATGTTTTTCTTTTACATATATTACTAATCCGTCATTTTGGTTGTTATTAAAATTAGTGGAGCATAAATTATAACCAGGAATTTTAGGTAAGTTGTCCTTATACAGATCCACTCTATTTGAATTCTTATACTGTATATTGTTCAAAAATTATTAATTGAATTATTACATTATTATTACATAAATAATATTAAATATTATATGAGATTAGTTAAGCTATTATTATTTTAATAATTACACTACAGTATTAATTAATTCATAATTTTAACTACAATAAAATTATAATCTAAAAATCTCAGGCTATTATGCAAAAATTACCATTTAACTTATTTCACATTTTAGTAAATAAATAATCAATATGAGTTACTAATCGTTGTTAGGAATAAAATGTCAATGTTCATTAATTCCTTAAACTAAATTTTATATTAATATAATAAATTTGACGAATTTATAATTAATTATGTACATAGGTACTGTGTTATCTCAAAAAGAAAATTCGTATTCGTAGAAGATGATGAATTGTGGTTTTTATCGTTGAAATCCCATATAGTTTTTTCTGATTCCAGCAGTTCTAAAAACTTTATTGTATTTTCATTATTCCACTCGAAAGGCATTTTGGTAGATCGTACTTATCTAATAACAAGACGGCACGCACGTCCGTTCATCCAGGCGCTTGGCGCGAAGTGAGCGATGGAGCTGAATGTGAACACTCACTGCCGCTCGCGCTGCCCGTCCTTTGACTTCCGCGCGGAAAACCGACATTTGAGCGATCGTCGGGCAGTGGCAGCGGCAGCGGCAGTGTCAGCGCGAGTAGCCCGTTTACATACTGCCCTGCCCACTGCCCTGCTCACTTCCCTGCCCAACAGGGCTGAATGTAAATGGGGCATTAAGTCAATAAGACTTTTAAGAGTGCAGTTTTATTTGTATTATTACTAATTCTGTTATTCAATAAAAATAAAGAAAAATGAACTATATTTCAAGCACGTTAAAGTCTTTGCGTTCGTGGATTTGTACTGTGACCACAACATTCTTCGGGAATAAGTATAACTAATTTGATAAACAATCGGTGCATTAAAATGTTTAACTAAAAATTCATTGTATGTATTATGATTATAATATAATATTGTTAGAAGAGAAGGTCTGAATCAAGAGCGCCGACGCCGCGCCGGGCTATATAGGAGGGCGGCTGGCGTCACTCGCCCCTTTTTTGCCGACGGTCATCACGGAGTGCGGAAGCTTTGCTCGAATACTAGCGTCATTGTTTTAAATCTTGTTATAAGCTTTTAAGTTAGTCAATATTTGTTAGGCCAAAGGCCATTAAAATCTTTTTAAAAAGTCAATTTGTGTTTCTATTTGTAACATCAGAAGTGGGATCAGAAGGCCGAAAAGCCGCTGTACGCCTATATTTCTGGTTTTATAAAGGAATACTTAGTTTCCTTTCAGTTGTTTATTTCATATTCGAGCACAGTTTTTGTCTGTGAGATGCCTAGCAACGATAAACGCAACAAACAAAAACGCCGTGGGAAAACTCCTTCGCCCAATCCGATGGAAGAGATCCTGAGGAGGCTACGCGTGCTGGAGGAGCAGCCTCGTGCGTCAGTGGAGACGCAAGCCATTGCAACGACCAGCTCGGGCCCTAGGCGCGCCCTCGAGCTGCCAAACACGACACCATCGGCATCGGCATCGGCATCGGTGTTCGGGATGCCTGCACCGCCGAGTGCGCCTGTGCCGCCGATGGGACGCCGCCGCTGACTCCATACACTGGCAACGTGGGATCAACGCAGTCTGAAGAAGTGGTGACGAACGCCGTAGAGCGTCTTTTGACCGCTATCGGCAGTACTCAGGTCAGATCTAACCGATATTTTGTCTCTGATTTTGATCCGAATGTTCATGACTTCGACACGTGGTGTGATGAGGTAGAAAGAGCCCGTATTTCGAACCATTGGGATGACAGAGAATGCCTTTGCTCGTGTCGGACATTGTTTTAAAGGAGAATCTCGCACCTGGCTTAGCCAATGGACAAGCAGTATTCGCACGTGGTCCAATTTCAAATCAGAACTAAAAGCGCTATGCCCACGTTCTGTCGATGTCGCGAACATGCTTTATGATGTAATGCGGACAGGGTCAGATAAATACTCCACATATGCTGAGTATGCTCGTAAATCACTTTTAAGGTTACGCATAGTTAAAGGTCTCGGTAGCGAGCTGCTTACGGCTATTATCATTCGTGGAATTGCAGATCCACAAATTCGTGCTATGGCTGCTAACGCCAAATTATCACCTGACTCTATAGTGGAGTTTTTATCGAGCTTTGTTAAACCTTTTAACAGCCATAATCGGAAAGTGTATTCTAATGGTCTCAATCGATTTGACCGACCCTCTAATAATAGTAACTCGAACCGCAAACCGTTAAAACGTCGATATGATCCCGAAGACTTAAAATCAGTAAGGTGTTACGAATGTAATCAATTTGGTCATAGGAGTTTTAATTGTAACAAACGGTCGAATACACTCCCGAGTTATAGTAACGAAAAAACAATCGCGTTACCGACGATATCTCGTAGCGATCCGTTAAAGTGTGGGTTTTGCAAAAAGGTAGGTCATTCCGAGGTAACTTGTTTTGCTAAGGAACGCGCAAATTCTCGGAATAATAATGGTGTCAATTTTTGTCGCGAAATCACGGATAGTTATAAAAATCGCGACGTAACGACTGCGGTCATATCGGGAATACCATTAGACGTACTAATCGATAGTGGTTCATGTGTTTCCTTAATGTCAAAGAATGTTGTTAAGCATTTCCCGTGTCAAGTAAAGCCTACGAATCAGTTGCTACGCGGCTTGGGTGGTATGGAAGTAAGATCGGAATCATTTGTAACATTACCCGTCGAGTTTAGCGATATAACAATAGAAATTGATTTTTATGTGGTGGGTGGGAATAATTTGAGTGTGCCAGTCATTATCGGTACAGACGTACTAAACAGGAAAGGTATTACATATGTTAGGACCGGTGATAGCCAACGTACAATTCATAGCGAGTCGACTGTAAACGATATTCTGCAAGTAAATTTGATTTCTTTGTCCGATCAAGTTAATACGTCGGTATCTGGAAATAATAGAGAACGATTACTAGAGATCCTCACCAAGTATTCCGATTTTACTTTTTAAGTGGTACCGCGACTACTACGGTGAAAGATAGTGAGATGCATATCAAATTAACAACCGATGTGCCCGTGTACTATAGACCCTACAAATTATCGCATGGCGAAAAATTAAAAGAACGCACTATAGTGAAGGATCCGCTCGATAAAGGAATTATTCGCGAGTCCGATTCAGAATACGCTAGTCCGATCTTGCTCGTAAAAAAGAAGGATGGTTCTGATAGAATGGTCGTTGACTATCGTGCATTGAATCGAATAACCGTTAAAACTAGATATCCTCTCCCCTTGATCAACGACTATATAGACAGGCTAGGCAATGGTCGCTGGTTTAGCTCTCGGGATATGGTTTCCGGTTTCCATTAACTTAGAGTTGCAGAAGAGTCGATTCATAAGACTGCACCCGTTACACCAAAGCAGAGGCCCAGTATAATTATTGCAAGGTACACCTACGGTTTAGCAAACGTGCCGAGTTTTTATCAGAAAACTATCTCTAAAACGCTTAGAATCCTTCAATGATGCTGAAAAGTATGGTCTATATCGCTGACGAATTAATAATGACGGATGGGATTGACAAACACCTCGTTTTATTAGATTTGGTTATGAAAACGCTAACCAAAATAGGTTTTTCAATTAATTCAAAGACATGTACCTTTCTTACCAACGGAATAGAATACCTAGGTAGGATTATAAGAGATGGTCAGGTTAGACCGAGCTGTAATATTTGAAAAGTGTCAATAAAAAAGGAGACGTTTTGTTGGTACTAAATCTTTAATTAAAATTCTGTTTTATTACAAACTTAACTCTAATATATTTATCTATGTCGTGTGGGCTACAACACTACATCACAGAGCAATTATCACCCGAAACATGTGCTGCATTTTTTGAAGGTACTAGTAGTACGATTGCTGTTATATTTGCTTTGTTATTTTACATACCTAATAACCCCTCATCTGTCAACAGGCCTCTGGAATATTGGAGTAAACAAAGGCGCATAATATTATGTCAAGTGCCTTGTGGAGCTCGATCAGTTCCCACGTATTTCTATATTTTTTGCTATATTTCTTATCCAAAAGTTAAAACTATGTTTGTGATAAGAATGTGAACCCAAACGGGACATAAATTATTACATAAACCACTTAATTTGCAGTATTCTCGACTCTCGACTTAAACTCACCCAAAACTTACCTTATCGGGTCACTTAAGTGAGGCATGTTATCGTAGAGCTTGTGGGATGAAAAAAAATGTGTCGAGAGCTATGTTATTTTTATGGATTTATGTTAAATATGTTTTAAGTGGGTAAAGTAAAATGTTTGTCGAATAAAGGTTTGCTTTTATGATTGTAACGACTTATGTGTATTGAAGTAGGAGGAGCTCGATTACATCAATTTCAAAATAGAATTGATAATGTGTTACGAAGGGAGCTGTCCTGATTCGTATGTAATTTGTTAGCTTATTTCATAATGACTCAAACGATGTATGCTTTGTTTATAGCTCTCATACGGGACTTTTGCAGAAATCGCAAATCTGATTACACGTACCGCAATCGCGCGATTCCTTTAGAGGTGCCGCGGCGAATGCGCTTGGTCATGTGTTGGTGCTGTGACAGTCGAGAAGATAATCTTTCCCTATTCTTGAGCTAGATTATGTACCAAACAAGCCCGTGTTTACTGATTTTGACTACGTTACGTGTTGTGTTCAGTGGAAGAGACCCGTGTAAATCCTGTGCGCATGGTATTGGGTTGACCCTGACACTGGTGGTTTCTGGGGTGAGTCGGTGGCGCAGCCGACAACAGACCTGTGTAAATCCAGCCATTATTAGGTATCTGGGGTGACCTGCTAGAGACTGATGTAAATCCTGTTTGCACACGCGAGTTTGTGCGGGGTATTCGGTTGCGTGGGAAGAGACCTGTGTAAAACCTATGTGACTTGAAACGCTTTTGTGTAGCGTTGATAACTGTTCATGTTGACTGTTCTGACTGACTGACTTGTTTGGCTAATTGGGTACATAATCTGACGCTTTTATGAACTATATGAATTTAGATCAACTGTTAATACGCGATATAAATAAATGTCTCTTAGATTGTGGGTATCTTCTCAGAGATCGACGATGGTGACGTTGAACAGCCGCGGGACGCGGTGAGTGTTGCTGAGCCATCCACGAGTTCCTGCTGAGGGCTTCGAGCACGCAGGCCCGTCAGGAGAGGCCGTGTTAGAAGAGAAGGTCTGAATCAAGAGCGCCGACGCCGCGCCGGGCTATATAGGAGGGCGGCTGGCGTCACTCGCCCCTTTTTTTGCCGACGGTCGTCACGGAGTGCGGAAGCTTTGCTCGAATACTAGCGTCATTATTTTAAATCTTGTTTTAAGCTTTTAAGTTAGTCAATATTTGTTAGGCCAAAGGCCACTAAAATCTTTTTAAAAAGTCAATCTGTGTTTCTATTTGTAACAATATACTAATTGGGTGTCTCAGGGTGTGCGTTAATTACGCTACATATTGTATATAATTTTATTGAAAAGGGGTAATTTAATTATATATAATATATTTAATATATAATTATATTTATATAGAGAGGGGGGGAGCGTTAGAATACATAAACATAGCAATTATGTATGTACATTTTTGTATATGTAGTAATGTAATGTAATGTGATAATAAAAAGAATATGTTTAGTTGGTCGTCATAGGTAACTGCGGACATTAAGTACTACTACTCGTAAACAAAAACCATTACCTTAGAAAACGACCCAACAATAAACAATTTTATGATAGTACATAAAACGACTTTGTAGTCTTATTACAATTACTGCTTAACCAATCTAGTAACTAATCTATTTATAACTACAAATTTGTATTTTAAATTTCATTTAAAAAAATGTACTTATGTATATAATAAATCAGTATTTAAAATTCATTGCCTACAAATTACATTAACATACAAAATCTTGAATTATTTACGCGCATTTTATGTTTTACTTGTAGGCATTAGAAAACCCATTACACAATTTGGTCCCGAGGGTTTCGTAACAGTTGACTAAAGAAAATGTCTTGATATTACATGCTTATAGACTTGTGACAGAATATTTCGAAAAAAATCATACCTAAAAAGATCGACAATTGTTAAAATGTTGTTAGTGCTAATTGACAAGTCCACTGCTGAACATAGACCTCCCCCATAGATTGACTCATATTTGACATAGTTGGCACGCTTGGCAAGCGGGATCGTAAAAGAAGTTATTTCCCATATCTAGTTTTATCTCCAGTGGTGGACAATTAACATACATTAATTGCTCATGGACAAGCATTCAGCCTCAAAACAATAATTTGTATGCCGTACCGAAACTTGTTCCGTGCGAAATTCGATCCCGCGACAGCATTTTAATCAAACGCGTCACCGAGCCGAATTGCTAACTATGTAATAAATAATAACATATATCTAGATAGATATATGTTATTATTTATATGTAATTATTTACTTGACATTCCACTGTTTTAGATAAAACAGTAAAAAAGACTCAAGTCTTTTTAATCATTTTCGACACAATGATCATATTAAGTAGTGTATATGACATTTATGCCGCTCACAACTGACCTCTATATGTGTAAGTACGCTGGACTGACTATACCATAAAAAATGCCTGTGCCGATTTGAAGCGCCACCACTTTCCGTACCGGGAACTAAAATAGACATTATATGCCAAAGTCTGTTGTCTTATTTAAATCTTATCTCCGTATTTTGAACGTTTAATCTAAAAAACGAAAGTATTTTATGTGTTTTGATTGTGTGTGAATAAGTTAAATTACATAATAAGAATTATTTTTAATAATGATGAGAGTATGCGTAATATGTAAAACTCGTTATCAAAAGTAATGTGATATAACATTCCACAAGAAGTGACTTTACGGCTAATACTAAACAAATTTAAACTTTTTGTTAATATTAATTTGTACCTATATAGGTACTTAAAAATTTGCTACTAATCTCAATATCGTAATAACCAACATGTTTGGCTCTTTATTACTGAGTTTTGATAAACAGTAAAATTCAATAGGATTATCGAGTTCCTTGTCATGTTCTTTCCTTCCATATCTGTTAACAATCAAAGTCGCCGACAACAGATAATTATCAAACGTTTATTAATTAACAGGTTTCCAACTGAGCCGAGGATAAAATTATGGTTTAAAAGCATAAATATTGTGAATTGGAATTGTCCGATACAAAATGATCATCTTTGTTCTAAACATTTCACAGACGACTGTTTTATTAGACATGAGTCGGTATACTGCACTTTTTCAAAGTGCAGTATACCGACAATATTTTCTGGTAGCACCAGTACCAGTAAGTATAAAAGTATTAGATTATTATTCAGTATGTTTTTTTATTTCTTCTCTTCCCATTTTCCCCAAACACAAGGACCATAGCCAAGTATAGAAAGGTCGCATGACGATGACTTTGTGTTTACAGAACGTAAATTTGTTAAATCTGTTTAAATATGACCAATTTATTTTATCAAGGGAATAAATTTATATTGGGACTGCAAAATTATTAATGTCCTTAGTGAGTTTAGGTGAGAAATAGCTCCTCCCTTAATAGGTTCCCGTCTTGACATGTTAAGGTTAGTAGCCGGAGCTTGGTAACCCATGCTAAAATTAGGGGACTCACATGACTGGCCCGAGGTGGTCACTCTGAGTGGGCTTATCGAGCCCTGTGCTAGTGGGCTGTGGCTAGAGGAGATTCCTCTCCCTGTACCGCTGCAGTCAAGGTAGTGTCGCAAAGGAAGACTAGTGTCAGTATGGGGATTGGCGATGCGCCACTCGACTATGCTCAGACGTGGTCCTTTACTACTTCTGTATGAGGAAGCTCAAAGTCGCTCTGCGATATGCGCCCAATGGATTAGTAAGCTGAAGTGGAAATGAGCCGGCCAAAGCTCGAAGAACCGATAACCGATGGGGAGGGAAGGCTCTCGAGTGGCAGCCTTGTACCGGCAGGTGAAGTGTAAGACTTCCTTTTACTAGATGGAGTGACTGGCAAGACATGCAGGAAGATGATGAATGCAGGTGGCTCAGGCCTATGTTCAGCAGTGGAATTGTGAAGGGTTGTAATGAAGTTGAGTTATGATGGCATTATATTAATATTGTTGCCGATAAATGCCACTACCACCATCTAGTACCGAGAGCAGGCATTAAGAGAGCATTCTAGTTGACCTCCAGCGCCATCTAGTATCGAGTAGCAGGCATTAAGAGAAAACTTTCTACACTTAGTCGGTTGGGACTGGTATGTGCGCGAACGTTCGGGATATTGCAAAGGAAAAGATCCTATATAAAGGCGTTTAGGACCGCGACCGAGTTAGTATTGAATTGGCGATACGAGTGAAGACTACGGAACGAAATAAAGTGAACTAAAGTGTGTGATTATTAGTGTGTTTTAAGTTTTAATCGGTGTTTGGTAAATAAAGTGTTAATTTTTGGTAATTCAATCGGCAGTTTTTATCGTCACGAACCCTAAGCTCGTAACAATTGGTGTCAGAAGAGGGATAAAATCATGCCGATTTTACCTAAGAATGACAAGGAGGGTGTCCGTACCCGAAGTCAACGCCAGCAGGAGACGGACCAGAGACAATTTGGTGGTGCAATGTCGCAGACGTCAGAGGGTCAGCCGCTGGCCACGGAGGCCGGCTTATCAGTAGCTCCTACATTTGCAGCACCTGAATTAGGTGCTCTGATGGTGATGCTGCAGAGCAGGCTCGCCTACAAGAGGAACAGACCAGTTGGTAAAAACAGCAGCAGGAGGAACAGGCCCGCCAGCAGGTGGAACAGGCCCGCCAGCAGGTGGAATGGGCCCGCTGCTTCTCACGAAGGACCTTCACGCTAACTTTGGGAAAGAGATAAGGGAGGTGAAGGATAGGGTTGAGCAACAACATGACAACCGCCTGTCGGAAGCTGAAACTCGAATCAACCAACTGAACAATCGGGTTGACAACGTGATGGCTGACGTGAAAAAAACGCTGGACGACCTCGAACTTGGGCATAAAATTACAGCTCCCATAGTAGCTACAACACCTTCGCTACGTTCAATGTTCCGCCGTTCGACGGGACTTCTTTCTGGTTGGCCTACAAAATCCAGTTCGAGGCTGTTATGGAGGCGAACTGCTGGAATAAAAGTCAGGTCATGACTGCACTCACCCTAGGCCTGCGCGACCAAGCCTTTGCAACTGTTTTGGAAGAGAAGCATTGGAGGCGAGATATGGCGACTCTCACCTGGAACACATCTTTCGTGCGCACCTTTAAGATCGCGTGCAACGCAGCAACGAAAACCTGCAGCAGTGGGCCCTTGAGGGGGAAAAGATGGTTCGAAAGGCCTACCGGTCTGTACCTGCGCTCATTGAAGGGAACCTGGTGCAGATATTCATCGACGGCATCCGCGACTTGAAGTCAGAGCAACTGTGAGGCTCGGGCACCACGAGACGCTTAAGGACTCTTTGGCCATGCACTGAAGGTGGAAGCCGTACGGTAGGATCATCGTTCCCATCGCATCAGGGAGGTTGCAGCAACTGCAGTTCGCGACCGCAGTAAAGGATACAGCCCTAGGTGCTATGGCTGTGGGGAAAGGGACCATCTTCGGTCTAGCTGCCCTAAGTGAACTGTAGAAAGGGAAGGTGATCGACCTCAAGGAAGTAGTGCGGCTAGCGGCACCGCCCAGCAGCAGCAGGATCATCATTTCCCTCACGTTAGGAAGATTGCAGCAGATACAGTTTGCGACCGTAATAAAAGTTACAGCCCTAGGTGCCACGGCTGTGGGGAAATGGGCCATCTTCGATCCAACTGCCATAAGCAAACTGTAAAAAGGGAAGGAGATTGATCTCTAGAGGCTTGTGCAGTTAACAGCACCACCCAACAGCAGCAGAAATATGACTTTGTGATCGAACAACGTAGCAGGAAATGTTCACCTGGACCGTGACCGAGTCAGTATTGAATCGATTTTTTTTATAGTGTAGGGTGACAAACGAGCACACAGTCCACCTGATGGTAAGTGGTTGCTGCAGCCCATAGACATCTACATCTATCCTCGATTACAAATCAAAATGCAGATGCGTTGTCACTCGTGAGGACTGAGATGGAATGCCTCGTTTCCAGTAAAAATGATCTCCGGTTCTCTCCACTCACCATACGAAACACAGCAGCATTAAGCCACTATATAACGTTGGTATTCTGTGGGAGCGTGGGCATTCCCCGGTCGAGCCGATCCATTCGCGCTACAACTATTATATATATATATATATATATATATATATATATATACCCCCCCCCCCCCCCCCTATATATATATATATATATACATATATATATATATATATATATCTTCACTCGTATCACCAATAATTGGCGATACTAGTGAAGACTACGGAGCGAAACAAAGTGAACTTAAGTGTTAAGTGTGATTAATTATGTGATTAAGTGTTTTAAGTTTTAATTGGTGTTCGGTAAATAAAGTGTTAATCTTGGTAATTCAATCGGCAGTTTTTATTGTCACGAACCCTAAGCTCGTAACAATATGATACATAAATAGAATGGACCTTTCGGGTAGAGGCCTACCCGTAACGTCCATTCTAATTATTTAATTATAATAATTAATATAATAAATTTATTTATTTACCAGAAAACTCTTAGCCAAAGTACAAAAAAATCTGTGACTCCCACACTAGGCATGGCCTGTCGCGTGGGGGTCAAAAAAAATATTTTACAATATATCAAAGTGGCTATTTGTCAAAATTACGCAAAACAATTATGTGTAGCAAAGTAAAAATGACTTAATATTTATGAAGAATTACAGACATAATAAACAGATTCTAATTAAAAGGAGCGCGCGTGTAATTGTGTATGAACTTTAGTGTGTGTATGTGTGTGAGTTTGTGTGTGTGTGTGTGTGTGTGTGTGTGTGTATGTGTGTGTGTGTGTGTGTGTGTGTGTGTGTGTGTGTGTGTGTGTGTGTGTGTGTGTATGTGTGTGTGTATGTGTGTGTACTATATTACTGTATGTAAAAGCAGTTCAGTGTCCTCATAATTAAGTGACTCTAACCAATTATGTACTACCTTTTTACATTCGATATATTGTTATTAGTGAGAGAGCGTAATGCTGGCATGCCTATTACATAGTTCTCTAAAATTATAAATAAAAGGGTGGGAAATTGCAATTGGGGGTACATTTGAGTGGTGGGGTAGCCCTACAAATAAATTCTTGGGATTGAACGGCAGGGCTAACGCCATTGCTGTCCACTACCGTTTTAACACCTATTTAAGGGTCATCAATAACTCTTCCGTTTTTTAAGCCGTATAAGTTGACTAATTTGTTGTAGATGCGTGGGAATAGGAACAGTTTCAAATGATGAGCGAAAGATGTTTAACCAAGGTTGTGGGGATCTTAAACACTGTTTTATTTATTAAAGTATCAAATTTCGGCAGTTTCGAGGCTTCCCTGTATATAAATTTAAAAACCCTCGAAGTATACTATCTACGGACTCTTAAGACTTGAGCTTCTCTAAAGAGATCTGATGTATGATAGCGCCTTGGTTTACCCATAGCTACCGTCAAAACTGCCCTCTGGTTCCCTTCCTGTACTATCATCGTAGAGGAGGATATGCCATCGCACGCCAGTATGCAATAGCTAAATATGGACTGACATAGCGCAAGGTAGACTGACTTTAAAATGCTGCCATCAGTTGAATCTCTCAAAAGTCTTTAATTTTAAAAAGTATTGGTATACACACATTAATACATAAATTTTGTCCTATAAAGAGTAGTAACCAAACTAAATATTTCAGATTTTTGAAATTATACAACATGTTTGTGAACGTAGGTGCCTGTGTGTTTGCGAAAGAGTACTCATAGCCCTACTTAAATGCGACGATGTCGTAACGGATTTAGATTGTAGTCGTTGGGAGTCAGACGTAATATGTTATTTAGTTTTAGTGATTATAAAAGAAACCGTGTTTCCATAACGAGGCAATATTATTCTGGAATAATTGAAATGCTAAAAGACGCTGTGAGGAAAACAAACAATGAATTGTGAACAAAGGTGTGTTCTGCTTTTGCATGACAACACGTCAAAGCGTCTGTTCTTAGTACAAAGGCTGCTGTCCAAAGAATGGGCATTTGAAATTTTTTAAAACTCACCATGCAATTCTGATTTTGTACATAGCGATAATTATTTATTTCAAAATAGATAAAAAAAAGGTTTCATAGAGGAAAATTGTTATAGACGAAATCAAGAGAACGTTTTCTGCAAAGAAGAAATAAGTAATTATCTCGAAGAGGAATATGTTTCTTTTTTGGCTATTATTATTTTGTTTAATACTAGGCTGTATGTTACAGACAAAGACGTCGCCGAAGCGAGTCAAGGGAGAGTAGCCCCTAGAGACCCGAAGAATTTAATCAAATGCCAACTCATTTATTGTACGATTTACTCGATACTGTCTGAAACGCAGACCAGTCCGAAAGTAAACACATTTCCATTTATTCCGTGCCGTTAAAGTATTTCGTGTGTACACACTAACGTAATAAGCGACCCATGACATAAAGCGACTAGAGAATTTGATGCCGGCTCTTCTTCAGTCGTGAAAATTTCGTAATAAAATTTCACAAAATCAGAATTTTTGGGAATTTTACCTGCCATTTTGTTAGCTATCTTGTTTAAACAACTGCGCCGATTTTTTTTTGGTATATGCTGCAAAACAGAGGTTATGTCAAAAGGTATTTTTTATTTATTAGTATAAATTTTAAATGAAATTATTTTCAAACAATTGATATTTACAAATTAATTTAAGAACTCATTATATTTTTTGTTTTTTTTTTTTATTTCCTTTTTTTCTCATGCTTACTTATAAAAAATTGTAAATAAGCAATTAATATTTAATTCCTTATCTCGTAGTTCTAACCTTTAACTTCCACCGAGCGAAAAAGCGTATTTTCATTTTGTATTAAAGGCCAGTTTTCGTGTTTAATTCAATATGAATCAATTAGGGAGATCACTATAAACAGTGCCCTTTTTAAACTCCAGTTTTCGAAACATTTATTATTTTTTTCACCATGCAGGTTTCTTCACTTTGACGTATGAATTATGAATACCGATAAGTAATGATAATTTATAAATCAATCGGTAAAAGGATTATATGTCAGCGACTATAGGAAATACAGGTGAGCCCATCGCCACACCATCAACGTGCTTGTAGAACTCTTCCTTCTACAGTAGATAGTCAGATGTGAAGCAGTGTTTGATTAGTACTGCATATTCTACAGGCATATTGTTGTCTTGTAGCTTCCTAGTTACAACTGAGAAGCAGTCTTCAATAGGTAGGCATGTTAATAGTGACTGAAAACCAAAACTGACCATAGTTTCATTGTCAGCGAGATTTAGGTCTTTTATCTCACTAAAAAATGGTTTGAATCCCTTGTGTGTGTTCTGTTATGTCCTTTCGGTGGTGACAGTATTGTTGCCTAGTGTTGCACCTAAAAATAGTATTATTAATTAAAAAATCATACGGTACCTGTTTCAAATTTAGATGTACTTTATAATAATAATAATAGGATATTACGGAAGTTCATGTAACACTAGAATAACATTATTTACATTATAACTTTCACTTGTTTTATGGTTTATAAATCCGTTAAAAATAGTTTAATTTCGACGTGTAACATTCGCCTAAATATTAGAATATCACGTTTCAATCAACCACTTAATGTTATTACTTATTGTGTAATTTTCACCATTGGTATTATACTTTTTTTTTTTAATGTAAAAGTCCATACCGGCAAGTATGAATATGGTATAGCGGAATCCAACAGCCTTCTACGGTTTTTCATAATATGAAGATTGTCTTTTGTGAAGTGTCTTGAGCATAGCACACTATTTTTGGTGGGAAACCATTGGTCCCCTCGACATGTAGCGTCGATCCACATATTTTCCTTTCGGGGCATTTAGAAAACCTATAATATATGGATACCACAATTATACGCCACTATTTGTATAAAATAATGACTACAAAAGAAAGTAAACGATGACCAAACAAATATCGACTTATAAATCACAATACTATCGATACACGTGCTGTCGTTAGACAAAGACAACTATTTTAATTTACGTAATGTGTGAAAGGGACATATTAAAAAAGAAATCAACGGGTGCTCAAATGATATCACTTTGCAACATTTAATATCCAGTGTAAGTTGAACTCCGGTGCATTTGAAATAGGTTAACGTGAAAAGAATAAAATTTACTTACCGATAAAATATTATGCCATCTTTTTGATAACTGGATGTCTTAGCTGAATTGCCACACCATTTCTCTGCAAAGGAAGCCATTCGTAATGTATTTTGGATACCAAAATTATTTTTAAATTTTCAAAAACTCGGACGTGTCTACGGGTCACAAACTTGGTCGGCAATGATATCGTGATTCTTAGCGTCACTTCATATGCTAGCTACAGCAAGTATGTGTTGCGCGCGTTTTTGGCCGTGTATGCGGAATCTATTAGGAGGTAATCTGTGGCAAGAAATAACGTGACATCGATGGGACCACGCGCCGCGTCTTCGTAAGCGCACGAGTCGGACCGCCGTGCATTCCGCCTGCAGCTGGCATAGCAACAAGACGCGCGCGCTATTCACCTCAGTTAACTTATCTTGTATGCGAAGTTAATTTCACTCTGTAAAATTATTTGTTAGTGAAAGTTGTTTATTACCTCGAAATAACATTACTTCATTTGGAGTCTATTCTTTGTCTTATCCTTATTAGTATTCGATTATCTATAATATAAAAGTACTTGAATACTACGATGGAGGTGTGGTGATTAGGTATTTACTAGACATACCGATCTACAATACGAGCCACACCCACATTGGTGACCTGCTGACAAGCCGAAGCAACGGTAGATTGAATCTACGCACCTTACGACCGCAACGATTCCAGCTTCGAAACTACGGAGTGATAACAAAGGATAGGATTTGGTCCAAGTCAAATAAGGTGAGCGTATCATTATTTTTTGATATTGTGCAATGATAGACGAGCCGAGTGTAGTCAACGTTACCGAACAGAAAGATTTGACTCCCGCAGGAATCTTGAGAGTTGGGTGTTAGGGTACCCCAATTCCTGGTCGATGAGCCTTCTTCCAAATCCTTGATGAGCCTTCGTACAAATCGAAGGCCAGTTTTTATTATCTAGAATCACAAGTGACGAGACAAAATTTTACTACGTAGCCACGCAACTAGAACCTCCACATGCTAGGGAAGTTAAGGACATAATTACTAACCCACCTATAACCGATAAGTACCACAAGTTGAAAACAGAACTAATCCGTCGTCTTTCAGCATCGCAGGAGCAGCGTCTCCGGCATCACAACCTTGCACATTTAAGGCGGAAAACTTACAGGGTGGTTGCAAGTAGTGGCCAACGACTACCCTTCTTCAACAGGCCGTTTATTCATCTCAGATCGGACATCAAAAATGCAGTTCCTCGTGGACACTGGTTCAGACCTGTCTGTTTTTCCCCGGTCAGCAGTCAAGACGCCCTGTTCAAAATCCAGGTATGAACTCATAGCTGCTAATAACACAGTCATACACACCTACGGACCAATACTATACTATAGTACAATAGCCGATGTGACACGACCGATCATTGGAGTTGACTTCCTCAGTCACTATAATCTACTCATCGACTGTAGGAATCAACGATTAGTTGACAATATCACTACTCTCTCGGTCAACGCTGTAGCTCGCACATCAACGGAGGACATCGCTTCGATGAAGTCAGTCACCGGAGAAACCGAATTTCACCAGACACTGCGTGAATTCCCAGAGATAACTCGCCCTCTAGGTATGCACTTACCATACAAATACAATACTCTGCACCATATCAGGACGACTCTAGGACCTCCAGTAGCCAGTAAGCCTCGATGCCTGGATCCACTTCGCATGCAAGCGGCAAAGCAGGAGTTCTCAGACATGCTCGTCAGTGGCACAGCCAAACCATCGGAAAGCGCTTGGTCTTCTGCTCTTCACATGTTAAAGAAAAAAGACAACAGTTAGAGGCCAGTGGAGACTACAGAGCACTGAACTATAGAACTATACCTGATCGATATCCCATCATATCACGACTTCTCGTATCAACTTACAGGCTGTTCTGTCTTTTCTACCATTGACTTAGTCAAGGCGTAGAATCAGATTGCTGTCAATCCAGATGACATTATGAAAACAGCGATCACGACTCCATTTGGATTTTACGAATTCCCGTTCATGAATTACGGCTTAAGAAACGCAGCACAAACCTACAGAGGTTCATTGACGAGGTGTTGCTAGGACTCGACCTCTGCTACGGATATATAGATGACATCTTGGTATATTCGTCATTCATCCAAGAGCACAAGAACCATCTGCGGCAACTCTTTGAACGCCTAAAGCAATACGGCGTCGTGGCAAACACTGCCAAGTGTATACTTGACCAACCAGAGGTGACGTTACTGGGATACCACGTGTCAGCTGCAGGTACAAAGCCGCTTGAGTCCAAAGTCGAAACTATCATGCAATACCCCGTACCAAAAACGGTCAAAGAACTAAGACATTTCTTAGGCATGCTAAACTTTTACCGTCGCTTTGTTCCCAACGCAGCCCAACTTCAAGCACCGCTGAATGACGTTTTCAGTGGCTCAAAAATTAAAGGGTCTCATCCGATAGTCATAACTCCGTAATTACTACGAGTCTTCGAAGACTGTAAGGAATCACTATCCAAAGCAACTCTTCTCGCTCATTCGGACACAGCTGCAGAACTAGCAATAGTGGCAGATGCGTCTGAAACTGCTATAGGCGCCTTGCTTCAACAACGGAAAGGTAAGGATTGGCAACCACTTGCTTTTTACTCTCACAAGCTCAGCAACGCACAAAGGAATTATAGCCCCTACGATCAAGTCTACGATGCCATTAAGTACATCCGTCATATGGTCGAGGCCAGAATATTTACAATATTCACTGACCATAAGCCTCTTATCTTCGCCTTCTCAAAGAGCAAAGACAAATTCACTCCAAGACTTCTTCTTCTTCCGCTGAATTTCCGAAAACGACACCCGCCTGGCTGCATGAAAATTTATGCTAGAACTTATACAACTGAAAGAAAAAGAAAAGAGAGTAGAAGACGAATACTATCCAACATCTGCTCATCATCCGTAAACCGAGTCTACGAAGTCAACAGTGCTGCACACTTTCGCTGTTTTCTACGCTGTCGCTGTGTTCCTGAATCTTGATCAAAATACAAGTACATAAACCCGACATGTTCCTGTAAGTCCGCTCCAGCTTTATGCGAATATTATAATTATACAGTTTTAAATATTGTGAATAATACTGAATGTTTTATGAACTTTGCAAAATATATAAGTTAATTTATTTAAACAGTCAAATCTCAATATAAATACAAATTTATTCATATTTCAATTATACTCTCATTCATTCACTTTAATATAATTCATCGTATATCAAGTGTCTTTTAAACTTTATATCTTAATTGTGTGGCTGTACGAGACACACCCTCGCACACGCCCACGCGAAACGCCGAGTACCTTATCTTTGTTTTGACTAATCCTCGTCCGTCACAATGCCTAAAGACGAACCTACACTGGTTATTTCGACACCAAGCATCGATCTTAATATTCTTTGTAAATTTATAAGTAAATTTGATGGCAACCGAGAAAAATGAATGCCGAAACTATGAATCTTGCGTCAGATCAACAACAGGATATTCTTTTAAAATAAATACTTAGTCAATTAGAAGGACGCGCTGAAAGTGCGTGCAATCCTCGCCTATCAACAGTAGTTCGATGTCGCGATCCCGATACGCTCAATGATGCTATTAACTTTGCTGTGTCTGAAGAAAAAGTATTCCAGGTGACTCGACGCCATCTTAGTCAAACAAATACCCAGGATTCAAACCAAAGACGCTTTACTAGTCGTAATTTTTAACAAAACCAAACAACTACGCGAGAGTGGCCTTTTAATAATTCAGCTGGGTCTTCCTCTATGTTCAGAACTGATTATCCAGTGTGCCGACATTGTAAAATACCTGGTCATACATTAGAAACATGCCGCAAACGCAAGGCTAATAATCGACGACGATTTGGTAACGCTCAAAACAGTTATAGTAATGATAATGTTAATCGCAGTAATTACAATAATAATATTCCACCGCCTCACACTTTCCCGAATAGTAATCAGCACATCAATGCTGCTGTTGCAGACGATCAAAATGTCGATAACACCAACTATCATTTAAACGCGAAGGATTTCCCGTCCAGTATCGCAAGGGAAGACTAAATAGCAAAGCCGATACTCACCCCATTGCCAATCGTAACACAGCATTTCGCTCATTTTCTATTCCCGTTCCAACTCAATCTAACCGACATGGTATCCAGCCCCAAAACGACAGATTGCAAGTTAATAATGCTACTCCAATTACCAAACAGCCTATCAACGGCATCATATCGAAGATCATTTCGTCTCCTGCACCTGAAAGGAAAGAAAACAATATTAAAATATATAACATCTCTACAAATCCATCAAAAAATACTTACCTTTTATAAAAGTTCAAACTTCTGTCTCGTTGAAGTACTTATCCTTGCTCGTCGATACCGGCGCAGCTATCAGTATTATTAAAGATTCTGCTGTAGAAGAGATGCCTGAAATAAACAATAATACTTTAGAAATTATTGGTATAGGAAATGACTCTGTTACATCCCTTAGTCGCATCCCAATTGAATTTTGTTCCTACCAACGTAAATTCTACGTACTTCCGGCGTTTGATTTGCCGTATGACGGAATCATTGGTAGCGACTTCCTTATCAAATTAAATTGCAAAATTAATTATGAAAACAATACCTTAAAAGTAAATAAAGATGAAATAGAGCTTTGTTTCACCAAGCCCGTCTATACCATTGCACCTCGATGTGAAACTATCATAGAGTGTTCTGTAAGAAATCTGGACATTAAAGAAGGACTTGTTCTCGATCAGAACCCGATAGACTCGCTCCTATTAGCTAACTACATCGTAAAAGTGAAATCAAATTCAAGAATTAATATTTCCGTTGTAAACACTTCTGAAAGCGAATTAATCGTCGATTCCGATCTAAAACTAACGCTACAACCTTTGGAAAATAAATATAATCATCAAATCTTTTATACTTCTTCAGACGGTTCTAGAAATAACGCCCTTACTCGCACCGATCAAACTCTAAATCTCTTAAGATTGTCACACCTAAATGGAGAAGAGAAAGAAGTACTATGCAACCTTTGCTGTACTTACTCCGATATTTTTCATTTGCCTGGTGACAAATTAACTAACACAAACGTCTTGCAACACGAAATTCCTACTCCATCTTCTATACCAATTAACACTAAGTCTTACCGCTTCCCTGACATTCATAAGCCAGAAGTAGAACGCCAAATAAATAAAATGCTTGACGACGGCATCATCAAACCTTCAACATCACCTTGGTCATCACCTATTTGGATAGTCCCAAAGAAGATCGATGTATCCGGGCAACGTAAGTGGCGCGTAGTTATAGATTACCGTCGTCTGAACGACATGACTGTTGGAGATTCCTATCCAATACCCAACATAACAGAAATTCTTGATCAGTTAGGGAAATATAAATACTTTAGCACTTTAGGTTTTGCTTCCGGTTTCTATCAGGTAAGAATATCCGAAAAGGATGTTCCTAAAACTGCGTTCTCCGTTCTGCAAGGACACTTTGAATACACAAGGATGCCTTTTGGGCTAAAAAACGCTCTTTCAACATTCCAAAGGTTCATGAACACTGCTCTATCTGGCTTACAAGGACTCCAGTGCTTCGTCTACCTAGATTATATCGTTATTTACTCGTATGATCTTCAAACACACATAAATAATCTTTCTAACGTCTTTGACAGACTCCGACACTTCAATCTTAAGCTCCAACCAGATAAGTGTGAATTTCTCCGAAAGGAAGTATCATACCTTGGTCATATTATTACCAACGAGGGAGTAAAGCCAAATCCAGAGAAAACTAAAGCTGTTCAACAATTTCTTCCGATGTCCAAAATGTATCAAATCTTTCATGGGATTAGTATTTTACTATCGAAGATTTATATCAAATCTATCCAAAATTGCAAAGCCTCTCACAAACCTTCTGAAGAAAAATGTTCCTTTCGATTGGCAAAATGAGCAACAACTAGCCTTCGAAACTCTAAAAAATTGTTTGACTACTGCTCCAATATTAGCCTACCCAGACTTCACAAAACCTTTCGTGTTGACTTGTGATGCATCAAATTTTTTTTTAAATTTGCTATTTCGGCCATATTATCACAGGGTCCCATAGGAAACGATAGACCTGTCGCTTATGCTTCAATAACTTTAAATAAAGCCGAGTGTAACTACAGTATAACAGAAAAGGAATGCTTAGCAATTCTTTACGGTACTAAAGTATTTAGAATTTGAACGAAAACCAAACCAATTGGCACAAATACGTCTATACGGCAATGTTAGCCTACAACAGTAACGTCAATACAACAACTCAGTTCATTTCTTAAGAACTTCTTTTTGGTCATAGACCGTACATTCCCGATGGTATTTTCGAATCAAGAAGTGACGTTACCTATCCTGATTACATTAAAATGCTTCAGCATCGACTAAGGATTTCTAGAGAGAAAGCTCAAGAAAATATACAAGCTTCAAAAGAAAGGCCTAAAACATACTACGACAGAAACTCTCGCACGGTCAAATACAAAATAGGAGATTACGTCTATATCAAACATCATCTTCGTCTTCGCAAAGCCCTCTCCCCTATTTGGAAAGGGCCTTACAAAGTTATCAAGATCCACAGTAATAATACCCTTACTATCCTTATCAACAGACGCCATGTTAAACACCACTTCGATGAAGTAAAACTCGCTCATAAGTTCTTGAATATCAAAATTAAATTCTTTTAAGACATATATTTTAACATTTACAATTCATTTATACACTTTTATTTTACATTATATACACGTTATTATACAACTTAGACTTAGTAAGCTTTTAATTATTATTTACAGAACCACCATCGTATTTTGTGCTACTATTCATACAATCGGCAATGGTCAATATATTGAACGCACCGACAAGAGCCTGTTGGTACATTGAGGATAATTAATGATCAATTTCACATCGTTATCCCGGTAGACATACATCCAATCCGACACCATTTGGAAATCATTCATGAAGTATTTAAAATAATCCAATTCCAGTGTCGTGAGAGTGCCGACATAGAGTATACTCAGTGTGAAAATATGTTACAACCACTAGAAGCACTTTACAACGACATCTTAAGAGATTTTAATTCGATTTCCCATATTATCTTAAACGGTATGTCCTAGAGATCTACCTGGTTCTCAGGTATTGGCACTGTAAAACATATTTTGATACACTAGACGATGACGCTGAAAACTACAATAAAGCTATTCATGCTCTATTTAGTAACGAAAATAAATTAGCAGAATCTATCAAAAGGCATATTTTAGTTTCTAAATCCGCTATTTCTAATGTTAATAAATCCCTGGAGGAATTAAATGACAATCAAATAAAGTTAAATAGCGTCACTGAACTTTTATCTTCTACTGTTAAAATGCATCTGAAATGTTAAATATACTCAATTTTCAAACGATACTATCCAATGTTTTAAATACTTTGCTATCTAATTTACTTACAATATCCTTCAAAGTTGAAGATTTATTAAACTCAATTTTATTTGTAAAAACCAGTACCTTACATCCATCTATACTAAGCCCAACTCAAATGTATAATGATATAATTAGTAACCTAAGAATCATGCCAAAATACAAAGATTTTCCAATATCTCTAGAATTAAGCAACATTCATACTTTAATTAACATTGCCGATTTAGTACGTTATTATTTAGATAATAAGCTTATTTTATCATAAAATTACCTTTAGTTAGTTTGTTAGAATACAATATATATAAGAACTTACCTTTGCCAACCTCACATGCTCAAGATAGAGCAAACTCTTTTGCCGTGATCATCCCTTCTGAAAAGTTTGTAGCGCTAAGTAAAGATAAAACAAGTTATGTTTATCTACAAGACATAAATAATTGTAGAAATATCCCGACAAATTACTACCTTTGTGATGTTATAGATGTAGCTACAGTATCCAATAAGGTACCCTGTGAAATAGAAATTATGACGAAAGAATTGACATCAATCCCAGATAACTGTCCATTTAGATTAATTTCTGGTGATCTGGATATATGGCATAAGTTAAACAATAATAAATGGATTTTTGTTCAAACCAAACCCACTAAGTTATCAGTGGAGTGTAGTAATAATTTAACCGAATACACTCTATCCGGTACAGGCTTACTCACCATTCCATCTGATTGCGTAGCTTTCCATAAGAATCTGAAATTAGAAACTAAGCTCTATGCTAGTATAAATGTTCCCGGAATATATTCGGATTTTAATATAACTAATGATAGTTGTTGTAAGTTAAGTAACCTTAACAAATTTTCAGTTAACCTAACGTTTTCTTTAAATGTAAAAACTTTGAATTTAGAAAATTTAAAATCTTATAACACTGATTCAGATCAGATTATCAAACGACTAGACACCCTAGAAAATCTAAATTTGTATAATGTTAGTTTCTCTATAATAAGTCTTATATCTGTAACACTTTGTATTTCTATTCATCATCATCATCATCATTACAGCCCTGCACAAGTCCACTGCTGAACATAGGCCTCCCCCAAGTAACGCCACAAAGCACGGTCCTGAGCCACCTGCATCCATCGACTTCCTGCATGTCTTACCAGGTCGTCACTCCATCTAGTGGGGGGTCACCCTACAGTACGCCTACCGGTACGAGGCGTAGTGTAGGACGACCCCTACACTATTTATATTATAACCTATATAATTTGTAAGAGAGGAAAGTCTTTCAGAGAGCATTTTAATTTTAACAAAGAAAATACAGAAAATCATCATCACGCTGATCAACCACAGCTACGAATAGAGTAGCCGTAAACTCACTCAAGGGTGAATTTCCTCTTAACGGGGGGGGTTGTTATAGATCCCCTTTTACTAGGGATCCGCTGACACAAAGCACACAGTCAGCACTCTCTTAATAGCTTCAGAACTTTCATATTTCAATACTAGCAATACTAGTCAGTCCGTCATACACTCTCATCCGAAACACTCGCCTCTCAAATTCAATTCTTAATTTGTGTCTTTCTGTAATTAAATCCAGTTGTAATTTCTAAATAGTTCTTTAAAAGACATTTCGTTAAGCCCCGTATAACAGTTCGAAGCTCAATCAAACCACCCTACGACGGACCCTTCAAAGTACTAGACAGACAAGCCAAGTACTTTACCATAGACATAAGGGAAAAGAAAAATAACGTCTCTGTTGACAGACTAAAACCAGCGTACATGGCCAAAGAAATCAAGGCCCCGGAACCCAAAGTCCCTACGGAACCTATTATCAACAAGGAGAAAATCACGCGAAGTGGCCGAAGAGTGAGATTCACCGACTATTATCGACCGTAGTTACGGCCTAGCCAGGGGGAATATGTGGCGTAACTCACTTCCCTTGGACAGCACATAAATCCGCCACGGGTATGAGGATTAAGCCACGCCTTAAAATCACACCACTGCAAGAGATAACGCGACGTCGATGGCACCACGCCCCACGCCTTCATAAGCGCGTGAGTCGGACCGCCGTGCATTCCGCCTGCAGCTGGGATAGCAACAAGACGCGAAGTTAATTTCACTCTGTAAAATCATTCGTTAGTAAAATTGTTTGTTACCTCGAAATAACATTACGTCATTTGGAGCCACGTAATTATTTATCCTATTCTTATTAATATTCGATTATCTATAATATGAACATACTTGAATACGACGTTGGGTGTGGTGATTAGGTATTTACTAGACATACCGATCTACCATACGAGCTACACCCACAATTTCTTAGTGACGAGTAAGAAGGCTTTTATGCTGTAAAGGTGTAAAGAGCTACAAATTATTAGTAAGCATAATTTACTTTTATTAAGAAGCACCTTAAGTATTAATAATAATAACAATAATAAATATAACAAAATGGCGTAGGGAAGTGACGACCTCATCGCCCGCTGACGTAACGGTTATGTCACAAAACCACCACGTCAGCAGTCAGTCAGCACTTTGCTAAGAGGTTTTAGTGCCGTGCCTCTTCAAAAATAGAAGGTGCAAAGTGCACATGGCCTCACCATGAAACATGTTAAATGACGCCCAAAAATGGATGATGGAATCCTTCTGGCGCGGCCTGTGGTCAGAGCCCTTAAACCACAGCAAGGACCCTTGGATGGAAGTTGTGGCGAGTCAGTATGCGGATATTATGCCCATGAACCCCGTCATCATATCGCCGGATAACGTAGCTGAGGTAGTCCGTAGTACCCCAAACTGGAAAAGTTCGGAGCTTGACGGGCTGCATCACTACTGGTTGAAGGGGTTTGTGGTGCGTCACGCTGTGCTCTTCCGACAGTGTAAAGAGGCTCTCAACCAAAAGTCTCTCCCGAGCCTCTTCACTAATTGAATCACTCATTTGGTTCCTAAGGACCAGGGTACCACAGTCCCGAGCAAATACCGCACCATCGCGTATCTACCGATAATATACAAGACACTAACATTCATTTCGAGCGCGAGAATCACTCGCTACCTGGACTTAAAATCAGGTGATGTCGCGTACTCAAAATGGATGTTGGGGCGGTGGTCGCGGAACCAAGGAACTACTCCTCATTGACGCGGTCATTGGCAAAGTGTTGAAACGCAACCGTTGGAACTTCTGCGCCGCCTGGATAGACTACAGAAAGGCATTTGACTCAGTGCCCCATACATGGCTAAAGAGGTTCCTCGAGCTGTACAAGATTGACTGTACAGTTAGAGACTTCCTTCATCTGGGCGAGCGGATGACGGCTGCGGAAAGCTGCATAAGGATAAGAAGGGGTATCTTTCAGGGCGACTGTCTGAGTCCAATCTGATTCTGCCTCTCTTTGAATCCTCTCATTACTTTACTGGAGGGCTCCAGGAGGGGATTTGAGCTTCGGAAAGGAGATACAAATGTGAACCACCTTTTCTATATGGATGACCTCAAGTTATTCGCCTCCAGTCGCTCCAATCTTGTGGAATTACTAAACATCACTTGTGAATTTAGTAATTGTATTGGAATGGAGCTGGGGACGGATAAGTATGCGATGCTCAATGTTGAAAGGGGAAGGGTTAACTCTGGCTAACTCTGACGGCATAGATTTATCTATGCCCGTCAACTTAAGAACCCTTTCTGACGCTGAAACATACCGATACCTGGGTATGTCACAGAACATCGGTATCGATGAGGCTGGTATGAAACAGTCAGTTTGCGACGTGTTTAATGAACGCTTGATCAAAGTGCTTAACAGCCTTTCATCCGGTGTGAATAAGACACAAGCATATAACGGTTGGGTTATGCCTGTCCTCACATATACCTTTGGCATACTCAGGTGGACTCAGACTGACTTTAGCCCCCTGGATAGAAAAGTCCGCACTACCACGACGTCCCATAGGCTGCATCATCCGAGATCGTCGGTAATGAGGCTGTACTTACCGCAAAAGCATGGTGGGCGTGGCTTTCTGCACGACACAAAGTGTGCAGCTTCCGTCATTACAACGAGCAATGGCAGAACCCAATAGTACATAGCATTTTCGATAGGGAAACCGAATGGAAGGAGAAGGAGCTTCATGGGAGGTACTACGGGACTCTACAAGAGCCCTTCGTAGATACAGTCACCTCCCTCAACTGGCTACGTTTCGGTGACCTTTTCGGGGAAACCGAGTATCGGAGATACATCCTAAAGGATGGCACATCTGTCGAGTTTCTCACCTTCCCGCTGAGTCACTTAAGCATGTTATCTCCGGTCTCTGAGTACTTGCACAGGCTACAGGTTTTAGTAGCCAGGATTCTACACTAGGAGCTTGCTCTGAAATAAGGTCTCGTTCATCGGAAACTGCCTTATTATAATTACTTGCCGGAAGCCGTGCTCGAAAATGACCACGCTGGGCTCTACTGGGACCGGGCTATCATCACAGACTGGACTATTCTTGCGAATAAGCTTGATATTCTGCTAATGGACCAGGCACAGTCAAGAATATTTTTGGGCGACATTAGCATTCCATATGACGAAAGCCAAATCAGATAAGAAAACCAAATATCTGGACCTGGCTCACGAGGTACCCGACATGTGGTGTGGTCTGCCGACCGAAATTATTCCTGTCGTCGTCTCTGCGAATGGGCTTATCACGGTCAGCCTCTCGGGATATCTGAGGCGTTTGGGACTCCGTGACGGACTGCTCCGGGCTCAAATGCAGAAGGCGGTGCTCCTCGATACCGCCCGCATCGTCCGCTGGTTTCTTTTCCTTTCCTCCTAACCCTCGGCCGTTTGGTTTCCGCTGCCGAGGATTTCCATCTGGTTGGGCCTTTATTTGTTTATGTATTTTTGGTTTTTTTATATTTATGTATATTTATCATTTCATTTTCATTTATAATTACACATTTATAGAACCCAACCAGATGAGAAAACTATATAGATGTCTCAAATAATAATAAAACTTTATTTTCACCACTTGCATAACTATCACATTTATAAATAACGATTCTGTGATCAATACTTAGTTCACAAAGAATGATGAAACATCTGTGTCTGAACTAGATTTTTTTATATTGAATAAGGGTGACAATCGAGCACATAATCCACCTGATGGTAAATGGATGCTGTGGTCTATAGACATCTACATTTATCTTCATTTAATAATCAAAATGCAGATACGTTGCCAGCCCTGAGGACTGAGATGGTATGCCTCGCTTCCAGTAAAAAGTATCTTCGATTCTCTACACTCTCCATACGAAAGCAGCTTTAAGCTGTTATTTTACGCTGGTATTCTATGAGAGCGTCGTCCCACCCCGGTCGAGCAAACCCATTCGTGCTGCAACCACAATATAGCTGCAGCATGGCTCTACCACTTAAATATATATATATATATATATATTATCTTTACTTCTAATCACAGTGCTCTTCCTTATTACATACGAGGGCGGCACTGAAAATTTCGGGAATCAAGGAAGTGACACAACATTACTATTTGAAAATGTATTTATTGCTTTTCGAAGTATTCTCCGCGAAATTTTACACATTTTTCCATACGATGGAACCAATCATTGAAGCAACCATTCCATTAGGAAGTTGGGGTCTCCAAAATGGCCGTTTTGTAGGCGTCCACAGCTTCTTCAGGTGATGAAAATCTCTGTCCACGCAATTTATTCTTTATTTTAGGGAAAGTATAGAAATCATTAGGGCTTAGGTCGGGGCTGTACGGCGGATGATCTAATAATTCTATGTTTTCTTGCTCTAAAAACTCGTTTGTTCTGTGTGCGGTGTGAGAACTCGCATTGTCGTGATGGAGGATGATGCGGCGTTTGCAGTTCTCTTTACGGAGTTCAGAAACGACCTGTGGCAAAGAAATGCTAGCATACTATTCTGCATTAACCGTTCTTTGTCCCTCAAGAGGAATAGTCGTAACATGGCCGGTTTTGGAGACAAACGTGGCCACCATTTTTTTTGCAACACTCCGTGAACGAACAATTTTTGTTGGCTTTAACTCATTTTCGAACATCCAAACTCGTGACTGGTTTTTTGTTTCGGGTTCGTACGCGTATATCCAGGATTCGTCACCTGATACGATATTGTATACAGCATTTGAGGATCCTGCGTGGAATCTTTCGAGAGTTCTGACGCACCAAGTAACGCGAGCCGCTTTTTGCTCTTCACAGAGCGAATGCGGTATCCATCGGGAAAACAACTTTTTGCACCAATTTTTTCAAACACAATTGTTCATGCAAGATTATTTATATTTGACTCATGCCAATGTCTAAAATTGCTTGAATTTCGCGGTATGTCACATGTCGATCTTCTTCAATCAGCTTACGCACAGCATCAACGTTTTCTTGGGTGACTGCAGTTTTTGGACGACCTTGACGGGGATCATCACTGAGCTTGACACGTCCACGTTGAAATTCAGCAAACCAGCGATAAATTGTGGTTTTGGATGGGGCTTCATCATTCATCATCATTTTCTCAACGACTAAACAAGTTTGACAAAACCTTGTGACAAGACCGAGAATCTTTTTTTATAAATAAATGGTATTCGATTTTTAAAACCAAGGAGTTTTCAATTAAAAAGATTTTAATATGACAGGAACAGTGGAAATATTCCATTCCCGATACTTTTAGTGCAGCCTAGGTATTAACAGACAAACATAAGTATAACTTAAATAGAAGATATATAACAAATAAAATGTGAAACTAAAACATAACAAAATATGTTTTTGATACAGTGAAAAATATAATGTGTATTAAATTGTATCTATTTGTGTATAATATGTTGAATGCGTGAGTATGTGTAAGATGGTGTGTAAGTAATCGTAAGTTTGCACTGACACGATTTTCACAAAAAAAAAACATGTTTTAGGCACTGTTTTCTGTCAATGTATCAAAAATCGTTTGTACACTCAAAGAACATGTTGTAATGAAAAGTGTTTGACAGTTTATTGTACATTACATATTTTAACTTATTATATCTTTATAACTACAGAAACAAAATGTTTGAAAACAAATTTGTAGTAATATTGTCATGTTTAAAGATAAGTTTGAATATCTGTTGAAAATTTTAGACAGTTTTGTGAGTGCGAACGCCACCATCAACAAAACATGTTAAATGATTAGTTAAGTTTCTCAGAGCAAACTTACTGTAATATAAACTTGTTGTAAGTAATGCTTCAGTTTCTTCAAAGTTTTTATAAGTGGTAGAGCCATGCAGCAGTTAAGTTAGTAGTATAGTTGTAGCACAAATGGGTCGGCTCGGCCGGGGAAGGACCACGCTCTCACAGAATACCAGCGTAAAATATTAGCTTAATGCTGCTGCGTTTTGTATGGTGGGTGTAGAGAACTGAAGACCCTTGTTACTGGAAACGAGGCATTCCATCTTAGTCCTCACTGGTGGCAGTGGCGTAGCAAAAGGGTGGCGGCGGGGGCGGGCCGCACCGGGTGTCACCTTTATTGGGGTGCACCCACCCGGTCTCTCAACTTTAAGAACAATGTACAAACAAAAAAATAAATAAATCGCTAGCACAAAAATTTCTTTTTCGGGGATTCCTCCGCTAGCACTAACTCAGCTCTATGTATAATTCGGGGATTCCCGCAAAAGAGCCTGACACTGTCGTGCGGAATTCCCCGTCCCATACTCGCGATCTTTGACGTCTCACTTGCAACATTTATTTGTTGCTTTTTATTTTCGATGGGGTGACACCACCAACTTCCGCACCGGGTGCCACCCAAGGTAGCTACGCCACTAACTGGTGGTGATAGATGTAGATGTCTATAGGCCGCAGCAACCACTTATCATCAGGTGGGCTGTGTGCTAGTTTGTTACCCTATCCCATAACAAAAAAAAAGTTCAACTGATGACGAAGTTCAAATAATTTAATTTTGCATTTTTTTATTTAAAGAGTACAATTCAGTCTCTTTATTAATTTTGTTATTGTAGGGGCGCTGTCGTCGCGCCACAATCGAAATACACCGAAGTCTAAATCACGCTATCAACATTCCGAATCAGAAACAGTATATATAGAACATCTCCGAACTATCACATGGAGTGTCAGCCGCTCCCCGGGCAGAGCACCTTGCCCGGCGGGAGATCTCCCCTTTTCCTTCCACGGCCACAGTGGTGTCCCCGACGTGATCTGAACACGCAACCAAACAACCTTCGGAAACTTCAAGCTTCATAATCGTCGTAGAATACCCCACCCATTCGCTCCCGAGCAGATATCGCCTGCAGTCTTCATATCCTGCAAGCCATCTAGCTTCACAAGGTTCATCGCAGCACTGGAATAATAATGCTTCCTGTTCCTTCAAGCTACTCTCTGCGCTATACAGTGTTCGGCACGGCTCTGAGCCTTACTGCTCGCCTTTGCTTCACGGCACTTTCGCAGATTACTTGCCTTCTTCTCGACTCACCGCAGACTACAAGGCAATCTCCTGGTACTTGCACATTCGTCGACAACTCGACTGCACTATCGACCTCCGGTCTGAGCAGGGGAGTGATGTAGGGGCGCTGTCGTCGCGCCACAATTGAAATACACCGAAGTCTAAATCACGCTATCAACATTCCGAATCAGAAACAGTATATATAGAACATCTCCGAACTATCACATGGAGTGTCAGCCGCTCCCCGGGCAGAGCACCTTGCCCGGCGGGAGATCTCCCCTTTTCCTTCCACGGCCACAGTTATAAAATAAATACTAGAAATATGTCAATTTTTGCAAACTTTATCTTTTCTTCCTTGCGATGACAAGAGATCTTTATCTTATGATAAGCACGAATGTTGTTTTAACATGAGTACTCCAAAGAATTGACGTAACTGAAACGTAGGGTAAAGGGTTTAAATGTGCATATTTTAAGGATCGCTCTTTGTTCTGTTTCAAGGGGCTTTAGGATCGATTTAGATGCACCTCCCTAAATAGTAATACAATAAATCAGGATTGATTGATCAAGAGCAAGTATACTTGTTTCAGCAATTTGGAATGCGCCGAATGTCGAAGATTTTTGAAAATAAAGCTTACTTTTCTTAATTTCGCACAAACCATAAGTATATGTTCACGAACGGAAGGGAACGGAACGAAAATTACCTCTAAATATTTTATGGATATTTTAAGTATATTTCATGTGAAATAAAAGCAAAACAAAATACAATAGTAATAAAACCGTTTCATGTCGAAGTATTTGCTCGAACAAAGAAGACATTATTGAGAGAACGAACAGATTCTATTTGAGTCACTTCCGGAGGAAATCAAATGAATTTATCAAAGAAGCTCGAGTTTAATTTAATTTAATTGAAAGTAATAAATGTCATTAAAATAAAAGACGTCAGAATCGGACTCTATATTTTAACCAATTACTCATTTTGAACAGTACGACATACAAATTAATCAAAAAGGGATTTTGATAAATTTGTATGAAAAATGGATGGAATGGTGGATGTGTTACACTTTCAGTTTTACCTTTTGTGCATACTTTCCCAAAATATATTGCTTGCTTGACCGAAAAGAAATTTTAAAATATCTATATATTAGGTGGTGGATATAAAATCTCTCCGAGCATCTACTGGTGTGCATTTTTTGGAAGGTGTGCCAATATATTCCACCATACTAAACAGGCGGCTCGTTGACTGCAAAGCCATTCCTTTAATACTGGTGTTGCTGGTCACCATTACTAGTTTGTGAAATATCGGTTCAATATGTTTAAACGAATTTCCGCCATCAGTTTGTTTCCAGTGCTCAATTTACATTTATGTAAATTTGGAGAAAAAAACATATTCTCATTATAATCATCATCATTAATGACCTTCACAAGTTCACAGCTAAACATAGCCCCTCTAACCCCTCCCCCAAGCATCTTCTAGGTACTGAAAAGATTTTGTGATTCGACCTGAAACTTTCGGTTCTCGATAGTGGCTAACAGTTTTCATTATGATGATAACAAAGACATCACAAAAAAGTTGTCACTCGGTCGCCATAATGAAGCCAATTTCATTTTTTGTCGAACCGTTGTGATTGGATCAGAGTCACTTTTTTGTGGAGCCACTTCCGTTCGAAAGAGTTTATCATATAGAGTCCAGCTTTTTTTATAAAGACAGTCAGCAATTGGTTCTTGTGTTTCCAGCGCCTAATTTTAAAAATTCCCCAGGTCCAGCAAACAGTCTTTTCTTGTGTCTAGTATTCAAGTCTTCTACTCCCATTAACAACATGTAATGAATTTTAGGGTGTAGTTAGGTACCAGAAAAATAAAAATCGGTAAAGGTCAGTACAGATCCCGTTAACGTTATCTTTATAGCCTATCAGGAGTCCACTGGTAAACATAGGCCTCGCCTATCGATTGCCTCATGAGGGAGATACTTGCTATACTTGCCACGTTGGCGAGACAGATTGGCACGCGCAGCCTTTTATTTACTGTTTAGTTGTTATTAGAAAGACGCTGTTACCCACCTACTGATTAGTTTCCCTATGTCGCCTCTTATAACACCCAACTGGAAAATACGGAATAGTGGATATTCTTAAAGTGCCGCTACACAGCCTTTTACGGGTAAAATATCCTCGTGCACTTACATATTAAGAAGTGTTGACTGACACATAAGTATCAACTACATGAACAGAATCATTTCAGTTCGGTGACCATAAAGAATATTTTTATTATAAAAGTAAGAAAGACAAACGGGCAGACAGTTCACCTGATGGTAAGTAGATGCTACAGTCTATAGACCCCTTTTATAATTAATTAAAAATCGAAATGCGGTGACTAAAATCACATTCACAGAACACAGTCGTTTTGCAACTTTGAATTTTGCGACATTAAATATTTCTTCATACAATAAATTTCGCTAGTGTCACTTTAGTATAACTTGACCTATAAAAATAGACTCTAATATGATCCATGTCTTTTTCCTTGCCACTAATATTTTAAACAACAGTTAGGTAGAACTAATATAACAAACAACAATTAATACAATTACAATAATTAATATTGTTACGAGCTTGAGGTTCGTGACAATAAAAATTGCCGATAAAATTACCTAAATTAACACTTTAATTTACTTTACACAAATTAAAGTTAAAAAACACTAATAATTAAACACACTAATTCACTTTATTCCGCTCCGAAGCTTCGCTTGTCTCGCCAAATCAACACTGCTACGATCGCATCTTGCAGCGCCTATTTATATAAATTAGCAAAGAAGCATCCGGAATATTCCAGTAAATGTGCGAGTGTAGATTTTCTAGAAACTTAGTTCTTCGGATGGCGCTGTCGGTTGAGAGATTTGTGATGTCATTTTCTGCAAAGCTCCCCTCGCTCTCGTTCCTGACACTAGATGGCGCTAGTTGACTTATTCACGCAACAACTATCATATCTTTCTTGACTGCAGAATCTAAATGATACAAATACAGATCTGCCTCCTCTTCCCCTATCTATCTTCGGGAAGAATGAATAGATTGAACTTCTTCCTTCCTTCTAAGACATGCTCGTCCCGAGCATTATCGGTCCCATAATAACGCGCCAAGCGATCCACATGGACGATCTTAGGATTATATTTCTCTTGCGCCTTTGTGTAACGGCTCCGCAATGTCAAGGGATGTCCTATCCCGTGGTGCACCAACATTGTACAATTTCGATACTCCTCTACTCCGTGTCTGAGGTCCCCTCACAGCCGCAGAACTTGTACATGTACGACACCAATCCTCGACATCGTCACGATAATGGACCCAGTAAAACTGTTCTCGGAACTTCAGTAGAGTTCGTTTAACTCCCAGATGGACTCTTGAACGACCATTATGGCACAGCTGTAGAACATTCGGCACTTTAGCTTTAGGGACAACCATTTGCAAATGACAGCTGTCTCCTCGACCATTGTCCCATTTACGGCACAGGACTCCATCCTGAATCAGCAAGCTGCCCCATTGGGCCCAATAGCTTTTCGTGGTTGAGCTCATCGCTGAGACGTCCCTCCACTTAGGCTTGGTAGCACGGGCCTTCATCCATCCCAAAATCGGCTTGATGTCTGGATCTTCCTGCTGTGCATGTCGTAGGCTGTCCTTCCACCCGCTGCTGAGGTGGTCTGTCCTGAGCATCCTCACGGATACCACTTCCTTATTCTCTTGCCTACTACAATGGTTGCAATCTTCAGGACAAGGTCTTCTTGACGATGCATCTGCGTTGCCATGAGATTTCCCGCTGCGATATCTGATAGTAAAGTCGTATCCCGGCTGCTGCTGGGCGGTGATGTTAGCCGCACTTCCCTTCTGAGATCGTTTACCTTCCCTTCCTAGGGTGTGCTTAGGGCAGCTGGACCGAAGATGGCCCCTTTCCCCACAGCCATAGCACCTAGGGCTGTATCTTTTATTGTGGTCGCGAACCGTAACTGCTGTAACCTCCCTAGCGTGAGGTGAACGATGATCCTGTCGCCGCCAGGCAGTGCCGTTAGCTGCACTACCCTCTCGAGATCGATCAACTCTCCTTTCCACGGTTCGCTTAGGGCAGCTGGATCGAAGATGGCCCTTTTCCCCACAGCCATAGCACCTAGGGCTGTATCCTCTGTTGCGGTCGCGAACTGTAGCTGCTGCAACCTCCCTGACGCGATAGGAACGATGATCCTGCCGCACGGCTTCCACCTCCAGTGCATGGGCCAAGGCGTTCTTAAGCGTCTCGTGGTGCCCGAGCCTCACAGCAGCTCTGACTTCCAGGTCGCGGATGCCGTCGATGAATGTCTGCACCAGGTTCCCTTCAATGAGCGCAGGTACAGACCGGTATGCTTTCCGCACCAGCTTCTCCACCTCTAGAGCCCACTGCTGCAGATTTTCGTTGATGCGCTGCACGCGATCTTTAAGCTGCGCACGAAAGACATGTTCCAGGTGAGCGTCGCCATATCTTGCCTCCAATGCCTCAAGGAGTTGCTCATAAGTCACTTCCTCCCCGAGAGCTTCCAGAACTGTTAAGGCCTGGTTGCGCAGGCCTAGTGTGAGAGCAGTCATTTCCTGACTTTTATTCCAGCCGTTCGCCTTCATAACAGCCTCAAACTGGATTTTGTAGGCTGACCAGGTAGAAGTCCCGTCGAACGGTGGCACCTTGAACCCACGTAGCGAAGGTGTAGTAGCTACTACGGGAGCTGTAGTTCCATCACCAAGTTTGAGGTCGTCCAACGTTTTCTTCACGTCAGCCACCACGTTATCAAACCGATTGTTCACTTGGTCGATTTGGGTTTTAGCTTCCTTGATTTGGGATTCAGCTTCCGACAGGCGGTTGTCATGTTGAGCAACCCTATCCTTCACCTCCCTTATCTCTTTCCCAAAGGTAGCATGAAGGTCCTTCATAAGGAGCATCTGCTCTTCCGACCGACGAGCCCGTTCCGCCTGCTGATCTTCCAACCGACGGGCCTGTTCCTCCTGTCGGCGGGCCTGTTCCTCTTGTCGGCGGGCCTGTTCATCCTGTCCGCTCAGCAGCTGCTCTTTCAACTGACGGGCCTGCTCCTCCTGTCGGCGAGCCTGCTCCTGCAGCATCACCATCAGAGCACCTAAGTCAGGTGCTGCATATGTAGGAGCTACCGACGGGCCTGCAGCCGGTGGCTGGCCCTATGACGTCTGCGGCGTTGCACCACCAAATCTTCGTTGGTCCGTCTCCTGCTGGCGTTGACTTCGGGTACGGACACCCTCCGTTTCCTCCTTAGGTAAAATCGGCATGATTTTATCCCACTTCTGACACCAATTGTTACGAGCTTGAGGTTCGTGACAATAAAAATTGCTGATAAAATTACCTAAATTAACACTTTAATTTACTTTACACAAATTAAAGTTAAAAAAACACTAATAATTAAACACACTAATTCACTTTATTCCGCTCCGAAGCTTCGCTTGTCTCGCCAAATCAACACTGCTACGATCGCATCTTGCAGCGCCTATTTATATAAATTAGCAAAGAAGCATCCGGAATATTCCAGTAAATGCGCGCAAAGGGACGAGTGTGCGAGTGTAGATTTTCTAGAAACTTAGTTCTTCGGATGGCGCTGTCGGTTGAGAGATTTGTGATGTCATTTTCTGCAAAGCTCCCCTCGCTCTCGTTCCTGACACTAGATGGCGCTAGTTGACTTATTCACGCAACAATATTATAACAATAACGCACCCCTTATCGATAGTCCTGTTCTTGACTGCGTAGTCAATGAGAATCTATAATGATACAAATAGCCAGATTCGAATATTAACCTGCCTCCTCGTCTCTCAAATAAGGATTTTGTCTCAGATAATCCTTTTTTTCCATGGGGGAATTCCCACACATATCTATCTTGCGAGGGCAAGAATGAGTCAGATTGAACTCGCACCGACTAAAGCCCAGTCTCACCAATGCCTACTGCACTTCATCTGCTTGACCTCCCCTATTCCTACTGGGGCAAAGCGCTAGAACGCAAAGTGCGATCTCCAGCTCCACCGCGTAATTAAATCCCTCTCCACATCGCTCCCCCATCCGGTACGCGAGAACCACGGGGGCATGAAAAATAATAAATTACTAGTAAGTCCTAGTCTATAAAGGGCGAGTGGCATATTACCATACCAACAACCCTCTCTCCCGCGCCTCTTGCAGCCTTTGCTGATAGGGGGGAGTTGGCATCCCTACCGCCACAGTCTTTTAAATATTTAATAATTAAATAAATGTTACGTTCTTACTTTTATATTATCTCTCTGCTATATTTCTATTAAAAAGAATAATAGGTACTAAACCTTATACAAACTTTATACTTCAATTAAATGTCAGTGTCAATATAATAAAATATTCTATTGACAAATTGTTACAATGTCATCTTCGTACACATACTTTTTCTGAGAATTGTAAATATTGAAAAATCTTGTATACACAACAGAAGTAAACAAGTTTTAAATTTAAGGCAAAATTTTGAAAATATTATGTTTACAGATTACGATATACTTTCTTAGTTATTTATTAGTGCAATTGTTTTTCTATTGTGATTCTATTATTATTTCGTTATCAAAGGCATTATAATGTCCGGATACCTCTGGGGCGTAGCACATCTTGTCAATGATCCCTCTAATGAATTATTGGAAGCTATTCAAAACAAAATTTTTAAAAAACAACATCAAAGTCACTTAGATAAAGAAGTAAATGACAAGCAGCAACAGGTTTACGATGATATTATATGTATTTCATCTGCAGCAACAAAAAGTGAAACAGGTTGACACAACATTTTTTATCCTATATCAATCGAAATGGATGCCTCGAACGACAATCTAAATGTATTCAAGTTGGTAATAGTATTGCCGAAACAAAGGCAAATATCAGTTCAGTGTCGTCGTTCCTCATATTTGATCTGTAAGAGTACTAGCATTCAAAATATAAGTCGTTCCGATCGCAGCTGTAGCCCTCACTACATCGTCATGAAAGATAAGAAGGTTAGTCCACGTAGGCAAAAGGTTTGTGAAGCACACTATCAAACTATATTCTTGCTACAAAACTGGTCACATATTAAAAAAGATTTTAAAAAAGAGATACGAAACAAATTTTTCAATACGTTTAAAACGCATATTACAAGCATTCTTAATTTTCTTAAAATGGAGAAGATAGAAAGCTTTTCACAGTATCCTTACATAAAACAAGACGAAGTGCAATTATTTAGACGTTCTAGTATTTACGAGATAGAGAAAGAAACATTCCTAACTCATGGGTGAGTTATTACTAACAAGTATACCCACAGAATACACCTGTACATTAAAAAGGTGTAAGAAGGAAATTTTAAATTACTTTGTAAATAGTTTATTCCCATGCGAATTTAGGTAAATTAGAAAATTCAGTATTTAAGACCAAATAAAACAAGTGAACAATAAAAAAATAATTTACAACTACATTACTTTACAAGGCAAAGGTACTCGTACAGTGTGTAGTGTGCATGATAAACTAATAACAATCTATTTTTATTACATTACGTGAGAATAGAACCAATAAAATGTGTTCTTATTTTTTTATTTAAATAAAATCATCATCACCATTCTCCTCCTAGCCTGCACCTGCATCCATCGATTCTGGGAGCGTTTGGGTCCATGACAAATTTTAAAAAAGCAAAGTGTGTTGAATTCCACACTTTGTATCCATCGACGGCTCCGTGGCACAGTAGCTTGGCAATAAGTTATAGCGCTGAGGGCCGCGGGATTGAAACCTGCAGAGAAAAAGTATTTGTATGGCCTACAAGTAATTGTTCCGGGTCTAGACGTTTGTCCTTGTGCAATTTATGTATGTAAACTACCTCCACGACACAGGAGTTCTAGTCGCAGGAGGTAGGAGCAGTCCTAGTGTAGGAATAACGTTTTTAAAAAACATATAAGTCGTGTGACCGTCACGGCAGAATTTGATAAATTCATTTATGTCATAAAAACTGTTTTCATTCAGAATCCCGAAAATAATTTTTTTAAAGTTTAAATGTCAAGATTTGAATATGGTTCGGAAGTAAATTAAATAGTCGAACGCACATGCTATAACTATTTCTAGCAAAACAAGTAATACAGTGGTAATGGGGCACAGATAACTTCCACGGGTACCTTCTTGTACCACAACGATCATTATGTTGTTTTGTGAAGAGGTTAGCATTTTTTAGGTCAATGTAAGAAATTTCATATATGATATTATATATATATATATGGCACCATCGCCTATTGATTTTATTGTTTTCTGTTAGTAAATAGCCATTTTCATCTTTAATATATTTGTTAATTTTAATATCTAGGCTGTTTTTTTGGCGTTGTTTGGCCAGTTTAAATACATCTCTATAATTTTTTTTGCGTTTTCAAGTCGTCATTGATGGGCATTACCATCGTTAGAATTTATTTGCCATATCCTATTTTAGGTATATTTAATAACCCATATTTCAATAGTATCTAATAGACTTGTAATATCTTAAAATATAAAATAAAATATATTTTTATTCATTTAGAATATAGTAATAAAAATGCTAACACCTAATTCCTTTCATTGCGAACTTGATATGGAACGCGTAATAATCGTTCCGTAATAAGGATGTGAATACGTTCCAAGAGCAGCAAGCTTAGCCAACTATTATTTTATTCTGTGGCTTAGCTCAAACAGTACTTTCCAAACCTGTTAATTTCCATCAACCGCTTACCTTACAAATATATCTATTACTCATAACTTTAGGAAATTTTATCCTATAATTTTAAACGAGCAAATATTATATATATATATATATATATATATATATATATATATATATATATATATATATATATATATATATATATATATATATATAAATATTATATAATAGCCAATAGAGTAGTCTACATGATTCCATTTGTCCAACACCGCATATAGATCGTATATATCTCTTCTGTAGTATAAAGACACGATAAATGTGTGTCGAATTTCCCCACAGAATCAGTCCATACCTCAGTATAGAACCAACGTATCCGTGGTAAGCCATCAGAGCTGTCTTAAGGTTGGCTAATTTTGGCAGACGATACAGAGCGAACACAAACCTGTTAATCCTCTGGCATACAGTTTCAACGTGATTCTGCCATATGAGTTCGGAATCAGTCACAATACCGAGAAAGGTCACTGATGCGGTCATGGCATAGTGTACCAATAGATTCTGAGGTTTACCTTTGTTTTTGTTGTAAAATTGTATATACTTTGATTTACTTATATTAACTTTCAAATCATTATATTTTAGCCAATTCGTTATATTTCTTATTTCATTATTTATTTTATCATTATATCAGTGTTAGGTTTCTTATGTATAGTTATAGAAATATTGTCGGCATATAGTGTAACAGGATATTGCGTACATTTTGGAATGTCATTGATGTAAATAATGAAAAATAATGGTCCCAATACACTGCCCTGTGGGACATCTGAGTTATTCGCCCTAATCTCCGATCTGTACGTCACACTCAGACCCATCATCCAGCCTCGATACTTCGACAAACTGAGTCCATTCACTGAGATAGCTCCACATCCAATCATAGGCCGGTCCTCACACACCATAACGCTCAAGCTTATTCAGAAGTATCCTGTGATTGACAAAGTGTTTGACTTTGTCGTCGTTTGTCGTTACTCATATAGAAAAGAATGGTGGATACGGGAACCATGTTGCCCATATGTATCGATATGTTCTTAATAAGGGAGTAGCAGGCCGGTGCTGTTGACCTTTCCTTCCGAAACCCAAATTGTTCCTCCCTAATTACGCAGTGTTTTGTGAAAAAAAGAAATTAATCTAACCTACATGATCGTTTAATATCTTTGACAAAACTGGGATAAGTGCAATGCGTCTAAAGTAAAGTAAAGTTACAGCCTATATACGTCCCACTGCTGGGCACAGGCCTCATCTCATTTCTGAGAGGGTTTTTAGGGCAAGCAATAGTCCGCCGCGCTGCCCCAATGCGTGTTGGCGAACTTCACATGTCTTCGAAATATTTTTTTTCTTATTTCTCAGACATGCATGTTTCCTCAGGGTGTTTTCCTTCACCGCCGAGCACGTGGTAAATCAGCACTTAAAATTGCAATTAACAATTTCATTGGTGCCGGCGGGGATCGAACCCGGTTTGCTCGCGTATTATGAAATTTACAGCGAGCGCTAACCATATGAAGCTACCACTGCTTCTAATATTCAATGCGTCTGTAGTTGTTTAAATTATGCCTCTCTCCGCATTTAAATAGGGGATTGACAATGAATTTATGGCTAATTTCAATTTCAAAGCGTTCCAAATTTCACCAAATTCATACGGCAACACTATGGTACGGTGGTTAACACGGTGCCGCTATTATCTGGTATATAGTTTATTATCTATGGCTAGTACTATTTGCTTTAGTTATTGTTCTGAGACTATACATACAGTAATCTATGTCTGAGACTATTTGATCGTGCGCGTGTACGCACGTGCCGTACAAATCTGTTTATTTATTATTGATGGGCATTACCTTCTTCTTCTTCTTCCTTGCTTTATCCCTTTATTTGGGGTCAGCTCTCCTCGTTTTCATGCGCCAAGATATTCTATCTTGAGTTGTCTGTGTATCAAGCTGTGCTCGTTCCAGATCCTTGGATACGGTTGTCCACCACGTGATTAATGGGCGTCCTCTGTCTTTCTTTTTCTGGAATTGCCAAGGCCTTCCTCACCGGGTGTTCTTCATCCCGCCTCATTACATGCCCATACCATCGCATACGACTCTCGACCATCTTGTCTACAATGGGCGTAACTTTAAAGGAGCCTTTGATGTACTCATTGCGCACTTTATCGAGCCTCGTTACGCCTGCTGACCATCGTAGCATTTTCATTTCATTAGTGTGCAACTTTTTTTGTGATTCTTCTTGGCCGCCCAGCATTCCGCACCATATAACATGGCAGGTCTTACGGCCGTTTTGTAAACCTTTCCTTTCAGTTGTATTAGCATCCTGCTATCGCAAATTATTCCTGAAAGGATTCTCCACCTTAACCATACTGCATTAATTCTGTGAGTTACGTCTGCATCGATATTGACGTCCGCCGTTATCACTGAACCGAGGTATTTGAATTTGCTGACGCAGGGCAGTGGCTGACCGTCGATGGAGATATTTATGTTGGGCGCATATTGTTCACTGAAGCTGCACCTCAGAAACTCAGTCTTGCTCCGGCTGATACGGAGGCCATTGTTCTCGAGAACCTGTCTCCATTGCTCGAGTGTGGCTTGTAGTTGAATCGCACATTTGTCGATAAGCACAATGTCGTCCGCATACAGCATGCACCATGGGAGGGAGGACTGGATGTCTTTAGTTAGATAGTCCATAGACAGATTAAATAGGAATGGACTTAGTGCTGTTCCCTGATGCACTCCGACCTTAACTTAAACGGATCGCTAAGTTCTGCTAGGTGGTATTCTATCGAAAGCCTTTTCCAAGTCTATGAACACTAGGTGGAGGTCCTCTCTATTGGTTCGGTGTTTTTCCATCAGAATCCTAATGGATTGGATTGCATCAGTCGTTGATCTTCCTGGCATGAAACCGCACTGATTATTAGATATTAACACCATCTGACCAAGGCGGTTGTTGAGTATACGCTCCCATAGTTTCAGTGTATGGGAAGTAAGTTTGATACCCCTATAATTTCCGCAGTCACTGACATCTCCTTTGTTCTTGTAGAAAGGTACCAGATAACTATGACGCCAGGACTTTGGGATCTTCATGGAGGTTAAGATTCCATTAAAGAGCTTCGTTAGCCACTGTACAGCAATAGGCCCCAGCGACTTCCATAGATCAGCGGGTATGCTATCAGGCCCAACTGCTTTATGGTTTTTCATCCTTTTAAGGACACTTACGACCTCTTCTTCACTTATCTTGTTCAATGGTCCAGCTCACGCTAGGTAATATATTCGATGGTTGACTTGGAAATTCTTCGTTCAGCAGTTTTTGATAATATTGGCACCATCGTCTATTGATTTTATTGTTTTCTGTTAGTAAATAACCATTTTCATCTTTAATATATTTGTTAATTTTAATATCTAGGCTGTTTTTTGGCGTTGTTTGGCCAGTTTAAATATATCTCTATAATTTTTTTGCGTTTTCAAGTCGTCATTGATGGGCATTACCATCGTTAGAATTTATTTGCCATATCCTATTTTAGGTATATTTAATAACCCATATTTCAATAGTATCTAATAGACTTGTAATATCTTAAAATATAACACAAAATATATTTTTATTCATTTAGAATATAGTAATAAAAATGCTAACACCTAATTCCTTTCATTGCGAACTTGATATGGAACGCGTAATAATCGGCCCGTAATAAGGATGTGAATACGTTCCAAGAGCAGCAAGCTTAGCCAACTATTATTTTATTCTGTGGCTTAGCTCAAACAGTACTTTCCAAACCTGTTAATTTCCATCAACCGCTTACCTTACAAATATATCTATTACTCATAACTTTAGGAAATTTTATCCTATAATTTTAAACGAGCAAATATTATATATATATATATATATATATATATATATATATATATATATATATATAAATATTATATAATAGCCAATAGAGTAGTAGAGTCAGTAGTCCGTCCAGCAGTAGAGTAGCTCAGATGGTTAGCGCTCGCTGTAAATTTCATAATACGCGAGCAAACCGGGTTCGATCCCCGCCGGCACCAATGAAATTGTTAATTTTAAGTGCTGATTTACCACGTGCTTGGCGGTGAAGGAAAACGCCGTGAGGAAACCTGCATGTCTGAGAAATAAGAAAAAAAATATTTCGAAGACATGTGAAGTTCGCCAACACGCATTGGGGCAGCGCGGCGGACTATTCCTTGCCCTAAAAACCCTCTCAGAAATGAGAGGAGGCCTGTGCCCAGCAGTGGGACGTATATAGGCTGTAACTTTACTTTACTTTAGATGCATTGCACTTATCCCAGTTTTGTCAAAGATATTAAACGATCATGCAGGTTAGATTAATTTCCTTTTTCACAAAACATAGCATAATTAGGGAGGAACAATTTGGGTTTCGAAAGGAAAGGTCAACAGCACCGGCTTGCTACTCCCTTATTAAGAACATATCGATACATATGGGCAACATAGTTCCCGTATCCACCATTCTTTTCTATATGAGTAACGCGTTTGACTTTGTCAATCACAGGATACTTCTGAATAAGCTTGAGCGTTATGGTGTGCGAGGACCGGCCTATGATTGGATGTCGAGCTATCTCAGTGAATGGACTCAGTTTGTTGAAGTATCGAGGCTGGATGATGGGTCTGAGTGTGACGTACAGATCGGAGATTAGGGCGAATAACTCAGATGTCCCACAGGGCAGTGTATTGGGACCATTATTTTTCATTATTTACATCAATGACATTCCAAAATGTACGCAATATCCTGTTACACTCTATGCCGACAATATTTCTATAACTATACATAAGAAACCTAACACTGATATAATGATAAAATAAATAATGAAATAAGAAATATAACGAATTGGTTAAAATATAATGATTTGAAAGTTAATATAAGTAAATCAAAGTATATACAATTTTACAACAAAAACAAAGGTAAACCTCAGAATCTATTGGTACACCATGCCATGACCGCATCAGTGGCCTTTCTCGGTATTGTGATTGATTTCGAACTCATATGGCAGAATCACGTTGAAACTGTATGCCAGAGGATTAACAGGTTCGTGTTCGCTCTGTATCGTCTGCCAAAATTAGCCAACCTTAAGACAACTCTGATGGCTTACCATGGATACGTTGGTTCTATACTGAGGTATGGACTGATTCTGTGGGGAAATTCGACACACATTTATCGTGTCTTTATACTACAGAAGAGATATATACGATCTATATGCGGTGTTGGACAAATGGAATCATGTAGACCTCTCTTTAAAAAGCTAAAAATTCTTACATTACCTAAAAAATGCTAACCTCTTCATAAAACAACATAATGATCATTGTGGTACAAGAAGGTACCCGTGGAAGTTATTTGTGCCCCACTACCACTGTACTACTTGTTTTGCTAGAAATAGTTATAGCATGTGCGTTCGACTATTTAATTTACTTCCGAACCATATTCAAATCTTGACATTTAAGCTTTTAAAAAAATTATTTTCGGGATTCTGAATGAAAACAGTTTTTATGACATAAATGAATTTATCAAATTCTGCCGTGACGGTCACACGACCAGCTGTGCAAACTATCGAAAAGTCGTGGACGTAACCTTGGACTGTCCTTGAGCGTTCGGACGTCCGACAGAAATCTAGAGGGCTAGATAATTTTGCGTGAAAACGTTCTTGGACGGTATGCACGGGTTGCAGCACACGTTCGAGCGCTAGAAGGACGCTGACGACGTGAGATCTTGCACTTGCGCATCAACGTAAAAATGGATGAATGAATTATCGAGAATGTTCGTATCAGGAAATTGCCGTATAATCATAAATTAAATGTTTTTTTAAAAACGTTATTCCTACACTAGGACTGCTCCTACCTCCTGCGACTAGAACTCCTGTATCGTGGAGGTATTTTACATACATAAATTGCACAAGGACAAACGTCTAGACCCGAAACAATTTCTTGTAGGCCATACAAATACCTTTTCTGTGCAGGTTTCAATCTCGCGGCCCTCAGCGCTATAACTTATTGCTAAGCTACTGTGCCACGGAGCCGTCGATGGATACAAAGTGTGGAATTCAACACACTTTGCTTTTTTAAAATTTGTCATGGATCCAAACGCGTCTGTTTATTTTCTTTCTGGGTGGACAACATAAAGCAGCCGCCGCTAATAGTAAGAACAATTTTTTGTATTAACAAAAAATTGTTCTTACTTTTACTAATCGACATGTTTCTTGGTCTACAGTTCTTTGTGGAATAGACCACAAATTATAAAGTTGTATGATAACTTAGTATCGCCCCTTGAAGCCTGCACACTAATCAGTCGCGGCTGTCAGTCGCGTCCGTCAGCCGCGTCCGATGATTTTTTTCCGGCTTTACGGTCTCACGTGACGGAGCCTGTTGCCTATACCCGCGACGGGATCACGACGCGAAATCGCGCCTTAGGCCGCTTCAAAATTATAGTATTTTAGTATGATCTTGCCAATTATTCAGTGCTACAGAAGGACAATAAGGATGTAATCACAGCAAAGTTAATGAAAATGGCACTAAAAACGAAGAGGAACTATATGATAATAGTGAATTGGCTAGTAAGAGATAAGAGAAATCGATGGATGCAGGTGCAGGCTAGGAGGAGAATGGTGATGATGATTTTATTTAAATAAAAAAATAAGAACACATTTTATTGGTTCTATTCTCACGTAATGTAATAAAAATAGATTGTTATTAATTTATCATGCACACTACACACTATACGAGTACCTTTGCCTTGTAAAGTAATGTAGTTGTAAATTATTTTTTTATTGCTCACATGTTTTATTTGGTCTTAAACACTGAATTTTCTAATTTGCCTAAATTCGCATGGGAATAAACTATTTACAAAGTAATTTAAAATTTCGTTCTAACACCTTATTAATATACAGGTGTATTCTGTGGGTATACTTGTTAGTAATAACTCACCCATGAGTTAGGAATGTTTCTTTTTCTATCTCGTAAATACTAGAACGTCTGAATAATTGCACTTCGTCTTGTTTTATGTAAGGATACTGTGAAAAGCTTTCTATCTTCTCCATTTTAAGAAAATTAAGAATGCTTGTAATATGCGTTTTAAACGTATTGAAAAATTTGTTTCGTATCTCTTTTTTAAAATCTTTTTTTAATATGTGACCAGTTTTGTAGCAAGAATATAGTTTGATAGTGTGCTTCACAAACCTTTTGCCTACGTGGACTAACCTTCTTATCTTTCATGACGATGTAGTGAGGGCTACAGCTGCGATCGGAACGACTTATATTTTGAATGCTAGTACTCTTACAGATCAAATATGAGGAACGACGACACTGAACTGATATTTGCCTTTGTTTCGGCAATACATTACCAACTTGAATACATTTAGATTGTCGTTCGAGGTATCCATTTCGATTGATATAGGATAAAAAATCAGTTGTGTCAACACCTGTTTCACTTTTTGTTGCTGCAGATGAAATACATATAATATCATCGTAAACCTGTTGCTGCTTGTCATTTACTTCTTTATCTAAGTGACTTTGATGTTGTTTTTTAAAAATTTTGTTTTGAATAGCTTCCAATAATTCATTAGACGGATCATTGACAAGATGTGCTACGCCCCAGAGGTATCCGGACATTATAATGCCTTTGATAACAAAATAATAATAGAATCACAATAGAAAAATAATTGCACAAATAAATAACTAAGAAAGTATATTGTAATCTGTAAACATAATATTTTCAAAATTTTGTCTCAAATTTAAAACTTGTTTACTTCTGTTGTGTATACAACATTTTTCAATATTTACAATTCTTAGAAAAAGTATGTGTACAAAGATGACATTGTAACAATTTGTCAATAGAATATTTTATTATATTGACACTGATATTTAATTGAAGTATAAAGTTTGTATAAGGTTTAGTAACTATTATTCTTTTTAATAGAAATATAGCAGAGAGATAATATAAAAGTAAGAACGTAACATTTATTTAATTATTAAATATTTAAAAGACTGTGGCGGTAGGGATGCCAACTCCCCCTACCAGCAAAGGCTGCAAGGGCGCGGGAGAGAGGGGTGTTGGTATGGTAATACGCCACTCGCCCTTTATAGACTAGGACTTACTAGTAATTTATTATTTTTCATGCCCCCGTGGTTCTCGCGTACCGGATGGGGGAGCGATGTGGAGAGGGATTTAATTACGCGGTGGAGCTGGAGATCGCGCCTTGCGTTCTAGGCCCCATAAATAGGGAGGTCAAGCAGATGAAGTGCAGTAGGCGTTGGTGAGACTGGCTTTAGTCGGTGCGAGTTCAATCTGACTCATTCTTGCCCTCGCAAGATAGATATGTGTGGGAATTTCCCCATGGAAAAAAAGGATTATCTGAGACAAAAGCCTTATTTGAGAGACGAGGAGGCAGGTTAATATTCGAATCTGGCTATTTGTATCATTATAGATTCTCATTGACTACGCAGTCAAGAACAGGACTATCGATAATGGGTGCGTTATTGTTATAATATTAATTATTGTTATTGTATTAATTGTTGTTTGTTATATTAGTTCTACCTAACTGTTGTTTAAAATATTAATGACAAGGAAAAAGACATGGATCATATTAGAGTCTATTTTTATAGGTCAAGTTATACTAAAGGTGACACTAGCGAAATTTATTGTATGAAGAAATATTTAATGTCGCAAAATTCAAAGTTGCAAAACGACTGTGTTCTGTGAATGTGATCTTAGTCACCGCATTTCGATTTTTAATTAATTATAAAAGGGGTCTATAGACTGTAGCATCCACTTACCATCAGGTGAACTGTCTGCCCGTTTGTCTTTCTTACTTTTATAATAAAAAATATTCTTTACGGTCACCGAACTGAAATGATTCTGTTCATGTAGTTGATACTTATGTGTCAGTCAACACTTCTTAATATGTAAGTGCACGAGGATATTTTACCCGTAAAAGGCTGTGTAGCGGCACTTTAAAAATATCCACTATTCCGTATTTTCCAGTTGGGTGTTATAAGAGGCGACATAGGGAAACTAATCAGTAGGTGGGTAACAGCGTCTTTCTAATAACAACTAAACAGTAAATAAAAGGCTGCGCGTGCCAATCTGTCTCGCCAGCGTGGCAAGTATAGCAAGTATCTCCCCCATGAGGCAGTCTATAGGCGAAGCCTATGTTTATCAGTAGACTCCTGATAGACTATAAAGATAACGTTAACAGGATCGGTACTGACCTTTACCGATTTTTATTTTTCTGGTACCTAACTACACCCTAAAATTCATTACATGTTGTTAATGGGAGTAGAAAACTTGAAAACTAGGCACAAGAAAAGACTGTGGGCTGGACCTGGGGAATTTTTAAAATTAAACGCTGGAAACACAAGAGCCAATTGCTGACTGTCTTTATAAAAAAAGCTGGACTCTATATGATAAACTCTTTCGAACGGAAGTGGCTCTACAGAAAGTGACTCTGATCCAGTCACAACGGTTCGACAAAAAATGAAATTGGCTTCATTATGGCGACCGAGTGACAACTTTTTTATGATGTCTTTGTTATCATCAGAGTGAAAACTGTTAGCCACTACCGAGATGGTAAGATGTTCACGCAAATAAAACCCGGCCAACGAAAGTTTCAGGTCGAATCACAAAATCGTTTCAGTACCTAGAAGATGCTTGGGGGAGGGGTTAGAGGGGCTATGTTTAGCTGTGAACTTGTGAAGGTCATTAATGATGATGATTATAATGAGAATATGTTTTTTTTTCTCCAAATTTACATAAATGTATGCACTCTGGAAACAAACTGATGGCGGAAATTCGTTTAAAAATATTGAACCGATATTTCACAAACTAGTGATGGTGACCAGCAACACCAGTATTAAAGGAATGGCTTTGCAATCAACGAGCCGCCTGTTTACAACCAAACTACTGTTTACCGCCAAAAAATGCATACCAGTAGACGCTTGGAGAGATTTTATATCCACCACCTAATTTAAAGATATTTTAAAATTTCTTGTCGGTCAAGCAAGCAATATATTTTGGTAAAGTATGCACAAAAGGTAAAACTGAAAGTGTAACACATCCACCATTCCATCCATTTTCCATACAAATTTATCAAAATCCCTTCTTGATTAATTTGTATGTCTTTTTATCCTATAATTTTAAACGAGTAATTGTTGTATATTTATATATATATATATAATCGGAATCTCGGAAACGGCTCCATCGATTTTCATAAAATTTAGTGTCCAGGGGGGTTTCGGGGGCAATAAATCGATCTAGCTAGGATTCATTTTTAGAAAATGTCATTTTGTCCGTGTTTTTAGGCAATGAAAAACTGCTACAATGTAAGAAGGTAAATTTTGAGACAGTATTAACGGTCGTAATAGCTTAAGTGGATATCGAGCCGTCGCGAAGTGCCGTGGGTCGCGTCCTGTCTTCGGTCCGACTTTTTTCCCTTTTTTTTTTAATTTCCTTCTTTTGTGAGAAAATCTATTATTTCGAGCCCTTTTTTAGTATTTTTTTTAAAAATACGAAACTTGAAACTAATTGCGCTCATGATTTTTTATTCAAATAACCAGTTCAGTTTTTTGTATTATATTTCATCAGTATGTAATTTGTATCTAAATATAATTTCCAAAACACACGATTTCTAAAAAACAAATACCGAGGAAAGCTCGGTCACTCAGGTACTGCTCTAAATAACTATAAGAGATTTTTTTATATTAATACAGTATTTGTGGATGCTATCAACAAAACTAAACAAAGGTTTTCTTGATTTCCCTTTTAGCGCCAATTTCAAAGCTTAAAATGTCTGAAACCATAAACAGAAAATACAATCAATTTGACCACAAACTAATAAGAGTACCTAACATACAATTTGACAGATCCCAAGGAAAATAGTTACTACAAAGATATTTTTATTTACATTATAAACTTAAAAATTAAAAATTCAAACATGTGAAATATTTATTAAACTATATTATAGAAAGTACAACAGATGGTCTTATCGCTTTGGAAGCGATTTCTTCCGGACAACCCTTGTTTAGCAAAGAACTGTTGTTTACACAACGAATTACAAATAAGGAAATATATATTACATATTATTATCATTAATTTAATCATAAATTTGAAAATTAATTTAAAAAAGTATAAATACACAAAAGATGATGACGGTTGCAGATAGATAAGATAGATATAATTAACGACGGGAATTGTGATGTGAAATATTAGAGTTCCAAGTAATAAGTTTTGAGTAGATTTTTGAAGGAAAAGAAGACTGAGCGTGTCGAATACATAAAACCAAGGAGTTCCACAGGCGTACAGCTGTAATCGGAAACTATTTATTGAAGAAGGAGGAGGCTGAAATACAAAGCGAAAAATTGTTTGCGAAATGTAGATGACAATCGTGAGAGAAAATGAATTCAAAGTCTTTCAGGTAACGTTGAGTGGAGGGATTGAATAGTATGCTGTATAAAGCAAATAGGATGTGAGTATTCCTGCGAAGGTGAATCCAAAAAATTCTGAAATGTGATCATAATTATGGAGTCCAAATATATTTATTTATTTATTTAAAAACTTACACGTAACACCTTAAGCTAAAGGGTACATAGGGCGGACTTAATGCCATGTGGCATTCTCTGCCAGTCAACCCTGGGTGCCAAGGACAATTGTTGGCAGGTGCGACCATTATACGTAAATAAGTGCTTATACATTAAAATATACATATATGCAAATTACATACATACACATTACATTTAAATATACACACATATAGTATAAATATACGTACAATAATACATACATACATATATATATAATATATATACATGCTTATAAACTTCGTAAATAAATATCCAAATGAATGATATATATAATATAATGTTTGAATAATATATAATGAAATAAATATTTTTAAGTAAAAAAAAAAGAAAAGAAAGACAAAAATTAAGGAAAAATAATGTTATTGTTGTTGTAAACTACTCCTACAGGTGGTGTTCTCGGAGAAGAACTTTGAAAACTTTTTATTTGTGGCATTCTTAATATCGTTGGGGAGGGTGTTCCAAAGTTGTATAGCTTGTATCGTAAAAGACGACCTAAAAAAATTTGGCTTATGTTGTGGAAACCTTAACCTCAGACGGTTTGACTGTCGGGATGTTCGACCGTTGATCGGATGAAAAAAATGAAAGTTATCCTTAAGATAAGGAGGCGACCTTGGATCGTTTAAAATTGAATAAAGTACAAGTAAATTTCAATTCTAGAGCATCGCCATTGACGTATAGGTAGCCATTTAAGCTTTGAACGATAGGATGATATGTGGTCATACTTACGTAAACCTAAAATAAACCTTATGGAATTATTAAGAAGGCACTCCAACTTGTTAAGAAGATTTTCTGACAGATCTGGGTAACATACATCGGCATAGTAGATAATAGGTAAGTAGAATAAGGGAATGAACCAGCGTAAGCTTGGTTTTGAAAGGTAGGAAATTTTTAAGACGATAAAGGGAACGCAAGGTAGCAACAACTTTACGACTAACTTCAGAGATCTGCAATTTCCAGGTCATAGTTTTATCCATGTACAGGCCAAGATTTTTTTATGGAATCACAATATGGAATCAAACTTCCATTATAAATTACAGGATAGAGATTTCCATAATCAACCTTAGCCAATAATTGCGAACTTCCGAATATTATAACTTTGCATTTGGCAGGATTAACAGAAACGCCATATTTATATGACCATTCTCTTATGGCTTCCAGGTTATCATTTAGTTTGTGTATTACAAAGTTAAGATTATTTAAGCTTGACTATACATAGAGCTGGAGATCATCCACATACAGATGGTACGAACAATCTAAAACCGAGGAGATAGAATTTATAAATAAGGAAAACATAATAGGAGAAAGTATTCCGCCTTGCGGCATACCAGATTCAATTTCAGCCCATGCAGAAAACCGCTGCTGACGACCGCGAATATAAGAAGAAAACCATTCCAAGGCTGGGGACGAAAATTTAAGGTGTTTAAGGATGGATAGGAGGATACCATGATCCACTGTGTCGAAAGCGTTTGAAAAGTCAATAAGCACCATCACTGTTAATTTTTGCTCATCTAAGCCCTTTCTTATATCGTTTGTGACTTTGATAAGCGAAGTGGTAGTACTGTGACCAGATGGAAACCCCGATTGAAATTTATTCAGCAGGTTATGTTTTGCAGCGAACACAGATATTAGCTTAAAAACACAGGCTTCCAGAACTTTAGAGAGGTATGGGAGAATTGAAATAGGACGAAAATGGTTAGGGAAAACATGATTAGGAGAAGAGGTCTTACAAAAGCCTTTTTCCATGCAGAAGGGTATTGACCTGAGTCCAGAGAATAATTTATAATGTGTGTTATTGCTGGAAGAAGGTACTCAAGAATCATAGACACCATTTGCTTGCTAATTTCATCATAACCCACAGCCTTGGATTTAATGGCTAACAGAGCTTTTTTAATTTCATCCTGAGTAACAGGGGAGAAACAAAAGTCAGGGATCCGGAGAGGCTGCATTGTTTCTATAGAAGCAATAGTTTGAGAACGGACTTGAGGGTTCAATGAAGTTATAGAAACAAAGTGACGATTAATGTCATCCAAATTGAGAGAGGCGCCATATTCCGGAGAATTAGATTTATTAATTCCGATAGACTTGAGGAATTTCCACAAATCAGTGGGCGAAGAATTAGTTATTTTGTCATGAATGTAGCGGCGTTTAGCATTTCGTACCACCTGATTGCATCTGTTTCTTAGCGTTTTAAAGTTAGACCAATTTTTTTCTGAGCGATTCTTTTTAAACTTCTGGAAAGCCCGATCTCGCCGTGCCATTGCCTCTTATACCCCTTTAGTCATCCAGGGAGCAGGAAGACGCTTAACTTTTACATAATGTACCTGAGCATGAATATTATACAGATTCAGGATGCTATTATTTAAAAAGGATATTTTATCATCGACGTTAGAAGCTGCCACCAAAGGGCCAAAATCAATTGAAGATGCGTCTCTCCTGAGACTCTCAATATTTATTCTTGAAAAATTGCATAACTGCAGAAAAATAGGTTTCTGTTTTGTAGGTTTAAGTTTATGTGAAAAATAAATCAAGTCGTGACGTGAGAAACAAAGAGCAGAGAGCTGTCCAAACTGAATCACGCGATCAGAAGAGGAAGTAATGATGAGATCAATCAACGAATCATCAGTGTCAGTATTTCTATGAGTTGCCGCCAATGGGAGAATGCAGAGTTCGACTGATTCAATGATTAGTCGAAGTTTTTGGGAGGGAGAAGTATTTTTTAACAAATCAGTGTTGAAATCACCCATTATCATGCAATGTATGTATGCAATGGTGTCAAGAGCCGTCTCAAGTGAGGTAAAATAATCCACAGAAGGAGGACAATATACAACACCTAAAACTGCCCTAGCACCCATAATGTTTATTTCTAGAAATAAAAACTCAACAGTGGCAGAAAATGGGGAGGTGGAAGATAGAACAACTTTATAAGGAATATTTTTTCGTAGGTATATAGCGACACCACCTCCCCCCTTCTCAGTCCGATCATTGCGTATAAGAATGAAATTGGGTAATGGGTACAAACTCGACATAATAGATGGTTTTAGCCAACTCTCAGATATTAAGATAGCATCGACACAGTCTAGTGAGAATGCTTCTTCTAAGTAGGAAAATGACTTGGAATGTTCTGTGCGTTAATATGACAAACATTAAAATATTTTTTATGAGGCAGAAAAATATTACTTAACTAATCGCGTAAGGGAAGCAATTATCTGTAAGATCATTACCAGAGGCGTATGAGGAATCTGAACTATAAATGGAATAAAAAGATTCATCGTCAGATATTATTAACTTCTAAATAGATTTATATATAATATGTGTATTAGATAATAATAAATAATAAAATATTAAATATATTAAGAGATAAAACAAAGTCTAAGTATAAAATATCTACAACGCTATACTTAGGTATAAACCAGAAAATCAACTACTCCACTATCACTGCTCTATCCCCATCAGTTGACTGATAAAGATAACAATCATTGTTTTTAAAAGTAACCTTAAATTAATAGAACAATAAAATACACTATTATACAAGTAAATACAGAAACAGGATATAACAAAACATCAACATTAAACTAATAAGTCCACAATTAATCTTTCCCAATGAAAACAAAATCAAACGTTTAATTTGTTAGTGTCTGTGTAACCAAATCATTTCTTGAAATCAATGTTAACAGGAATATAGTAAAAATTGTAAAATTTAGTCATGATATAAAATAAACCGAACATAAACTGAGCAATGGTATTGTCGCCGCCTTTGACAAATTAAAGGCCCTGTCTCTGGATCCTGAACGAAATTTGTTGAGGAGGCTGCGAAACAACAATGTGCGATGATGTAACTTGTGTATTCAAGAACGTGGCGGATATTTTGAAAATTTAAAAATTTAGGATTCCATTAAATTTTTCAACTAATGTGCAATAATATTTATTTAGTTCAGTTTTGCAATAAAAACAGTTTAGTAAAAAGTTTAGGCCGCTGCCGGCCGCCGGCGGGTCAAGGTACGTTTTCTAAACAGAGTGCTTACTAATACTAAATTTCAATTTTTTTTAAATAATACTAGTTTTTACGGATTTTATCGCCAGATGTTATAGTTAACCGCGGTTACCATAGATTAAAATTATTAACACACTTTATTGTTCCGATCTACGCAGTATTAACTTATAGTATCTTGAAGTCTTGCAGTTTTTATACGTGGTGGAGCCATGCTGTAGTTGTATTAGTAGTATAGTTGTGCACGAATGGGTCGGCTCGACCGGGGAAGGACTACGCTCTTACAGAATACCAGCGTGAAATAGTCAAGCTGCTGTGTTTCGTATGGTGAATGTAGAGCCGCGGAGACCCTTTTTACTGGAAACGAGGCATTCCATCTTAGTCCTCACAAGTGACAACGCACCTGCATTGTGATTCGTAATCGAGGCTAGATGTAGATGTCTATGGGCCACAGCAATTACTTACCATCAGGTGGACTGTGTGTTTGTTTGTCACCTTGTCCTATAAAAAAAAAAGTTGTATACTTGGGTTTAATTTTATTAATTTTTGGATCCCAAGCAGATGGTAGTCACTATTTTAAGAAACCCACGCCAATAGAAGTAAACAAATGAACGCCATATTGGTCATAAAACCTGGTCTGTTACCATTGTCATAACTTTTATTTTCCTTTTTTAAATGTCGTGTAACTGAATAGACCTTAATTTTGTTTTGTGTTTTAATTATGAACCGAAAAAATCACAATATTAGTAATTATGTAACAAATTTCGTGAATATTAAAAGCATATGTAACAGGCATTGCACTTTTGAGGTGAACGTTTATGTTCTGAAGCTTTGTAATCGCCACGCTATAAATATATTGTTGTTTTATAGCAACTGTAGGGACGAGAGGCGCGACTGAAAGTGAGTCTTTGTATAGGCCGTGAATCCTTACTTTTATGAATTATCAAAATTGAACTTTATTGCGTTCAAATTAAGGTATGAATTGGTTTGACATTAAATTATGTGTAAACCTTCCTAATAACAGGCCTGTCTCATTTCAAGCATTAGGAATGAAAATATAACTACGCAGTGCAGCCGCCTACAAGAGGCTGACTCCGTAAGGTTGCAACGCGCGCGTTTGAGTTGAAGCGCGTACTTTTGATATTTATTTTTGAGTCTTTATTCACGTATGGCCTCTCAAAAAGTCAAGAAGTATTGCATAGCATACAGGTGCTGGAATAATAATAGGAATATCGATTTATTCTTTAATATTCCTAAGGATACCGAAAGCTAAAATATTATTATTTATAGGTTTAACTAGATAATTAGGTACATATTTACTGACTCCATTGTTACAGATTTATTATTTGACTAGCCGCCGGACCACACCTTCCCAGATTTTTAATTTTTTCGTGTATAATTACAATGACCTTTAATAATTGTTCAGCGTAGGTAGACCTCCCAGTACTAGTTACTGCCTACTAATGCAAGACCAGCATTTATACTGGTTAATTGATAAACACTTGGTCGATAAAAGAAAGAGATTGAAAATAGTAGCACTTTCCATTGCCAACCTTTCATTAATAATGCCGTCGCGTGTCGCAAGTTTAAAAAAATAACAGTATAAAACATATTTATAAAAAAATGGGTAACAGAAAACGGTATAGTTTTATCTGAGTTTCAAAGACGTTCACGTTGTTATTATCTTAATTTTTCTAGATGTTGCATATTACCCTTCCTCACATTGAACACTAATATTATTCTTACTATCAGCAAATTACTGCATTGCATAACACCTTGGTGTATACTACTACCAACTAATATCAAAGGATTCAATCTGTTTTCTCACAACACCTAACCCTGCAGTAGGACAGGCCTTAACAAAGGCGCGTTACGGACTGAATGATACAGACACTTGCACGTGGACGTAAGGTGTATTTTTATTTAATACGCACTCCGCATTTATTTATTTTTTCGACGATTTAATCGGTAGGCTAATTTCACAAAGGTCACTTTCGAGGCGTGCAAAGTGTTATGAACATTAGCGACATTGTAACTAGGTTTAAACCACTGAGATATTACTACTACGTATAGAGAAGACAACGCCCTGCATGATTTTGCGCCACGCTTTGCGGTACACTGTAATGCAACTGTTTATGATAAAAAAAATTATGTGCCTCTAGCGTGGCCTCGAGTGAGAAAGGACGATAACGTATATAGTCCTTTCTCACTCGAGGTCACGCTAATCATTAATCTATAGGTTTCTCTGTCTACGCTATAGACCAAATTTTTAGTACCTATGGAAGACGGTCGTCTGTACTTTTTATAGTTTGTAATCTCTTGCTCGAAGCACGCTAATCATTAGTCTATAGTAGACGTGGGCATTATTTCACGTCACTAGATACAGTAACTGGCTACGCGGCATGTAACCGAATCACTAGTTTCGAGTCATGTTACAAGTAGTGATTTTTGTAAATGCGTGATTATGGTTACTGTTAACCATGATTATTGCGGGAGTCGACTGTCGGTCGGTCGAGCGCATAGCGCACATGTGTCATACAACAATAAACAAAACATCGTAAGTAACAGTATTATTGTACGTTTAATTTTCATACGTAAGTCTACAGACATAGACAACAAAATAGAGTAATATCTGTTTGTAAATAATTTCAACGGCTTGCGATTCCGGGAAGCGAGTCACATTGAATTTAACTAAAATAATTTTTAAAACATTTTTGACGGAGTCATGAACTCGTTTATTCATAAAATTAAAATAAAACTAAAAAACGTGTATAAAAATTTTAAAACTTTAAATGTTTATAATATTATAAAACTTAAAAACTGTGTGTAAATAGCCAAACAAACAAACAAATTAATTGTACAGTGTAAATAAAAGTGCAAAAACAAATGATAGTGAAAACGTTGAAAAAGTGTAAATAAACTGTAAATATCAATAATCATTGTACATATAATCAAATTGACTTGTAAATATGCCTGCATTAATAATTTTATGAAAATCTTAGTGTCATAGTAAACGCAAATCAATCATAAATACATTTAATGCAGTCAGTCCTAAACCTGAATAAAGTATGAATGGAAGTTAATTTATTCATTTAACAGTATACAGTTACTATATAGCTACAAACACAGATTGTGATTAAATTTATTTTCGTTTCGTGTGTAACTGTATAGTTGGTAGTGATATTTATGCAAACAATCACAGTAGACGAATAAAAATAGCCAGTTACAAAAATCACTAGTTTTTAAACAGGTGACGCCGATCAAGTCACTGGTTTCGTTACGTTTCTTGAAAATGACGTAACGACCCAAGTCTAGTCTATAGGTTTCTCTGTCTACGCTATAGACTAATTTTTTAGTACCTATGGAAGACGGTCGTCTGTACTTTTTAGAATTTGTAATCTCTTGCTTCGAGCATAGTACTTTATTGTATGCTCGAAGATCATTTGTCTTTTGGTAGTGTTTTTCATATTTATCAATCTATAGTCTGTAGCTTTTGCGTTTGACTTTGACGATCCAGGCTCAGAAATGCGAGAACCCAGAGCCGTAAAACCAGTTATGAAAAAAATTTGACGTTCACGATTCACGTTTCAATTTTTGGTTATAATAAGATACTCTTTGGTTATACATAGGATACAAGATTGTATTTTAATTTCATGTTGTCACGTCCGAAGGTCCGAAAAATCTGTTGAAAAGGTGTTTTTTATTGCAAATGATAATATCGATGGCTTACCAATTATTTGCGCTGTCACATAACATAAACATCAATAGTTAAAATCGTTCTTGGCCGTGAAGATAGTAAAAAGTACATTCGTAAAAATAATGTCACGACTAATAATATTAAATATTTTTTACTTATCCCTTTTGAAAAGTGCCACTGGCTTAGGTGAAATAATTTACGCTATAAATGCAGGTGGACCGGCGCATACAGATATTCATGGTATAACTTATGAAAAAGATCCTTTGCAAGGAAGAGTTGGCACCGCTTCTGATTATGGGAAACAGCTAGTAATGATTCGCCGAGTTAATCCTAAAGATGAAATACTCTATCAAACTGAGAGATATCATCATAGCACTTTTGGCTATGACATACCTGCAAATTCAGATGGTGAATATGTTTTAGTGTTAAAGTTTAGTGAAGTATACTTTAATGCTCCTAATATGAAAGTATTTGATGTTGTCTTAAATGGAGATCACACAATTGTAGCTGACTTGGATATCTTTGACAAAGTGGGTCGTGGTGTTGCCCACGATGAGTATATACAATACTCAATTAAAAATGGAAAGTTATATTATAATGAAGAAGAATCTGACATAAGAGGAGGTAAAATAAAAGTTGAATTTATCAAAGGATACCGAGATAACCCGAAAATAAATGCACTCTATGTTATGAGAGGTAAGATAGAGGAAGTTCCAAAACTTCCACCATTAGAATGGCCTGAAATTGAAACTGAGGAGATAAAAGAGGAGATTGAAGAAAAAGATACTGAGTCCCGTAGGACAAGCGGTCCAAAGCAACCAGATCCATACACAATGGATAAAAGTTCTGTTTTAATACCTGTGTTCATAACTATTGGTGCTTTTATCCCTTTGTTATTTTGCATATGTAAATTATAATTGTTTTTAATTATAATTAATTATGTGTTTTTATGTACATACTACATCTAAAACATCAAAGTGCAATCCAAAAGCTGATGATTAAAGATTGTGATGATAAATTAGAAGTAAAATATACAACAGAAATATATTATTTTTGCTTTAGACTTGCTATTTACAATCTAAATCTAATCAATAAATTATGTTAATTGGGATAGAGAAACAGTAATAAGGTTAAGTCTAAATAAGCTTATTAAGATGTCAAGTATAATCTATGTTGACAAACATCAGGTAAGTTTGAAGTCAGAGCTGAATAAGATCTATATATTACCCTCATTTTTTGTAAAATTATTTATTAGTGGTACATTGATAATGAGCATATTTTTTGCATAGTCATATATTGGAATTTATATCAAGCCAAATAGTACAAAATACTAATATAAATGTTTATTAGTAGTGATGCACCAAAGTATATTTCACATTCCGTAAAACAAATATGGCAGCTTTATGGCCAAACATCAGAATGTTGCCAAATTTTGTTTTATTTACTGAACATTCAGTTCAAATCCTACCTAATTTGTCCAAACCGTCTATCATACAATAATTATTGACAGTAAGTTAGGCTGTACTACTCTTGATAAACTGTATTTTATGATAATTTTCTTTAAAATGAAACCATGTTTTGAATAGTAAGTTATGATACAAAACATTGTTTCATTACTATTATGATGCATAACATAAATACCTTTGCCCTTTATTAGTATTTTGTTTTATTTAATATTAATCTGTGGTTAACAAATAACCATCAACATTGTTTATTATTTGTAAAAGCAGTCTAGGAGGCAAAAAGTAGTTATGTCAAAATGTAAGTGTTTATTTGTAAATTTTAGTAATTAACTCTTCAGTCCCCAAGCAGTCAGATTCGACCACACATCTACAGCACTTTAAACCATTAAAACTTATATTTAAAGACTACTTTTCTGTGATGAAGTTTTACATTATAGAATCAATATGAAATTTTCTATCCTCTAGTGCAATAACAAGTCATGTTATCCTATGTATATTTATTTGTAATCTACTTACATTTCATACGCCATTTTTGCGTGAATGTTATTGTGTTGATTTTTGGATTTGTCTAGTGTTTTAATATAGTGTTTTATTTTAATAAAAGTATTTGTGTGAATATAATTTATCTTTTTACGTAAATTATTTCGAGTAATATATAGAAATAATTGTGATTTTCACGCTACCTATGTCTGCTTGGTATGTTTTTTTTTTGTTATCAAAATACAATAAAATCTTTTTGTAATGAAGTAAAACCTGACTTTTGTTTAGACCACAGGATAGAGAATTTTGTATAGATTTTATAATACCAGACTTCTTCATAGTAAAGTAGTCTCTAAATGTAAGTTTTAATGGTTTTAAGTGCTGCGGGTGGGTGCGGTCGCATGTGACCGCTCAAAATTTGCCGGGCGCATGAGACTGCATGGGATTTTTATTGGGATTGAAGGGTTAATTGATTGACACATGTATTTACGAATTAGGTACATATTAATAAAACTTTAATCATGAATAACTAAAGTTAAACAGAAGTTTGGTCAAACTGCTTTTGTTGCATTGTTTTTGGTGAATCTGACGTTCAACTGAAACTACATTTAGTGCATCACTATTTATTAGTGCCCGTCCCACATCAAATATTCAAGCTTATAATTAAGCACAATATTGTAAATGCACATCAATATGTAAATAAAGAGCTTTATGCTAAAGAAAATTTAACATAATTCTCATTTTAGTGTCTGTTAACAATAAAATATAATATAAATGAATACAGAAATATGTGTATAATGTTAAATAAGACAAAAAAAGGTATAACGAATTTATTTTGCAGTCTTATAAAACATTGTAGGTTCTGAAAATGCTAGAAACATTAATAATTGAAGTTTCTTTCGGAGAAACCTTCCATTATTTTAGCATGTTCCATTGTTGTTACTAGTCTTCCACATACACACTTTAATCTTCAGGGTTGCTTTTGTTTTCTCTTCTCAACTTTAGCTTTTGTGAAAGCTTTACAAGTTTAAGTAACCTGTAAATTTAACAAATATTACTAGAAGTAGGATTTTTATTGTCTGAGTTAAAAACAATCTTCAGTCCCCAGCTTAAAACTGTCGGTGTTTTGAATGTATGTGTGTTTGTTCTTTGTGACTGCCTGTACTAAATGCCTTGATGGGTTTTGATATGCATGGTACTTTTAGATTTTGAGTACTAATGTTGTTAATAATACTTGAGTTATTAAAATTAATTTACTTTTTGATTTTAGTTTTAGAGTTTACTAAAACTGGATCTTCAACATATTTTATCGATGTTAAAAATAAATAAAAAAATGTTTTAAAGAATACTGTACCCAAGTTTTAAGACAATTTGTAGGTTAAGATACATCCTAGTAAATAGTCACAGTCTAGTGGCTATTATACAGTGGGATTATTTGTTTAACTATTTATACATATAAACTTAACTATATATGTATAAAAAAAAAAACAAATTAGTTTTGGGTTTGTATTGTAACAATTGTGTCTAAAAATATGATTCATCAGAGCCTGTTTCCAATTTCATTGCATTGGTGTGATGTGTAGATGAGTGAGTGTGTGTATGTTATTGCATATGTTTGTGGATGCTGTATGATATGTCTAGTAATAAAGATTTAAAGTCCACCAAAGGGTAGAGCATTGGATTTTTAAGGCAGCTGGTGCGCAGCGCACCACTTTCATATGTGGTAGAGCCATGCTGCAGTTATATTAGTAGTATAGTTGTAGTACGAATGGGTCGGCTCGACCGGGGAAGGACTACACTCTCACAGAATACCGGCGTAAAATAGTAGCTTAATGCTGCTGTGTTTCGTATGGTGAGTGTAGAGAACCGGAGACCCTTTTTACTGGAAACGAGGCATTCTACCTTAGTCCCACGGGTGACAACACCTCTGCATTTTGATTCGTAATTGAGGATAGATGTAGATGTTTATGGGCTACAGCAACCACTTAACATCAGGTGGACTGTGTGCTCATTTGTCACCCGATCCTATAAAATAAAATAAAAAGTCATGAGGTGTTTTGGCTGTTACTCCGGATATCCTTAATCCATCTATTTATACAGCGGTGATAGTGATAAATTATCACCTCTGAAAATACCTTATCCAGCAATAATCTAAAAGCTACTACTCTTTAAACAAAATGTTTTATGATACTAGTATTAATCAAGTGCGAAACATTGAAGTTTGTGCGTTCAGTATATGTTCTGTATTATGTACAGAACATATAGTATAACCGCGAACATAATCTGTGCGGTATTGTGAGAGGTACGTAGTCGGAGGAGCAGAGTACCTTTTTATAGCACAGACTAAGTAAGTTTGCGCCCGTGGGCTCTATCGCATATTGCAAACAACCAAATCTGGACGTCCCTTCTAGTACATAGTACATATTACTTCAATATTGTGAAAGAGTTTTGATAAGAACCTTTATCCTGCCAATGGGTATATCTTCATCTGCCCGCAAAACCCACTGCTGAACGTGGGTTTCACTTTGCAGAGAGGTTTCGGATTGATTGTGACGCTTGGTAGGCAGACTAACGATTGCAGTAGATACCAGACGTCTCGCACCTTTGAGGATGCTGCCGTCGCCAGTTTTTTGTATTTAACGACTGGCGTAAACGATATAATAATTTGGTTTGGTATCTTAATACAATAATAAAGTCAACCTAAAATATCCGATCTGAATGGGCTAGGCGATCCTACTTCCGATTTGTGTTCAGGGGCTGCAGCGAGAGCGAGTGTTTCTCACCCTGCCCGCTGCATCCGCGGGAAGAGAAGCGGGGTCGCGAATGTGTTCCTGTAGCTCAGCCCGTATCCGGTGAAGTTGGAACACCATGGGCTTTAGTTGGTGCGTGGTACGTAAAACTTCCTTGCCCCAACCCGCAGAGTAATTGTAGGCATTTTCCCGCAAAAGAGGACCTATATATATGTGCAATTTCATCGTGATATTTTACAGGATTCTCGATTGAAAATAAATTTAAATATCAGTGGCCGGTTTGTTCTAAATAAAGTTCTATTATACAATTTTACAAAAAACAGGTTCTCCATGTACATCATCATTACAGTAAATCACAAGCCTACTGCTGAACATAGGCCTACCCAATTCTATGCTTTTTCATTTCGGTCCTAAGCCACCTGTATACTGTTTCTGTGTTTCTGTATCCACGCCAGCAAGCTGATTTGAATGCATTTAATACATAATAATAATATCCTCCAGACTGAATTTTGGCCATGGCGTCTATAGTGTCAACTGTGATGACCGTTGAGACTAGAGAAATAATCTACATACGCTGGGACGGTAATCCTACATAACCGGAGAGAGATCAGTCACAGGACCAACGACCTTACGTGCTTTCCGAGGCACGGGGATGAAACAACGCCAACTTCCTGACTCCGGGCTGTTACTGAACATTTCTTGACAGAAAAGAAACAAAATTGATTTTTGCCGACCCGGGGTCCTCAAGAACAGTAACCGCGTTTACGGCCACTAGACCAACGAGGCAGTCATAAAAGTAAAACCATTTTAATCCATGCCTACCTACCTACATGCAACCTACTATATTAATGAATAAACTGGATATGTCGATAACACTTATGTGAGTGTGCGTGCAATCCGTAAATAATCGTAATAAATTTATTTTATACGTAAAGTTAAAGTAAGTGAAAGTTATCGAACTTTACTTACGCATTTCCCGTTCCTTGAACTTTAAGTACACATTCCCCTTTATGGTTTAATAAAAATCCCATTTTACAGCTGCTTGTTGATTCTGTAGTTGATGTAACATTCTTATTTTCTGCTATTGTTTCATTTTCCGTTATAACTGTACTCCTGGACGTCGTTGTATATTCATAGGCTGTTGTGTTCCAGGTTTCAGAAGACGTTTTAATGGACGCGGCCACAGTTGTGTTTTCCGCGAATACCGTTGCGGCTATTGTAGTATTATCTCTTACGGAATCTGTTACTGCACTTGTACCGTTGTACACTTGTAACGGCTTTGGTGTTGTTCGATTTTGCGGCTTTATTGTCATCTCGGAATAATCGTAAGCGTAGTCATAGTCCTGAAATTAAGAGCAACTTTTTGTCAATATTTAGTATTTTTACTATTCAATTATTTCGCAACGATAAGTGTCACGATCTTAATTATTATTCTTTATGTCCTTCCATAACTTTTTTTATTTTGTGCACCTACAAAATAATGGCACCAATTTTTAAATAAAAGTTAATAATATTTTTTTTCAATGTCAGAAAACTTTTATATTCCCCTAAATAAATGTAAAACAATCCTAATGCTAAGAATTAGCTAAGCAATGGTTAATTAAAAATATGTCTTATACGAGCTAGATTTCATAAGTATTATGGTAAGTATATTGTGTTAGAGTTTAGATTTGGTAGTTTTATTATAGACTAGCGATTTGCATCGACTTCGCATGGGTGATTTCTGGAATCTGGACAACGGCGCCATCTACCGAGTCCAATTGTAAATGTAAACCATCCAGGGATCCACTCAAACACAAAAAATTTCAATAAAATCAGTTCAGCCATTTTCAATTTTTTGCTAGATTAATGGACATCAATTGATTTTATATAATATAGAGATCATGTAAAAAGTATCATATACGCAACTTATGTTACAAAAATATTTGCTTTTTATATTCAAATAAATTTTAAACTTACCACATACTCTTCTTTACCGCCTTTCATGAGCGCAATAATTTGTATATCTTTCAAATCAACTTGAACATTTAATTCACCGGTTTGACTTTGATCGTAAGAAATTGATGTAACATCATATCCCGATATGAGGTAATAAATGAAAAAATAAAATTTTGTATTCATTTTATATCTTTAGATGTAATGAACACAGGTTAGCGGGAAAGTAGGAGGTTGATATTTTGTAGTAATCGAGTCTCGCGAACGAAGCCAACTGGCCGTGACGCCTGGGTACCCTGCGCGCATCTTGATACCAAGTTATTTCCACTTAACAGTTATTTCAAGTAACTGTGGTAGGGTCGATAGCCTCCGTTAGTGCACTGTGTCCTCAGATTGCGTAAGGTCCGCAAATCTTTTGTTAATCCGATGTTTTTATTTTTGTGTTAATTCCAAATTCCCGTTACAGATAGTTGACATAAATAATACTGGAAATAAAGTATGTATTTTGAAGCAAAAATAACTTTGCAATATAATATTTTTTCTGTTTTAATTATTAAAGCCTCAATTTATTTCGAATTGCCTGTGAATGAAACCTGTAAGAAGCTAGCTCTGTATCAAGACGGAGCACCCTGGCTGTAGGAAATGACCTGTGTCCATCACGAATAGTAATTGCAGTGTTTTAAATATATCTAATCATACACTACGAATACAATTTCTTGTGCTAATATTTTAGAGCCGATTAAAAAAATGGTTTTTTGGATATATAAGTACCTATGTAATTTAGTAAATATTATGTATGTTTGTCTGTATAGGGCCTAGAAGAATCTAAAACTATGACACCAACTATGTCCTAACCTGATGCTTTCAATCCTACTAAAAGTACTCCGTAAAGAGTTGCTGTTTAAACTTTTCTTTTACTCCAGCAGCCTTCGAAGTAGGTACCTTAAAAAAGTAACGTTGGTATATATGATGAATAAAAAATTTTTAGTGATGTTTTTGACATTACTAATATTCCCTTTAACCCCGTAAGTTTAAAATGCTTGTGTTAGGAGTTGTTCACGACAGTAATGGAAAGACGGATCGAACCCACGATCTTTGAGTTCGTAATCCACACCTATCATTAGGCTTCTGTCACTTAAGTGTATTCGCAAGCACAGGTGCACTGCCTATTCCCTCACTCTCTTATTCCGATGAAATAGTAATACGACACGACCGGATAGAGAAGCGTCGCAGGACCAACGGCCTTAGGTACTTTCCGAGTGTAAAACACCGCCACCTTCCTGACTCCAAGCTGCTACTGAGAATTTCTTGTCAGAAAACCCCAGTAACTGATTTTGACCCAACCTGGGATTCGAACCCGGGACTTCATGATTATAAACCGCGTTAATGGATACTAAACGAACAAAGAATTTAAAAAAAAAATTATTATAATACATCACCAATACGAAATACCCTTGCATTTCGTATTGGTGATGTATTTATTAGTTGAGTTGGCTTTACGTAATCCTCCTCTCTCCGTTCCTTCGCGCACGGGCCTGCCTAGTAGGGAGGAGCTAGGTACTGGTGGACGCATTTTTGGTTCTCCAATGAGAGACGCGCTTCGCCAATTAGAAAATGGATATGGCGGAAGCTATGATGCTTCCTCTACACTACTCGCGAAGTAGATCGAAGTTGGACGAGGCGAATAGTGTAGAGAGGTACTTCGATTCACTTCGTCCAACCTCGCTTCGCCTAGGGCGACTTTCGATCGCTGTCGGTTTTTTGCGCCAGAGTCAAAGGACTTCGCGAAGTACCCCGAAGTGACACGAAGCATCTCACTACACTACTCGGCGTACGTCCATTAGCGCTTTGACTCTCTAGTACATAGTCAGTAATCTATGGCTTTGACGCCGTACTGTTCACACGTGTGCGCGCGCATAAAATTGGGTACATATAATGAGTGCGACTTGGTCACAGGAACAAGTCCTTTTCTTCTTAGAAACACTACAATCAGAGCGAGTTATTTGGGACCCAACTGACAGAGGACATAAAGATAGAAAAAAAAATCAACGATGCTTGGGTGCGCATTCAAGGAATTTTCAATATGCCTATCCTAGAACTGAAAAAAAAAGAAAGAATCTCTTTTTTGCCACCTACAGGGGCTATTGCAGAAAAAAACAAGTCACTTAAATCCGGTGCCGGCGTGGATGATAGGTATTTATCTTCCAGTATGGTTTGCATTTGAACATATGGATAATTTTTTGGGACCAGTACCTATTTAAATGTAAACAAACAATGACAACGGTGAGTTTTTATTATTTAATTAATGAGTAGGTTAAAAATTAATTCATTTCAATACATGCTACTGTAAAGTAAATGCACACCTGTTTCACTGCTTTATTCAAATACGAGTATATTATGAAAATGTATTTTATTTCCATATTTCATGAGTTCCAACAACAGATAGGCAAGATTTCACAAAAGTATATGAATGGTGTTGTTTGTTACTGTTTCTTTTTTACATTTGTATGCATTATGTAAGTATGATTTTCATTACATTTAGTAATAAATTTTAACAGACTTCAAAACGGAGGAGGTTTGCAACGCGAGTGTGTTTGTTTTGTATGTATGTTACGCGATATCTTCGCAGATTGTTACACAATTTCGATAATTCTTTTTTTATTAAATAGGTGATAAAAACCGTATCAAATTTTTTTGTATAACTATGACTTTTTAACACCAACTAAAACAATATATAAGGAAACTAAACTGTTGAACGTTACTCAACTTTATACATACAGCACATGCATACTAATATATAAAATAAAACATAAAAATGTATCCACACACAACTCACGTTTTTAACAAAGAAGCAATCAAACAAATACAACACGCCGAGCTAGTCACCTTGTATTGCCGCCTATAAGAAGAAACTATGGTAAAAATAATATAACGTATAAAGGAGCACAGTTATACAACAAACTACCTAAATTTGTAAAGGAGGCGAAATCTTTGAATGTTTTCAAACAGAAGTTACTTGCCTACCTATATTCACAACAGCTAAATACCTAACCTTAATCATTATTAAATAAAAACAAAAAAACATTATTAAACTTGGACCACCACCTTATAGTTTGAGTAAACAACAAAGATATTCGCTTCTTAAAAGCGTCATCTAACAAAGTTGTTTATACCCGCACTAAAATTGTTATTACTAACTTTATATAGTTATTGTTCTCATGTAAGTGACGATTGTCTTATTGAGAAATAGAGATCTTTAAACCGAATCAATCAATAATATCAACTAATAAAATATCTCGTAAACTGTTTCAAACTATTTCAAATTTCCCGCGCACTCCACTGTTCGACACATGTCGACCGATGACCTCGTATTGCCTTAGCGATACTGTTGCTGTCATAAAAAATTAATTTTAATAGAGCGATTAGTTGTCTCCCTCGCTCGCGTGAGCTTTTTACGGGGCTTTCGAGAAGACGATCGCTCTCTTTCTATATAATGAAATATAACTACGATTGTATATATAGATATTGTATATATATATATATATTTATATATATATATATATATATATTAGTATAGAGATTTAGCCACTAGGTATGAATTTTAAAAACGTTACCCCTACACTAGGATTTTCTTCTGTATCGTGGGGGCAGTTTACAAACACAAATTGCACAAGGACAAACATCCAGACCCGGAACAATTATTTGTAGGCCACTGTATGGTATTTGTATGGGTATATACTTGTTCCGTGCGGGATTCGAACCCGCGACCCCCAGCGCAGCCACTCATTGCTAAACACTGCGCCACGGAGTCGTCAAAAATTCAAAAATCGGAATTTGTCAAAAGCGGAGGCGCGCGGGCAATACGTTTGCAAGTTCATTTCACATTTCAATGTTTAATTACTCTGTGTGTTTAGCTTAAGCGATTTAATATTGCGAATTTAAAATTTATGCTTTTGTAAAGATTTTTAGTGAAAATGGAGGATAATAGTGTTAGTTAAAAAACAGTTATTGGTACAATTAAAACGTTCACCAACTTTTTACGTGAATGTAATTAAATCTTTCCTTAAGAAAGCGAGACGATTCCACTTATCTTATCTTATATCTTATCCATTAGAATGTAAATATTTTTTTTTAATTTTGTAATAGTTTGTTTGTACTTTGTTCATGTATTGTATTGGATGTAATTTTTTTTCTTTCACTTAAACAAACCCAAACGGCTTTCTTCGAAGCCACCGAAGCTATGCATTTGCTGATATGTAATACAATCTATCTAGCAGTAGTATGCCTTCTGTGTGCTTTGTTAAACACGTCCTTGACAGCACTGAGTATGAAACTGAAGCGTGGAGACAGATCAAGATTGGTGTATTTTTATAAAACTGCTAAAAAAAACAATCTATATTTTTATCAATTTATATCTTGGGCTTGCCCTAGTATGGAATTCTAGCTTGCTGTTCTAGCTTCACTGCAAGTAAGTGCCCATCCTTATTAAGAGCTGTTTTATTTGTTGTTCCTCTATCCGGAGCAGCTCATCTACCGTCGTGTCAGCCAACGCCTCAAATTGTTCAAAGTCCGCCACGTGCCACGTTGGCCATTTTGTTTTGGTTCCTTTGAACCACGCTAATACAGTCCACTTGATCGTTCGCCCACTTTGGTCACTTTTCGCGCACCCATATTTTAGTCCGGTCCATCCGGATTTGAACCACAATCCTTATGGCACAAACAAGTCGAATTGCTGAACTGACAATATACCTTGGTTTAGTCGCGCCTAAAGTCCTAAGTAGATTTTAGTTTTGCTTCGCACCATCAGGGGTACTGTACGTCATCTTTCTGTTTGGTAGCAGCACTCGCATTATTATAGGTACATAGACACCTATTTTATTTAGTTCGTCCCCGCAGTAGGTGTCTATTTACTTATATCCGACCGTAATTCAATAATATTTATATGAATTTTATAAACTAGTGTATTCCCACATAAATACTTGATTCGTTAAAAAGGCTAGACCCGGACAACATACGTTCGTTCGAAATAGAAAATCTTGGCTCCGAGATAGGTAACATCGTTCGACGCCTTAGCATCTTTCGTGCGAAACCAAATTAAAGTAATACAAGCTCATCTAATGCAAAACAAGAAGTACAAAATACGCCGAATGTCGAATGGATGCACCGTCGAATTCATTTTCGCACAACGCCTGTTTCTTATGTAAAACTCATTAACATGGTGTTTATACAATTGTGTAAATTTTCGCAGGCGCTTACCGAGCGAGCGCTATAAAATAGAAAGGCTAACGACTTGTGCTTAAATTTATTGTGTAACAAGCGTCGTGTTTCTAATTGTAATTCCAGTTCAGGGTGTCATAAGAGTCACAGTAGACACCATACTATGGTACATTTTGAAAATAATGCCACATCCACGTTGAGTAAACCTGTGAGTTACGCTCCGCCCACTGGGACCGACGCGAACGCCTTATCTACAATGAAGTCGTATCGTATCGATGACTCCCGCTTGGCATCGTCCCACGCGCGCTCGGGCGACGTTACTTGGTGCTCACAATCGAACGTTAAAGAAATTGCTCGTGTTCTCACTACTGTTCTTTTTCATACCGCGCATGTTATGGTTAAAGATTCGCATGAAAACGAACTTAGCGTCCGTGCCAAAGAAATCTAAATAATAAGGTACTAGAAATGCCTTCTACTATCTTTTAATATCGGGATGCGTGTCGCCGGTTCACAACTATCACACATAGACAAATAATAAATACACAATTATGCCTACACATATATCTAGCATTCATGCAACAAAGATTAAACTATAAACTATTGCGTTAAGGAATATTTTACAAAAACGCAAAAACTCAGTAGGCGTAAGCACTCGGTTCAATAATTAACCTGTGCGAAAAACAGAAAATGATATTGCGTGCTCACTCTCACTTGAGCATAGTGCAGTGCAATGCACGTATCGATAACTTTCTATTAAGCGTTTTAGATCGTCCAGGAATCTCAAATCAAGAAATAACTAATTAACAGAAAGTGTCAGGGTAATACACGCGTTTAGTCTTAGCTTTAGCTTTTAGACGTTTTATAATTAGAGATCAGGCGATATAATAAAACGTTAAGGATAAGTATATCCATTTATCTTTAATATCCGGATCTTTTGGAAAACAGGAATAATAGCATTGTATAAAACAAACAGATGTATAAAAACTTTTTATAGAAGAGGGGGCAAACGTGCATGCGGCTCACCTGATGGTAAGTGACTACCGCTGCCCATGATCAACCGTAACACCAGGGGAATTGCAGATGCATTACAGGCCTTTTAGAAAGGAGTAAGCTCTTTTCTTGAAGGTTCCTAAGTAGTGTCGATCTGGAAAAGTCGCCAGTGGTAAACAATTCCACAGGAAAGTTGTACGAGGAAGAAAACTCCTAGTAAAACGCACAGTAGTGGTTCGCCAAGAATCCAGATGGTGAGGATGGTATCGGGAATTTTTAACGTGATGTAAAGTTTGGCGGCTGGAACTAATCCGAACAATTCCTCAAAACATCCCCCATGGTGGATACGATAGAAAACGCAAGGGAATGCAACATCCCTACGCAGCGCTAGTGATCAGAAATAACTCGGTCGTCGACGATTTGAATCGCTCTGCGCTGGATGTGGTCAAGTGGAAGGAGCTGTCACTGGGGTGCCCCGGCCCAGAGATGAAAATAGTATTCATTGTGAGGCCGAACTTGCGCTTTGTAAACTTGCGCTTTGTTTGTTTTGGAGCGCTGGTGTTTACATCCCGAAACATTGATGTTTCAGCCGAGGCCCGGTAGCACTCCTGCTTATAGCGTGATGCTATTTCATAGGAGCGACCAAACCATGACTGGGATCTGCCTACGATGGGCATCACAGAGGACGGCATAAAAAGTTCCATACCCTGAAGTACCACTGGGAGCGAGAATCAGCAACAACGCTAGGATCGTCCGGCGAGAACTCAAACCCGTCCCCAAGGGTAGGATGCAAAAAAAGACCGCATCCCATCCCAATCGGCAGACCTATAGTGTCAAACACGGCGGCAGCCTGCAGAATGTAATCGCGACGTTAACGTGACTGGTACCAAAGGTCGCCAAGGATCACGATCTCTGCTGATGGGATCTTCTGTAGTACGGAATCTGTTTCGGTATTACGGCTATGGGACCTATAGAGTCACCCGTAGACACGGGGATGGTCGTCGCTGTCCACGTGCAGCCATAGGATGGACAGGTCCGTACATTAAATACTACCAAGGCGTCGAAAACAGATGTCCTCTCTGACGTATACGCAAACTCCAGCCCGGGGCACAAAGGAATGTTCTACTTTGTACCCCGGGTAGGAGAGATATGAAATATCAGCTGGAGAGGACACCTGAGTCTTGATTCTCACCAAAGCGGGTGATCTATAATTTGCACCGGAGTAAGTCCACACGACAAAGAATCGGTAGAATTTTCTGCACCGGGAACATAATAGAAATTTTGCCATACTAACTTGTTTTGGATCTTGGCCACTCGATTTGCGACGAAAGTATCCCAAATATGGGGTGAGTAATGAACCCAACATAAAGCGACTGTTGAGTCGGAAAAGGCAAATATTTTATCGATATAAATGCACTATTACGTGCACTAACAACAGCTGATGAAAAATCAAAATTGCGCAAAGCTCGAGGCGTGTGAGAGACATAAACTTAAGAGAGGAAACCTTTGACTTAGAGCTAATAAGGTTGACCGAGTCATTCCGGACGTGAAAATATATAACGCCCCCGTAAGCTTTCTCGCTAACGTCTGCAAAACCAATAACAGTGACAATGCTATCCTTAGATACTGATATTTACATGACGTAGTATTTTAAATTTCACTTAGTAAAGAGAGTTTCTCCCAAAAGCGTAGCCATGAACGAACAATGTTATCACGCGGTGTAACATCCTAATCACGTTAAATTTCGGGTGCTTTCTAGCTTTTAAATGCTGAACATACTCCAGTTAACACTGACATTGGGACGTCAATCACCTCAGCCCCCTATGACCATGAGTGGAAAGCACCCGAAACGTCGGGAATTAAAATCAACTAAATGAAAGGCGGTAAAATCCATAAAAGTAGTTATATTAAATGTGTTTTTTTAACCTAACATTTGCATAATAATTTTTACAATGTCTAAATCTACAAAGTGAGTTTTTTTTTGTCATAATATTATATTACCCCATATCTAATTCATGCAAATCTAATGGTAACTGATGAAAAAAGTATTTATATTTAATCTATTTTCAGTATTCCTGATAATAATATATATATATTGATACATGCAGAAATGCCATCTACTTCTGGAACTGTTAAAAATAAGGAGGATTGAAACAATGAATATCAATATAGGGAAATATTCATTTATACTTTTCTCACATCTTTTTCTTATTATACAAACAAGCAAATTAAAGTAGCCATTAAGATACACACGACCAAACTGAATGAGGAAAGAGTGACAAAGAAAATTTGTGTTGCAGAAGTGAATGGCAGAGTCGGAAAGGGACGTCCTAGGCGAAAATTTATCGACCAAATTGGCGATTAATTGAAAACTAATCTAAATATAAAGGGAAAAAATAAAAAGGGCTAAATTAGGAGTACCCTTAACCAACGAGCATGTATTCGTAGGTGTATGGATGTGAAGGAGGCGAAAGAGGTGTGTCAGGATCGTGCCAAATGGAAGTCTGTAGTCTCTGCCTACCCCTCTGGGTGACAGGCGTGATTGTTTATGTAAGATACACAGTTATGCCCCCTATCTACCTGTGTTTATTAAAGGACATCTTATGGATGTTCGACAGATTGCAGAATATCTAAAAATATAGCCATATCTAATATCTAAACTGGTGACGAAAAAATAGAAAGTGAATGCTAATCTGCCAAGTACAATAGTAGATTGTTTACAAGCTGATGTGAAGTTAAACAGTTGAACTATTTTATTAATTCAATTGTAATTCTCATTTGTTTATGTTGGATTTTATTTTATAAATATCTTATATGTGACCATTGAAAAATTAACCCTTAGTGACTGATTGTATCTAAAAAGGACCTTTGTAATACTTACACGATGTTAAATAAAATGTTACTAGGTTTATCAACTCGTTATTACTTTTTTAAATAAATTTTATTTTTGTTGCAGGTTAAAAACTGCCTGGGAGCACTCAGCTATGAAATAGCTCAAGCGTTGAATATTTCTGCATATTTGGTAAATGGGAGAGCAACAAGCACAAACCATAAATACTACAAGGAGAAAAATTTGTACATCAACATCAATTGAATTGAATGTGTGATCTATGTGCAAAGAACCATTAGTTCCTTCCATAAAAAATTAGATTGTAACTAGTTTTTACCCGCGGTTTCGCTCGCGTGGGCTTGAATTTAGAAACATCGATAATACTATTTCGTACTAAAATTAGCAAAACTGGATCACTTGTAGAGAGACTCGGTATCTGTCTCTATATGCAATATTATAGGCTACAGAAACACATAAGTTAGTTTATCAGAATCACTACCCCATTTCGTCCCGTGGGTGTCTTAAGAGGCGACAGACGAAATTGAAACAGGAGATGGGTAGCATCTTCTCGATAACAGCGCAAAGTAATAATGAGCTGCGGTTGCTAACCCGATTGCCAAGCGTGAATACTACTGCAAATACCCGGTCTATTTGACATACGCAATGAGGGTAGCCTAGGATCAGCAGTGAAAAGCCCCATTAAAAGTAAAAAAGTAGCAGCTTAAATACATCCTGGGCACAGGCCACAGCGAGTTTTAGGTCAAAAAGTTGATTAAGGTAACTCCAATGCGGAATGACTGACTTCACATACCTATACCTAAAAATAATTTCCGAAATATTTTTTAACATCTCAGATATGCATGTTTCCTGCGATGTTTTTCTTCACCACCGAGAACGTGGTAAATCGAAACTTCAAATTGCAGTTAAAATATTAGAGGACTCGGCCCGGATCTAATTTCAGTTACTTACGTACCAACTATGAAATTTACATTACAAACCGTCGTCTAATTTACTCGTGTGAGCTATGCTACCGGGACTGTCACAAAAATTTTAATAGTTATGTCTGAAAATATGAAAGCTATACTGAAGAAACTAACAAACTGTTTTAAAAATCTCAAAGTAAAAAAGGCTCCATCAACGGTATCACGAACTGTTCCATCAATTATGAATATTGTTTAGGCCAAATTATGGCGACTTGAAACTTGCAAGGTGCTCGTCTCGGGCGAGGAACTGGTTTGCGCAGTGGGGGCGTTCGCTTTGCGTCTACGGCGGTGCCAGCTAGTCTAGAATATTCGTTTGTACACGACGGCCGTGCTGGTTAGATGTCGGGAGTTACGTAAGAATCGTTACGTCGCATTACGATGGCCTCCTTTGTGTTGTCTTATTTTGTACGTCTACGTGACAACGAGGCTTTCCTTGAGTTTGAATGATTAATGTAACTTCGATGGCCATTAATTTGCGTCGACGTGTGGCTTGTGTAGTATTTTAATATCGTACGAATGAATTTTGCTTTGTCGGTTGAACGCTAAACTTTGTGATCCAGGAGGAGATCGCGTTCTCTTCGATTATAATTTGTGCTAAGTGACGTTGGACTTGAGTTCCGATAACGGCGAACGCCTACTGGAGTGATTGCACCTTGTGGAGCTGGGCAACGCATGTGGTTCTGCTATCCGATTACATCGGTGACGTCAGGTTACATTACACACCTTCCTACACCACTCACACATACTATTTACTTTCCCCTGACGGCACCTTGTGGTCGACCCTACCTCCGGAACTCGGTAAGTTTGTGTTGGCCCTAGTCCAGTCGACTTTTTTCGGGGCAACTGAGGGCCGTAACAAATATAAATCTCATAGTGCATTTAATTTTCATTTAAACTTATACCGAACTTGATAAAAAAGAATTTGGTGAAATATTGCTATGCCGATAGGTAGACACATAAAATATTCAACTATATATATATATATATATATAGGACTTAATAGGATGTTTAATGTCCATGTCACTCGCACTATGCTCGAAGTTGTTGACGAGTAAGTGTTACCTGGGACAAATAGTCCGACTAGGTAAGTTCAACTTCGACCGAGAGGTCAATCAACGGATTCAACTCAGCTGGGCAGCGTTCGGGAAATTACGACGCATCTTCTCGTCAAGTGTACCTCAAATCTGATGATGAATTTGCATTATTGTACATGTATGTATTGTACTGGTTGTACAACCAGCGCGTGTTGCCAGTGATGACCTACAGAACTGAGACGTGGTTCGGAACTGAGACGTGGCCCAACCAGAGCACAAAAAAGATCCACTACCTCATATCTTCCCGTGGGTGTCCTAAGAGGCGACAGAGGGACACAGAAAGGAGATGGGCAGCAGCATCTTCCTAAAAAAAACAATAACATAATAAAAAACTGCGGTTGCCAACCCGCTCGCCAAGCGTGGCAACTATGGCACATTTCCCCCCATAAGCAACGACGCCAACAAAAGGCCCCTAGTCCCCGGCGGACCCACTATTCCTGGCTACGGTGGCGACCATGGTAACGGCGGGGCAGGGGTGCTAAGAATCTCCGGCGGAGGTTCGGTTGCCACCTACGACGACTCGACTTGGCAACGTATAACGCACGCACCCTGAGGACTGACGAGAAGATACTGGAGCTGGAAGAAGAGATAGACAAGTTGCGTTGGCATATTATTGATTATCTGAGGTCCGAAGAGAGGGGGAGGACACGGCAATCCTCGAGTCCGGCAACTTGTTCTATCACCGCGAAGGCGACCATCTGTCCCAAGGAGGTGTCGGATTTATCGTCCACATGTCTCTCGTCAACAACGTTGTAAAGATTGGGAGTGTGTCGACGAGGGTCGCGTACCTGATACTCAGAATCACCAAACGGTATTCGCTGAAGGCCATAAAGGTCTACGTACCAACCTCGGCACATCCCGATGAGGAGGTGGAGGAAATGTATGAGGATTTCTAGAGCCATGCATTCCTCCAAAACCCACTACACGGTGTTGATGGGAGACTTCAACGCAAAAATAGGCACAAGAGAAGGCGGTGAGCTGAAGTTAGGGAAATTTGGAGTAGGGCAACGGAACCGTAGGGGCCAGCAGCTGGCTGACTATACGGAGAAAGAGGGACTCTTTATGATGAACTCTTTCTTCCAGAAGCGACCCCACAGGAAGTGGACCTGGTCGAGCCCCGACGGTTCGGCAATAAATGAAATTGATTTCATTATGACGACCAGACGCCAACTGTTCAGTAATGTCTCAGTGATCGCAAGGGTGAAAACCGGCAGCGATCACCGAATGGTTAGAGGCACACTGAACCTAAACGTTAAGTTGGAGAGGTCTCTAATGAAGTCAACGCTCCGTCCCCCCTCGTGCTCTAATCCAGAATCCCGAAACCTTTCAGCGCGAGTTACATAACCGCTTTAAGTGACTAGAAGATTGCAATGCAGTGGACGATATGAATGACAAGCTCGTGGAAACCAGTCGGAGCTAAGTTCCGCAAGACCCGCCACAGAAGAACACAAAAACTCTCCGATCACACTCTTAATCTCATGGCTGTTAGACGAGAGATGAGGCTGCAATCGTCAACAGATTTGACAGCATACAGGCAAATGAACAGACAGATCTCCAAATGCATGCGGCGAGACTTACGCAACTTTAATAATGCTCGTATTAAAGAAGCGGTCGAGCGGAACCAGGGCTCCAAAGTCTTTGCCAGAGATCTGTCTGCCAGAAAGAGCCAACTGTCAAAGCTGAAGACTGAGTGTGGCAGCATCGTTTCCGGGACACCTGAGATTTTGAGTGAGATTGAGAGGTTCTGTGGGCAGCTGTACACATCATCGTTGGAGCCACACGCAAGTGTGAGTAACGATCCAAGAGCAAGTCTTACCTGACGCTATTCCGATAATATCCCGGACGTCAGTCTGAGCGAGATTAGAATGGCTCTCCAGCACCTTAAAGGCCAACAACATATCTGGGATATTCTTCACCGTCTCCAGGCACTCGGGGAAGGGTCTTGTTCTTTAAGAAAGGCGACAACGCTCTCTTGAAGAACTGCGGACCGATTTCCCTTCTGAGCGGGTCTACGTGCTGTTTTCGAGAGTCATTACGAATTGTCTCGCACGCAGACTCGACGACTTCCAGCCTCCCGAACAAGCCGGTTTCCGAAAAGGCTTCAGTACTATAGACCACATACCGAAGACCGAAAAGTAAAATCTGCCACTTTGCCTGGCATATGTGGACTATGAGAAAGCCTTTGATTCCGTCGAAATTTGGGCAGTGCTACAGTCCCTTCAGCGGTGCCAAGTTGACTGTCGGTATATTGAAGTGCTAAAATGTTTGTACAGTAGGGCTTCGATGGCTATCCGAGTACAGAACCAGAGTTCGAAACCTATCCAACTGCAGAGAGGTGTAAGACAGGGTGATGTTATATCCCCGAAACTCTTCACCGCTGCGTTGGAAGACGTTTTCAAGCTACTGGACTGGAAAGGATACGGTATTAACATCAATGGCGAGTACATCACTCACCTTCGATTTGCCGACGATATAGTCCTTATGGCAGAATCGCTGGAGGACCATAGCACTATGCTCAATGACCTCAATGGTGTCTCCCAACGGATAGGTCTTAAGATGAATATGGACAAAACAAATATCATGTTTAATGTCCATGTCACACCTATGCCGGTAGTTGTTGGGAGCACTATGCTCGAAATTGTTGACGAGTACTTTTACCTGGGACAAATAGTCCGACCAGGTAAGCCCAACTTCGACCGAGAGGTCAATCGACGGATTCAACTCGGCTAGGGCTACAAATAAAATCTCATAGTGCATAATTTTCATTTAAACTTATACCGAACTTGATACAAAAAGAATTCGGTGAAATATTGCTATGTCGAGACACATAAAATATTCAACATATATATATATAGACTTAATAGGATGTTTAATGTCCATGTCACACCTACCCGGTATTGGGAGCACTATGCTCGAAGTGTTGACGAAAGTGTACCTGACAAATAGTCCACTAGTAAGTTCATCAGAGTCACCACTCCTGAAATTACAACATCTTCCTCAGTATACCTCAATCTGATGATGAAATTGTGCATTATTGTACATGTATGTATTGTACTGGTTGTATAACCAGTGCGTGTTGCCAGTGATGACTTACAGATCTGAGACGTGGTCCTTCACTGCTGACCGTACGAGGACGCTCAAGGTCACTCAGCGAGCTATGGAGAGGGCTATGCTCGGAGTTTCTCTGCGTGATAGACTCAGAAATCTGGATATCCGCAGTAAAACCAGAGTGACCGACATAGCCCAACGATTTAGTAAGCTGAAGTGGCAATGGGCCGGCCATATAGCTGGAAGAACCGATAACCGATGGGGAAGAAAAGTTCTCGAGTGGCAGCCTCGTACCGGTAGGCGTAGTGTAGCGTGACCCCCCCCCCACTAGATGGAGTGACGACCTGGTAAGACCGGAATGCAGGTGGCTCAGGACCGTGCTTTGTGGCATTACTTGGGGGAGGCCTATGTTCAGCAGTGGACTTGTGAAAGGCTGTAATGATGATGATGATATATATATATATATATATATATATATATATATATATATATATATATATATATATTAGTAAATATTTCCATAATATATTATAACATATTAAATTTATTAATTATCTATATAATGTAGACAGGTAAATGTGTTTAACATGTACTTGTCTACATTATATAGATATTTAACTGGTTATTTAAATAAAAAATCATGTGAGCAATTAATTTAATTAATTATTTGTGTTTTATAAAAAGTACTAAAAAAGACCTCGAAATAAAAAGGGGAAAGGGAACTTGAAAAAAAAAGGAAAAAAGTCATACCGACGAAATCTTGACTCGATCAGTTCGAGTACCACGATTTCGAGATCGACTGATATCCTATTTGAGCTATTATTACCTGTAAGGTGCTGGCAAAATTTACCTTTGTATGCTAATGACATTGCAGCAGTTTTTTTTATTGCCTGAAAACACGGATAAAACGACAGTTTCTAAAAAAAGAATCCTAGCTAGATCGATTTATTGCCCCCGAAACACTAAATTTTCTTGAAAATCGTTGTAGCCGTTTCAGAGATTCCTATTATATATATATATATATATATATATATATATATATATATATATATATATATATATGTACAAGAACTGCTCGTTTAAAGGTACTATTATACATAGATAAAGACTTTGTAATTGTATTTGCAACAATAGCACAGCAAGAAGAAAGAGAAGTAGCAATGTCAAGTTTAGTTGTTAATATCGCCAAACAATCTCTTTTCATTGACTTGGTCAAGTTTTATCATCTTATAGTCAACAAACACTGTAAAATTTTATGAAATACCGCCATTTCACTTTCAATAATCGACTAATTTATGATATGTATTATTAATTCTAAGATATTATCAATACATATATAAAAATATTTTTATTGAAACTATAATGGTAATAAGAGTTTTGTACTAATTGCAATTTTTATCAGTTTATTTATAGATAAAAAAACTAAACACTAAAACTTTTTATTGATTAAAAATTTAACTTATAAACATCGTTAAATTTATGATTTTCGATTGATGTCACTACTATCTTTTTTTGAAGTCATTTGTTAGTATAAAACTTATTACTATCTACTAAAATGAAATAATAAAAACTAAAAAATGTACAATAAAATTTTTAAATAAAAATAACTGTATAAATGCTATATAATTTAATTTGTTAGTAGAGGCAAAATGTCATTACTTTTTGTATTTTACGTTATATGGCACTGTTTTATAAAAGTGAATGCAACAATAATATTGTAGTTTGTCGGCGTAGTTCAATTTATTACAAAACGGTTAAAACTAATGTTGGGCTTTATTTATAAATATTTTATTTATTTTAATAGAACACATCAATCGTATGAAACAGAAATTGCTATCTAAAGGAAGGAAAATACTTAACCTTCCTTTTTTGAAGTTCTGTAATCGGATAAAAAGTAGCCTATAAGTAGCCACAAGTCCCTAACTACACACAAAATTTCATGGAAATCTGTTCAGTAGTTTTTGCGTGAATCTTTAATACACAGACAGACAATAATTCTAAAAACCACTAATATGGCTTCAGTAACCCTTCGATTAGTCCCCTGGACTTGTCTTTTCTAGATAATATTAGAATTACAGACACGACCTTTCTACAGATTTATTATAATATGTATAGATTATAGAGGTTTCAATGGCTGTGGCAATGTTTAAAAGAAATTAATGTTTTGCGCCTAGAAGGAAAGAATTTGCTTGTACTTGTAAATTTACACTGAAATATAAAAATAAAAACTTAATAAATATTTCTGTTTTTTTTTTTCTTTATATCTAAATAAACGTTAATAATTGTTTTAATTTAAGTTCGTGGTCAAATAGTTAACACGTACATAAGTTCAAACCAATAAAGATAAATTTTCAAAGTTCTGGGAGGATTTTTTACAGCCACTGGCTACTAGGCTGAAACAAACAAATGCCTTTGCCTTAGATAAATTTAAAAACCTAAATGTCATTTTCAATTTTTGAGGCTCGCTATAGACCAGGGGTCGGCAACCTGCGGCTCGTGAGCCACATGCGGCTTTTTGGATGTGAGGCTGCGGCTCTTTAGTTCCATACGCAAATATTAATTATTTTATAAAAAAAAGCATTTAAAAATTGTTCTGAATCGATTAACGAGTATTAGGCACCATTTCTATCTCTCAGCCACTTCTCCTCGCTTTTTACAGCACCCACACACACGAAATCCACACTGGGCCATTTGAAGTTGATACTGGATTTCAAGAAATGCAATTGATCGATTTAAAAAATAAAGCTTTGTGGAGTGGAAAAACAGAATTGAAAAGCAAGTTGGATGTCCAGAAATGTATGTACGTAACGCAACAAAACTGGATAGTTTTAAAAGAAATGCCGCGAGTTGAGGCACTTATATTCGACGCATGGAATAGTCTTCAAAATTACTACAGTGAGGGGAAGAAGTTGGCATTTGGAAAGCTGACTATCTTTGGATCGAAATATTCATGCGAGCAAGCGTTATCTTGCATGAATATAACTAAAAGTAAGGTAAGAAGCCAAATGATAATTTCTAGTCGTGTTTGTTGATCTTTTTAAAACCATACAAAGCCAACGCTCTATACTCAAATGTATTATTGCTTTTTTATTTTTAAGTACAAGTTACATTATTGAATAAAGTTTAAATATTCTACTTGAATAAACATGCAAAGCCAAGCTTCCATTGAATTTGTTTGCTCAATTGTTTGTTATTGAAGTACAAGTTAGTGTTGTAAGACTTACAATGTAAATATGTAAATGTTTCATTTTTTTAAATTTTTTATTCTAATAAAAAATGATTATCTAATAATTCCGAATATTATATAATCTAATAAATAGATAATAATTATAGGAATTAGATTCTAATTTGTTGTAAATAAACACTACTTATATATGATGAATAAATATATATTTTTCTTATTAAAAAACAGATGTTTTTTATCAAAAAACTTTATTTATGCAAATGCTATTTATGGTTGGCAAGAAAAAGAAAATAGTTGCTCTTTAAAAACTTTGAAATTTTGTTAATTTTAATTTTTGACTGTTCCGACTTAAAAGGTTGCTGACCCCTGCTATAGACCAATTTTGTAGTACCTATTAGAGGATGCAGATCCCGCCCGTATCTAAGAACCGGGTTTTTCGGTTCCGGGTCCGTACAGAACCAAGTAACCGGTTCTTTTCGATTCTTAATAGTAAAAATCCTTAGGGCAAAATAAAACTACATTAATTTGGTGCTAATGATAATAGTGATGTGTAATTATTCAATTAAATGGTGTTCCAATTCTAATTATTATAAAATCATCTATATATGAAACAACAAAAACAAGCTTGTCTTCTGAGCTTCATACAAATAAAATTTAGAAAAACAGTTCAAAGAATTAACGAACGAAATAAAATCAAAGAAACAAAATCAACCAGATCTATTTCCTCACAGTCTCGGGATTCTCTGGTAATAATAAAAAATCAACACTTTCTAATAACTGTCTATCTTTCTTATAAAATCAAACAAACAAAAATAATATACGTAGTAGAGCCATGCTGCAGTTATATTAGTAGTATAGTTGTAGCACGAATGGGTCGGCTCGACCGGGGAAGGACCACGCTCTCACAGAATACCAGCGTAAAAAATTAGCTTAATGCTGCTGTGTTTCGTATGGTGAGTGTAAAGGACCAGACCAGAGACCCTTTTTACTTGAAACGAGGCATTCCATCTTAGTCCTCACGGGTGACAAGCAGCATTTTGATTTAATGGTAACCTTGAGACTGTCGTCTAAAACAGCACTATCACCGTTCATCCCTGTCACAACTTTCTCTAGGTCTCTGTTCAGTTGCTCTTCATTGATCAAATCTTGTATTTCAATATTTTAGTGATGAACCGTAACATAAGAGAGTCAAATAAAAAAAATTGCTTAAATTTACCCCATCATTCATCATCATCATTACAGCCCTTCACAAGTCCACTGCTGAACATAGGCCTCCCCCAAGTAATGCCACAAAGCACGGTCCTGAGCCACCTGCATCCATCGACTTCCTGCATATCTTACCAGGTCGTCACTCCATCTAGTGGGGGGTCGCCCTACACTACGCCTACCGGTACGAGGCTGCCACTCGAGAACCTTTCTTCCCCATCGGTTATCGGTTCTTCGAGCTATATGGCCGGCCCATTGCCACTTCAGCTTACTAATCCGTTGGGCTATGTCGGTCACTCTGGTTCTACTGCGGATATCCTCATTTCTGAGTCTATCACGCAGAGAAACTCCGAGCATAGCCCTCTCCATAGCTCGCTGAGCGACCTTGAGCGTCCTCATACGGCCAGCAGTGAAGGACCACGTCTCTGATCCGTAAGTCATCACTGGCAACACGCACTGGTTGTACACTTTAGTTTTCAGAGATTGAGGTATACCTGACGAGAAGATGTGTCGTAATTTCCCGAACGCTGCCCAGCCGAGTTGAATCCGTCGATTGACCTCTCGGTCGAAGTTGGACTTACCTAGTCGGACTATTTGTCCCAGGTAAACGTACTCGTCAACAACTTCGAGCATAGTGCTCCCCACAACTACCGGCATAGGTGTGACATGGACATTGAACATAATCTTTGTTTTGTCCATGTTCATCTTAAGACCTATCCGTTGGGAGACACCATTGAGGTCATTGAGCATAGTGCTAAGGTCCTCCAGCGATTCTGCCATAAGGACTATATCGTCGGCAAATCGAAGGTGAGTGATGTACTCGCCATTGATGTTAATACCGTATCCTTTCCAGTCCAGTAGCTTGAAAACGTCTTCCAAAGCAGCGGTGAAGAGTTTCGGGGATATAACGTCACCCTGTCTTACACCTCTCTGCAGTTGGATAGGTTTCGAGCTCTGGTTCTGTACTCGGATAGCCATCGTAGCCCTACTGTACAAACACTTCAGCACTTCGATATACCGACAGTCAACTTGGCACCGCTGAAGGGACTGCAGCACCGCCCAAATTTACCCCATTGAACAAAAACCAGGTATCATAATTTTGGATCCGGTTCTTTTAGCTAACAAGGAACCGGGTATACCCGGTTTTTTGGAAGTGGGTAGAACCGGGTGCATGCTCTAGTACCTATGGATGAAGGTCGTCTGTACAACAGTACTCTTATTAGTTTGTGACTATTGCCCCTATTACACCACCCTGAATCAGGACCCTGAATGAAGGTTGGGCGTGGCCCCTAGTTAGGGACGTCAGTTATTACACTACCCTGATTTTACACCCTTACTCAGCCTTAGTTCGAGTTGTGTGAATTTGAACTTGAGTTAACTCGAGTCGTAATTTTTCCAAGTAAGCACATCTATAGGATACAACATCGCTCATTAAAAACACCAAATCTTATGTACGATATATCGATTTTTTCGATGTTTTTATCATCATTTAAATATATACATACATACATAAGAAATAAATAATTATTTTGAACAGAAATGAAACAAAGAAGTATAACAATCAAACATCATATTTATGTTATTTTAGGAAGTTTTACACTGTTTATTTTTACACATTTTATTTTATCGAATAAAAATCATAAAACAACAATCAATTAAATATATTTTTATTTTTACGTTTATTTCTTTCGAATTGAATTTTAAAATAACAATTTTGACAACCAGGTGCCTAGAAAGTGGTTTCTCTCTTGAGTGATTGTAGATCCAGCTTCTGAAAATAACCGCTCAAGGGTACCGAAGTTGCCACGATAGACAAATAGATCCTATCTAGGCTATGAAGGCCGGGAAATAACCCTTTCATGATATCCCACGTGTAGTATATGCTTTATTGATTTTATTTCTCATGATGTGGTTCGTTAATTTTTTTATGGTAGTTCCATATGTTACCTTCAGTATTATCGCATTTTCTGAATACATCTACGAAACTATACCGAAATACAAGCAGGTGAACAACCGTTCCTGCATAAAAATCAATATTTCAGAAAAACTATTATAACGAAATACGAAGTACCATAAGCCGACAAAATAATTTCCATTACAAAATAACTATTAACTTATAAGACTGTACTTAAGCTGTTCGTTAAGTTAAAGCTCAAACAATGTAATTATTAATAAGAAAATGAATAAAACAATTTCAATCCATTTTCTATATTTGTAAACTCATCATAATTAATTATCACAATAAAAATGTCTACAATTTTATATCGAAAATAGAATTATCAATAGAAGACAATTGTACTTCTGAAGCTCAAATATATTTATTTTCGGCTGAAAGACCATTCGCCTGTTTGTTGATTAGTAATTAAAATTTTCGGGATTGAGTTATTTCTGATAAATACTAGTAAACCTTCTAACTTTAAAAATTTAGACGTTATCTAATTTTGACATATTTTGTTTCGAATATTTATTTTTTGGCAACATAAATTTCGTGATAATCATCGTTCGCAACTTTTAACATACGGAATTTTATACCCTCGAATAGTTGGTTATTTCGTAACCTTTGACAAACATAGCTCATGAAGAACCATGTTTATGAACGATATATGGATGTTTTAAATAATTGATGTATTGTTTGTATCCCTATTCGCGCATCGAATAAGTGCCATAACTCCCTTAGTGTTTTTTAATTATTACACTGCACGGTGGAAAGGCACTGCAGACCGGGTCCACTTTGACACCCTAATTAGGGACCCTTACTCCCTTTCTCTTATTACATCACCCTAAATCAGGGCGTAAGATGCCTGATTCATGGTAGTATAATAAGGGTATATATACTTAGAAAGCCCGTGTTGCTCCATGGAACGGTTCGCTAATTAAGGCAGGCAAAGGTCCTAAGCCATGCAGCCTCATCTGATTTGTATTTTGTTCATAAAGCTCTTCACAATATGTTGATGTGACAAATTGCGAAGTTCTAGAGAAATTTTGACAACAGCTTATAAACCAGTGGACAGCTGTTGATAATGGTAATATTGCAAGTCCCTCTATTGGGTTAAAGAAAACCTGAGATTTATATCCCCATGGAAGCCTTCCTACATTTTCACTAATAATTTACATGTGCAGACATTTAATACGTAAAGTTCATTTTTATGTATAAAAACTTCCACAAACCGATATACAAACGATAAAATAGGAGCAACAATCCAAAAAGGGTATAATCACTACATTTTAATCTGTACCTCTCGATAGAGAGTAGAAATTATATACTCTTTGAGATATAACATAGTTCCACAGACTAACATAGTTCTTTTCCTTACTCTATGCCATGAATGTTAGAGAACCTCTACGCTATGGAGTGTAGACGTAGACAGAGAAACCTATAGACAAATTGACGCCTTCTTTCGCATTCGCACACTAAAAAGATAGATTTATGCATAAGTCTTGCATAGAAATGAGATAGAGCGGTGTGATTGTTTGTCCCTTTCTCCGTGCCGGTTTTTTTTTAGAAATAAAACTTTAACAGAATAGCGATTTAAGGAGTTTACAAGTTGGTTTAAGTGAGAAAAAAGTGTTTTGTGAGCTTAAGATTGGTGAAGCTTGTTCAGTTCAGTTCTTAGAACAATTAAAATTTTTATATAAATGTGTTTAAAAGTCATAAAGATTATTGTATAACCTAAAAATTCGTTATCGTCCTTTCTCACTCGAGGCCACGCCGATCATTAGTCTATAGGTTTCTCTGTCTACGAGTGTAGAAGTAAGGAGTACCAACTCCCATAGTAGAATAGTTGAAAAAGTGGTCATCTGTTAGCAGTAAATAACATTTCAAAAACTCTCTACAACAGCGCTGGAGTAGCTACTGGGATGAAATGAACTTAGCAGTTGTCAACGGTTTGAAGTAATCATAATCATAATCATAAACACTCATGACTGTCACCCAGAGGGGTAGGCAGAGACTACGGACTTCCATTCGACACGATCCTGACATACCTCTTTCGCCTCCTTTACATCCATATATCTACGCATACATGCTCGTCGGTTAAGGGTACTTTTAACGTGGCCCATTTTCAAAATATATCCAATTTGGTAGATAAACTTTTTTCTAGGGCGTCCCTTTCCGACTCTGCCGTTCACATCTTCCATATAAATTTGCTTTGTCACTCTTTCCTAATTCATTCTTTCTACGTGACCAAACCACCGAAGCATTCCTTTCTTAATCCTGGTCACAACATCATCTTGCATACCACATTTATCTCTTATCACGCAATTTCTCACCCTGTCATTCAGATTCAACCCTAACATACTCTTGCTTGTGTTTCTTCTGCCACACCCAGCTTTCACTACCATAAATTAAAGTAGGGACTAACACAGCATTATGAATTACCATACGTGCCTTTTTTGATACATTCTGGTTCTTCACAATAGAGTGTAGTACCCCATTCACTCTATTCTAGGTTCGAAGTATGCTGCTAAACTGCTCAGTAGCTCTAAAATCTAAAATAATTTTAGTTAGTAAATATAACCTCGAAAAAGTCGGCTATCCCACTAATATTTTTCGGTACGTTCTTTAAAATTTAGCCCGTAGCTGTACTGACGCCACCCTTATTTAACGGTTTTCTATGGACACTTTTTAATACACGGTCTGTACTCCTTACTTCTACACTCCATAATCTACGCATTCCAGTCGAGATTATACCTATAGCTTATAGCTTGCTACCGTAGACAGAGCTGTCTACGCTTGCTACATATTTATTTATCTATAGATCACAGAGTACTTTTTTACTATAGATTATACATCAATCGTTAATTTCTTATGTCTAATGTCTATGTCTACATGGGTATGTTCCGAAATACAACACAGTACACTGTCGAATGCGAATGACGTCATAAATCGACGCCATATTGGTGATTCGTTGTATCGACTATGACGTCATTCGAATTCGACAGTGTACTGTGTTGTATTTCGGAACATACCCCATATTTACAAAAGAACCGTATTTTGTTATTGTTTACCTTTATCGATGCAGTTGCAGTTTCGAAAACAGTTAATATGTGCCATTCCTGCTGTTACTTGTAGCTTTCAAATTATTCACACAGCCTTAAGTAATTAGGAAATGATTAAGTTCTGGAAAAGCGCTGGTAAGACGTAGAATTAAAAAAATACATGGATTTACAGTTTACGTGAACTATAGTTTTATCTATTTACCTTTTTAGCAAAAGGCAAAACTGGCTGCCCTGTCCGGCCACCAGAACCGAGTTATATAAACAATTCTCAACTTATAACTCCTCCCAGCTCAAGAACAGGAGATGAAGTAGAAGGTACAACTTCAAAACTATGAGTTACATGTTTCTAAATGTAAATAACTTTTACTTAAAATAATATGATCCATTGCAGATCTGACGGACATATTCGATAAAAAATCAAAACTGTCGTTAAATATACATGATATATTAATTGAAAAAAAGGCAATTAAGCATTTTATTTCGTATATGGAAGTCATTGGCAAAGTTGAATTGATTCAATGTTGGTTAGAGTTGGAGAACTTTAAGACCAATATGCAACACAAGGACACTAAAATATTAACAATTGAAAATAGTGGAGAAGAAAGAGATAGCCAATGTGAATGTAACTTGCCAAAAAAAGATTACAAAGAAATAATATCTCGAAAAATAAATTTAACATCAATTGATAATGTAAGTCATATGAATGCATTAAGTAACAACTCTTTTGACAATCTGACTGATATTAAAAGTGTACTAGAAACATGTAAATTCTGCCGAAAAGTAGTTAAAAGTGATCTGACTGAAGAAGCCATTATGTTATTTAAAAAATATGTAGCTCTTGAAGCACCATATCAATTGGATTTGACGGATGCAGTAAGAAAATCTGTTATATCTAATATTTGTCAACCAGAGGGATCGATTGATGAAGATTGCTTTAAACCTGTGCAAGACACCATATTCCTTATAATTCAGAATAGTTATATTAATGGTTTCTTTAATAGCCCACATTACATCAAAGCTCAAATTGATGTATTAACCGCTGGTTCTATTAATCTTCGAGATATTTTATATAATGACTCAATATTATTTTACTTTACTGAATATTTAGAACAAGAATCATGTAGTATATTCTTAGAATTCATAATGTCAGTTATGCATTTCAGAGACCACTTAATTAACAATAATTCTTATAACCCTGAAGAAGCCCAAGGTGATGCAATAGTTCTTTATGAAAAATATTTTTCACTACAAGCAACAAACCCTATTAGTTTTCCCACAGAAATTCGACTACAAGTTGAAAGTGATATATGTAGGGAAGGGGGCCCTCTTGCTACATGTTTTGACATACCTTACAAAGTTATATTTAAAACACTATCAAATTATGCAAAATTGTTTCTGGAATCTGAAATATTTTATACTTATCTTTCTGAAATGATTCAATCTGTAAATCAATTATGGACCTCGAAGTTTAAGTCCCATTCAGACTGTAGTAGTGAATTTAGTGTTAGTACTCAAAATACTCTTCTTGCTACGGGCGATCCTCTCTATAGAAACAAACGCAATCACTCTGTACCTGATATGACTATAGATACTAATCAGCTGTACAATGCGGATTCATTATGGCAAAGAAAAAAACATGATGGTTTAATTCTTGGTAGAATTAATAGTCTTGGCAGATTTGAGTCTAAATTTGAACCAGATCCTGATAAAAAAAACAAATCTGTTTTGAAAAAAATGGTTAATCGCTTAGTGCCTATAAATTCATCAAAAGTAGAAGAAGAAATGGCCTGGCAAATTGCTCATATGATTGTTAAAGATGTTACTGACTTAACTATGGCACCACCAGGGTCAGATTAAGTATGTAGATACCCCTTGGCAATGCAGGTCTTGCAAGTGTTACCCTATTTTAAAACTTCCCAAGTTACATATACTATATTTTCTCAGGCCACAGGGTTTAAAGCAAACAGGGCTTACTTTGTCTATAAGTTAATCTGGCTTTGCACATCTAAGTGATTATGAAGTTTAAATGTGATGATAGACTTTAAAATTAGAATGTAATATGTAAATTGTATATAAAATTATGTATAAAAGCTACAACAATAAATTGTATACTAATTATTTTCTGTTATTTTAAATTCTCTTTTTCATCAACACTTAAACAGTCTCCAGATCTGAGATCCAGTCTCAGATTATAGAACAAAAGATTTGTAGAAAGTACTGGAACCCTTTGTAGGAAGAAATAGCCTTTATCACCACTACACAAGGGCGTCGCCAGCCGATTGAGGTGGAGGAGGGGGGGGGGGGTTGATAATTGCAGATGGAAAAGTGTAGCTTTCCATTTCACTTACAACAATTGTAATAAGAATGGTACAAATTCCATTGTGTAAAGTTCCATGAGTTCTTGTACAATAAATAGGACTGGTTGTTTTGCATTTGGCAAAAAATTTTTGAGTCCAGGGAGCAGCCCTTCCCTGCCCCCGCCGACGCACGGTGGACGTGCCCCGGATGGAACCTGGCCCGGTCGCAACACGGTGTAACGTGAATCATCCTTTACGCGTAGGCTTTGGAACACAAGAAACATCACGTGTGACGAGCGTTGGATGGCATTGAAGTTTGACGTGACATGATGATTTTTTTTTATAGGATAGGGTGACAAATGAGCACACAGTCCACCTGTTGGTAAGTGGTTGCTGAGGCCCGTAGACATCTACATCTATCCTCGATTACGAATCAAAATGCAGATGCGTTGTCACCCGTGGGGACTAAGGTGGAATGCCTCGTTTCCAGTAAAAAGGGTCTTCGGTTCTCTACACTCACCATACGAAATACAACAACACTAAGCTACTATTTCACGCTGGTATTCTATGAGAGCGTGGTCCTTCCCCGGTCGAGCCTACCCATTCGTGCTACAACTATACTTCTAATATAACTGCAGCATGACTACCATGTATATGATGATGATATATTTCTCTTTGAAAGTTACGTACATAGGAGCACGGGATTATATAAAATTATTTGAATTATTGTAATGATATTTATATATAAAAATATAGATAAGTTACTAGCACGCCAATACTGAAGCGTCGGAAAGTGATCAATCAGCCATTCCGGCGCTTGACTAACAATAGGTCTTTACCTATGAAATGCCGTTCTGCAGTACTGGCCAATTAAAATCAAAATAATTTTTATTAGGCTAAGAATTCTAAGTTCGAATTAATTTATTTTAAAAACGAATTCGTTTTCAAAATTAGCCATATGTTTATTAACCTTTTGAGCGCCAAAGTCGTCTATACGTGACCAGCAGCCGCGTGCCCTGAGCGCCAACGACGTCTATAGATGACAAAAAACCCGGCCCACAAAAATATGAAATATAGACATTGGAAAATTATTACTGATATTTTAATTCTACACCCCTCAAAAAAGAATAACCCAGCAACATGTGAGTATAAAAAACAAGTCTTCTAGAGCCACAAGTACTAAGAAACATTGAACTAAAAAAAATGTATTTTTATCTAAGCAAATACTATGTCCAGCACGCCAAAGTCGTCTATGTTAGACCGCTAGTGTTGTAATGCGTTAGCCATAAATTTATTGAAAACTATTCAAAATTAAGCTCAAACGTGTTATTTTTTTCTATTATTATTGATATTTAAATAAAACAAAAGGTTAGAAATATAAAACTATAATTAGCTACATGAATTTAAAAAAAAATTAACAAATTATCTTCGCATAATAAATCTAATGTCTCAACTCTGGCGCATCCTTAGCGCGACATCGAAAATCAGTTCACTGGGCGCCGTGGTCAAGTATAGACGACACACTGATGACGTCATAAGCGATTAGCGGGAAAATTAGTGCAGTGCAACATGAACGATTCCTCAGAACTCATTCGGATTTTTGGAAAGCGTCGACGATGATGAATTTTCGAAAATTTAAAATTGTCGTGAAACCAAAGTTTTTCGTTTTCGATTAACTCTACCTCAATGAGGTAGGAATACACTTTATAGTCTTTTTACGGTTAATTTCTTTTTTTATAGCATAGGGTAATAAACGAGCACACAGTCCACCTGATGGTAAGTGGTTGCTGTGGCCCATAGACATTTACATCTATCCTCGATTACGAATCAAAATGCAGATGCGCTCTCACCCGTGAGGACTTAGATGGAATGCCTCGTTTCCAGTAAAGAGGGTCTCCGGTTCTCTACACTTACCATACGAAACACAGCAGCATTAAGCTACTATTTGATGCCGATATTCCGTGAGAGCGTGGTTCTTCCCCGGTTGAGCCGACCCATTCGTGCTACAACTACTAACTCCCGTAATATAACTGCAGCATGGCTCTACCACGTTAGAAAATTTGCTTTGGCCAGCTAAACATTTATGTTTTATTATTCCATAAGATTTTTATTATTTTAAGACTAATATTACCTATAATTTATTAATTATTTTTAATTGTTGTTTTCTATATTAAGTACTGATTGAGTTAAAGACCAAGATTTTAATATTTTATGACTAGACCTAGTGCAAATAATTATTTACAATTGTTGAATAATTATGTACCCTTTGTTGATTTCTGTAATAAGTACTGATTTTTTTATTCCATGACCAAGATTTTAATATTATAAGACTGATTTTTCTAGTGCGAATAATTACCTATATACAGTTGTTGATTAGTGAATAATTACGTACCTTTTCTATTTTAATAATATATATATATATATATATAATAAATGTGTTTTCTTTACTTAAGGTATGAAGAGCAATTTTCATTTTGTGTTGTGCGATTTTCTTTCTCAATCTTAAAATCATTTAGCAACATCAGTATCATATGAAACCCCCTTTATCATAAGAGCGTAAGACTTTTCTTCTGTGATTCACTTGGCCTACGCCTTGCCATAAAATATTTTGAATAGATGTCTGTATATTTTGGTTACATCGATTTTGAAATCGATACACAACGTGCGACACGGCTACATCTCTAAAAGTTTCAAAAAGAAAGGTCAGCTACGCCGTTGTCGTCCAGACGTGACAGTGACGTCATCACGACGGAGAGTAGTGTTGTGGTTTACTACTATTTTATTGTTATTGTTTGTTTTTTATTTATGTACAAAGTACATATATAAAAAGAGTGGAAGACAGCACAAGATTAAATAAAACATACCCGATTATAAAGACTCATTTATTGTATAAAAAACCAACAAAAACAAGTTATTTTGTGTTATCGATATATCATCTCTTGGCAGCACTGTTTTTTTCGTAGGTATTTTTGTTTACTTTTCGCTTTGGCGTACAGGACACGGTAGTGAGTTTTTGGCGTGGCGCTCAAAAGGTAGTGTTATGTTTTCATCGCATTTGAATCTTTTTCATCATGGATACGTTAAAATTCGAGTTATTATGGAATATGTGAAACGGCACGTAACATCAACGACGTTTGTTATTGGTTTGCCCAATTCCGTTCTGGAAATTTACCCTTTTTTATTTAAAGCTTTGGTCGACAATGACGTATTAAAGGCGATTGTGGAAGCTGATGTCCCTCAATCTACGGCTGAATTAGCAGCAGCTTTCGACGTTAGCATCAATATAATATTGGTCTATTTGCGTCAAGTCGGCAAGGTAATAAACCTTGACAAATGGCTGCCCCACGAACTCAATGATCGCCAGCGCGGAGTACGCGTCGAGATGTGCTTTCCCTGCTCAACAAGCTTATAAACGAAGGAATTTTGAACCGCATTCTTACCTGCTAAGAATAATGAATTCTGTTTGACAATTGCAAGCGTTCGCTTGGTTCGGTCCTGCTTCAGCACCTAAATAATGCCTTAAACGAAAACTTACATCTAGAAAGGCGATAGTCACTGCTTGGTTGTCTAGCTCCGGTGTGATACATATCACATCTTCTTACCAAACGCGATGTGCATTACTGCAGATGTGTACTGTGAAAAACTGAACACAGTGATGTAGAAGCTCGCAGGTCTCCAACCAGCTTTGGTCAGTCGTTCGTCCCCGCTACTCCTACACGGCAACGCTCGACCTCATAAGTACTGCAGAGCAGATGGCGTCTAAGTTACAAGAACTGGGGTAAGAAGCTCTTCGTCATCCGCCGTACTCACCAGATCCTGCGCCTACAGACTAACTTTTTCAGAATTTGGATAACATTTTGGCGGGAAAAAATTCAATAGTAGATGGGCAGCAACATCCTTTTGATAACAACATAAAATAATTAAAAAAACAACGGTTTTCAACACGCCTGCCATGCGTGGTAACTATGGCAATATGCAACTATGTTCAACAGTGGAATGATGAACGAATTGAATTAAATCGATATTATGCGAGTGTCTTTAAATTGTCGGATATTTCCGAAAATTAGTTTTTGCAGCTTTTAATACATAGGTAAAAAAAGTTATTGCATTGATAATTTATGATATTGAAATTTGTATGTAACTCTTTATGTAAAACTTTTAACAAGTTCTGATTGATAAATGTTGATTGTTTTTTTTTTAACTATCGAATTAGTCACAAAATATTGACATATTATTTGAAACTGAAAAGCTCTACGCTCAGGAGTTATTCTATGCTAAATAAACTTCAAGTCGGAATCCTTGAGGCATTCAAAAACCTTGATTTTGATGATATTTTACAGCCTCAAGGTACAAACGGTCATCACGTTAAAATATAAGGGATTTCGCTTTTTTATACGGAACAAATAAAATTCCTTATCTACAGATTCTTTTGTAAAAATTCAAACGAAGTAATTAAAGTTGGGTGTAGGTACTAAAAATTAAGAAATTATGGTGAAATTAAAATGTTGCATCTCTGCCTTCAAAAACGGTTTTATTATTTTCCTCTAATTCTCTTGCCGTCGAAATTTTACTAGGAGTGTTCAATAAAAAGTGTAGGTATTTTGTGTTAACTTTTATTAAATTATACTTAATTTTTTTCGATATAGTCACCTTTTATTGTAAAACAATTTGAATATATTTTCATGCTTGAAATTCCCTTCCTAAAGAACTGTTCTGCCCCATAATTCTGATAAACATAATACATATGGAACTAGGTATTGAAAGTAGGTATTACAAAGAAAATATTTGTAACAGAATCTTTATTTTTATTTATCACAAAATTACAAACTTATCTTTAACATATTGCTATAGTATCTAGATAATTCCTCAACTTCATACAAAACATATAAAAAAGTTAAAATTAAAATACCCGATAAACCAGCTATAAAAAAAGCATTTAGTCGCCTATAACTTTTTAAATGCATTATTTGTGTAACAAATTACATAAACAACATTTTTAAATATTATTATGTAAATAATGGTATGTAGACCAGGTGGTAGCACTCCTTATTTGAATGGGAGCCAGCCTCTAACCTATGTCTGCCGTCAAGCACTGTTATGTACCTGTCTGAACATGAGAGTACAGAGACACAGCATCATTACAGGCTGAGAGGCATTGCACCTAACTCAGTGTTGTCAATGCATATCTATCTTTATTTGAGCACAGTTAGTTGCCCAGTTAGTCCATGGGCTGCAGCAGCCACTTATTGTCAGATAGACTGATGGTTCGTTCGTCGCTTCAATTATATCTAAAAAAAAAATCCACAACGTAATACGGTTTTTATACGAAAATGTCAACAATTTTCTATCATTTTATTTACTAAAATTTAAAATAAAAACAACAACAATTTAGAGAATATGCGGGCGTTTAGTCCATACTGAAACGTATTCCTCTATTTTATCCCGGAATATTGGGACTAGAGCAAATAGTATAAGTACCTTTATTTTATTTACAGAATATTGGTAATCAAAAAGCGCTAATGATGTCAAAGTTGACGTCTTTCTGTGCTGGTAGATACCCAAAAAGAGCAGCAAAACCTATATATTCAGGCATATACTATCATATCATATACATATTGATATGATACATATCATATATTGGATCAGCGATTATCTTGGCATCTACATATTGAACTGTTAATGACTAGGATTAGAAAATTCATATGGTTTTTCAAAATTTTGAGACATCTTGCAACACCACCAAGTATATATTTCTTTAGTTCAATTAGTTCTGGTATATTGTATTAGTATATGGGGAGGTGCTACAAAAACAAAGTTTTTAGATTTAGAAAGAGCTCAGAGATCATTACTGAAGGTTATGAATTTTAAACCTTACAAATTCCCAACACAAGATTTATACACACTGTGTGATCTTCTTACAGTTCGTAAGTTATACATACTAAATATAGTTCTTAAGGTACACAAGTCCCTTGCATATAACCCTAAAATTGAAAATAATAGGAGGAAAACTAACGTAGCCCCAAATGATCCGGTTAAAACAGCATTTGCTAGACGACAACAGGTAAAAAAATCCTCTTATTTATATAACTACTTAAATAAAGAATTGAATATTTATTCTAAAACAAGTAAAGAATGTAAGGTAATTCTCATTGAATGGCTCAAATGGAAAGACTATCACGAAATAGAAAATTTGTTAAAATAACACGGCTTACAAAACACGCACGCACACATATGCAGGCGTACACACACACACACACATCACACACACACACACACACACACACACACACACACACACACACACACACACACACATCGCGCGCGCGCGCGCACACATCTTCATATTTTTTCATAATTATTTTAGGAAAGGAATATTATGCTATTCTTGTAACTAAAGTATTGTATGTTAATTAAGGAAGAGCGAGTTTTTCCTGTCACAAGTATTTAAAAATACTTAAAAGGAGAACTCTAATATACTGCTATGATGTAAATTTATTGTTACAGAATAAACATTTTTGAATTTTGAATATACAAATACACAATATTTTAAAACCATTAATCATTTTTCTTATACTAAATATATAAATAATAGATCACCATTACAACGTCGCATAACTATTTATGCCAGGAGGCAAAGGCGACAGTGGCAATCTAGGCGGTTCAGAACCTAAAAGTGGCGATTGTTCGTTATGTAGATTAAACTCCTTGTGCATAGATGAAAACGTCGGACTGTATCTGCTGTTATTTGTATTCCATCGCCGATACACCAATGCATTAAATAGTGCTTGCATTGGATTCATTAAAGCCTAAAATAAAACAATCTATTAAATATATAATTTATAGCATATGCAATAACACCAGGATATGAAAAGATTTTTTATTTATATGTTGTATATTAAAGGGTACTTATTGAAATTCATTTATGTCGTTATCTTTGGTGTAGAAAAAATTCTATCCCCGGAAGAACCAGCAAAGAAGTAATATAATATGTTGTATAATTAAATATGAAAACCTTTTGAAACAGGATAATAGTGAGCACCTCATTCCCAGGTGTCTCGACCAGAAGTCACTCACGAGCCTCTTCTCGACTGGATTAAATCTGTTTTTTTTTTATTAATATGGATATCAGGGCAGCGATTGTAGAACCAAGGAACCACTATTCATTGATCATTGTCAAGGTAAAAACAACCGTCGAAACTTCTTTGCCACCTGGGTTGACATTTAACTCATTGTCTCAACATGGCTACGGTACTCGATCTGTACAAGGTTAACTGTACAGTAGATAATTACTCAAACAGTGTACAGTAGTGTATGCAATTTTTTGTCATCTAGGTGTATGAATGACAAAACCACCTTTTTCATTTTTCCACTATTACTTGGCCTAGTCCAGAGGTTAACCTTTGGACTAAGCCAAGTAGCTACAATCCAAAAGGGTGTTTGGTTATGAGTGGTTTTCTGTTGAGATACATTTTTTAACTATTCTTACAAGTGTAATGTAAAAATGCTTTTAGTAGTTGAATATGTGATAGTTTTGGTAAATCAAGAGTTTTTAATTATTAATTAAGCACTTCTTTATTGCATCAGTTGTTTAGAGGACTATAGGACTATAATGGTGTTGTGCAAGTTCCTCATTCAAATAATTTCATTTTTTAATTCAGTGTACTTGGCTTTTTTTCATTAATTATCTGTAAGTTATGATATTATAATTATTATTGTATGTAATGTAATGAAATCAGATAGCTAAATAAAATTGCTCACCATTATGTACCATATCGAGATAATAATCTTGACTGGCATGTTAAACCACATAGTCCATATCATTACGCCGTTAACAAGATTGGGTAACCAGCACACATAAAATACTACATTTATAAGAAAAAATTTCAATTTTAGTGCATCGACGACTCTTCGCTCTTTACTAGTAAACTGCAAAAAAGAGAAGCAAAGCATCAATACAATACCTTTTAAAACGATAACATGGCACGAGGAGGTTATATAAATATTATATTTTATATAATTATATTTTATACGTGGTAGAGCCATGCTGCAGTTATATTAGAAGTATAGTTGTAGCACGAATGGGTCGACTCGACCGGGAAGGGACCACGCTCTCACAAAATACCAGCTTGAAATAGCTTAATGCTGCTGTGTTTCGTATGGTGAGTGTAGAGAACTGGAGACCCTTTTTTACTGGAAACGAGGCATTCCATCTTAGTCCTCACGGGTGACAACGCATCTGCATTTTAATTCGTAATTGAGCATTACAAATGTTAAAAATAAAAATACTTAGCAATACAAAAAGTATTAAAATAACATAATATTTAGGTTATGTTGGTATTTATTTTGCGTCATCAAATATTCGTAACTGATGACACTATAACATAATCTGAAGGTAGGAAAATTTGAAATAGGGCAACGGACCCAAGGGGCAGCAGCTGGTCGACTTCATGGAGAAAGAGGGACTCTTTATGATGAACTATTTCTTCCAGGAGCGGCCTTACAATAAGTGGACCTGGTCGAACCCCGACGGTTCGACATAAAATAAGATTGACGTCATTATGACGACTTGGCGGCAATTATTCAGTGATGTCTCAGTGATCACGATGGTTAAAACTGGCAGCGATCACCGAATGGTTAGAGGCATACTGTACCTAAACGTTAAATTGGAGAGGTCTCGTCTAATTAAGTCAACTCTCCAACCCACTCGTGCTCTAATCCGAAGAACAGAAACCTTTCAGCTCTAGATACAAAACCGTTATCAGTGCGTATAAGACTGCAATGCAGTGGGCAATAGGAATGATAAGCTCGTGGAAACTGTCTGTGCGGTCGGAGCTAAGTTTATCAAGACCCGCTCGCAGAAGAACACTCAAACTCTCCGAATACGAGCGATCAAAAGTGATCGAGCGAGAGCGAAAGAGCCAACTGTCAAACCTGAAGACCGAGTGTGGCAGCATCGTTTCCGGGTCACCTGAGATTTTGAGTGAGATTGAGAGGTTCTATGGGCAGCTGTACACGTTATCATTGGAGCCACACGAAAGTGTGAGTAACGATCCAAGAGCAAGTCTTATCCGACACTATTTCGATGATATCCCGGACGTCAGTCTGAGCGAGATTAGAATGGCTCTCCAGCACCTTAAAAACGGTAAGGCTCCAGGCGACGATGGAATTACAGCGGAGCTTCTGAAAGCGGGTCAAAAACCGGTACTTAAATTCCTTGAGAAACTCCTTAGTTCCGTCCTCCATGGTTAAACTACTCCGGAGGCGTGGAGCCAGTGCGGTGGTCTTGTTTTTCAAGTGTGCAGTGTCTGATAGTAAAGTCGTATTCCTGCTGCTGCTGGGCGGTGCTGTTAGCCGCACTTCCTTTCTGAGTACCGTTCACCTTCCCCTCCTAGGGTGTGCTTAGGGCAGCTGGACCGAAGATGGCCCTTTTCCCCACAGCCATAGCACCTTGGGCTGTATACTTTGTTGCGGTCGCGAAATGTAGTTGCTGCAACCTCCCTGACGCGATGGGAACGAAGATCCTGCCGCACGGCTTCCACCTCCAGTGCATGGGCCAAGGCGTCCTTAAGCGTCTCGTGGTGCCCGAGCCTCATAGCAGCTCTGACTTCCAGGTCGCGGATGCCGTCGATGAATGTCTGCACCAGGTTCCCTTCAATGAGCGCCGGTACAGACCGGTATGCTTTTCGCACCAGCTTCTCCACTTCTAGAGCCCACTGCTGCAGGTTTTCGTTGCTACGCTGCACACGATCTTTAAGCTGCGCACGAAAGACGTGTTCCAGGTGAGCGTCGCCATATCTCGCCTCCAATGCCTCAAGGAGTTGCTCATAAGTCACTTCCTCACCGAGAGCTTCCAGAACTGTTAAGGCCTGGTCACGCAGGCCTAGTGTGAGAGCAGTCATGGCCTGATTTTTATTCCAGCCGTTCGCCTTCATAACAGCTTCGAACTGGATTTTGTAGGCTGACCAGGAAGAAGTCCCGTCGAATGGTGGCACCTTGAACCCACGTAGCGAAGGTGTAGTAGCTACTACGGGAGCTGTAGTTCCCTCCCCAAGTTTGAGTTCGTCCAGCGTTTTCTTCACGTCAGCCATTACGTTGTCAACCCGATTGTTTACTTGGTTGATTTGGGTTTTAGCTTCCTTGATTTGGGATTCAGCTTCCGACAGGCGGTTGTCATGTTGAGCAACCCTATCCTTCACCTCCTTTATCTCTTTCACAAAGGTAGTATGAAGGTCCTTAATGAGGAGCATCTGCTCCTCCGACCGATGGGCCTGTTCCTCCCGTCGGCGGGCCTGTTCATCCTGTCCGCCCCGCAGCTGCTCTTCCAACCGACGGACCTGTTCCTCCTACAGGCGAGCCTGTTCCTCCTGTCGGCGAGCCTGCTCCTGCAGCATCACCATCAGAGCACCTAAGTCAGGTGCTGCAGATGTAGGAGCTACTGACGGGCCTGCAGCCGGCGGCTGTCCCTCCGAAGTCTGCGACGTTGCACCACCAAATCTTCTTTGGTCCGTCTCCTGCTGGCGTTGACTTCGGGTACGGACACCCTCCGTTTCCGCCTTAGGTAAAATCGGCATGATTTTATACCACTTCTGACACCAATTCTTACGAGCTTGAGGTTCGTGACAATAAAAATTGCCGATAAAATTACCTAAATTAACACTTTAATTAACTTTACACAAATTAAAACTTAAAACACTAATAATTAAACACACTAATTCACTTTATTCCGCTCCGAAGCTTCGCTTGTCTCGCCAAATCCAATACTACCCCGATCGCATCTTGCAGCGCCTATATATACAAATTAGCAATGAAGCATCCGGAATATTCAAGTAAATGCGCGCAAAGCGACGAGTGTTCGAGTGTAGATTTTCCAGAAACTTAGTTCTTCGGTTTGAGACTAGATGGCGCTGTCGATTGAAAGATTTGTTACGTCATTTTCTGCAAAGCTCCCCTCGCTCTCGTTCCTGACACTAGATGGCGCTAGTGTATGACGTTGACTTATTCACGCAACAATACCTATCTGTATGGATCTTTTTTCTACACAGTATGGCTCAAGGTGTTATCAGGATTCCGAATTACTAACACATATAGAAAAGCTAAAGAATTGTTTGCCTCTAACTCCATTGTGAACCGAATTTTAGAATTTATAGAGTTAAGATGGTCTAAAAATGCAGTTACTTTATCTGAAGATAGAATTGTGAAAGTGTCGTCTACGTACCGCTTGTAGAATCTTGGATTTATGGGAGAAGTAAGCAGAGCTTTCTCCTCAAAGTCTTCCATGAATATGTCGGCGACAATGGGAGATACAGATGAGCCCATCGCCACACCATCTACTTGCTTTTAGAACTCGTCCTTCCACAATAGGTAGCCAGATGTAAGACAGTGTCTGAGTAATACTGCATATTCTACAGGCATGTTGTTTTCTTCCAGCCTTCTAGTTACAGTTGAGATGCAGTCTTCAACAGGTAAGCATGAAAACAATGACTGCATATCAAAACTGACCATAGTTTCATAGTCTGCCAGATGTAGGTCTTTAATCTCGCTGACAAAATAGTAGGAATCCTTTATGTGTGCTCTTGTATGTCCCCTGAGCGGTGAGAGTATGTTCGCTAAGTGTTGAGCCAATCTGTAAGTTGGTGAATCGATTTGGCTCACTATGGGACGTAATGGAGCATTGGGCTTGTGTATTTTTGGTAACCCATACAACTTTGGTGATTTGGCGCACGTAGGTATTATCCATTTTACGTCCAGATTTAATTTTTTGGAGTGTTTCTTTATGAGGTCACTAGTTGTTTTTAGTGTGCTATGTATTAAGTCGTATTTAACCTTTTTATAAGTACTTACATCCGACAAAAGTTCTTGTATTTTAGAATTATAATCTGACGTATCCATGAAAACCGTGGCGTTTCCCTTATCTGCGCGGAGAATCGTTAGTTCTTGTTTATTGCGTAGGTTCTTTAACGCTATAAATTCGTCTTTAGGAAGATTCGGTTTAGGCACTGAACCGAAAATGATACAACAATTAGGGTTTTAAAAAAAGGCCTCAATTTTGCGATAACACCACGCAGATTACCGTACGAAGAAATTATCTGTAGTGTCGAGGACTGTTTATTAAAAAACAATATGCGGAAAGAAGATTTGGAGGCGATACGTCAAGACATTTCGTCTATGTTACGTCGATGTTCAGTGCCTAAACCGAATCTGCAGTCTGTGAACACGTACAGGATCGCCCCTGTCACTACATCAGATTTGATAGACCCCAAATCCTCGCTAAAGAACACCGATTCCTTCCAAGGATTATTCGCGAGGCTATTCGAATCAAAAACGTCCTTATTTCAATAGAGAAGATGGCTGGGTGCTACCATCTGCTTGGGATCCTATAATAAATAAAATTAAATCCCAACCCAAGATACAACTGCAAGACTTCAAGATACCATAAGTTCATACTGTGTGATCGGAACAAAAGTTAAATTTTAATCTATGGTAACCGCGGTTAACTACGTCATCTGGACGTTGAAAAACTCAGTCTCCCACGTGACCATGGGTGCTGTAAAGCGCTCGAAATTTCGGGGATTTAAAAGTTAAATATACGCGATAAAATCCGTAAAAACTAGTATTATTTCTATGTATAGTGTTCGCGTAAATATAAAAAATCATTCATCATCATCATCATCATTACAGCCCTTCACAAGTCCACTGCTGAACATAGGCCTCCCCCAAGTAACGCCACAAAGCACGGTCCTGAGCCACCTACATCCATCGACTTCCTTCATGTCTTACCAGATCGTCACTCCATCTAGTGGGGGGTCGCCCTACACTACGCCTACCGGAACGAGGCTGTCACTCGAGAACCTTTCTTCCCCATCGGTTATCGGTTCTTCGAGCTATATGGCCGGCCCATTGCTACTTCAGCTTACTAATCCGTTGGGCTATGTCGTTCACTCTGGTTTTAGTGCGGATATCTTCATTTCTGAGTCTATCACGCAGAGAAACTCCGAGCATAGCCCTTTCCATAGCTCGCTGAGCGACCTTGAGCGTCCTCATACGGCCAGCAGTGAAGGACCACGTCTCAGATCCGTAAGTCATCACTGGCAACACGCACTGGTTATACACTTTAGTTTTCAGAGATTGAGGTATACCTGACGAGAAGATGTGTCGTAATTTCCCGAACGCTGCCCAGCCGAGTTGAATCCGTCGATTGACCTCTCGGTCGTAGTTGGACTTACCTAGTCGGACTATTTGTCCCAGGTAAACCTACTTGTCAACAACTTCGAGCATAGTGCTCCCAACAACTACCAGCATAGATGTGACATGGACATTAAACATGATCTGATGTTATGTCCATGTTCATCTTAAGACCTATCCGTTGGGAGACACCAATGAAGTCATTGAGCATAGTGCTAAGGTCCTCCAGCGATTCTGCCATAAGGACTACATCGTCGACAAATCGAAGGTGAGGTGATGTACTCGCCATTGATGTTAATACCGTATCCTTTCCAGTCCAGTAGCTTGAAAACGTCTTCCAACGCAGCGGTGAAGAGTTTCGGGGATATAACATCACCCATTTCTTACACCTCTCCGCAGTTGGATAGGTTTCGAACTCTGGTTCTGTACTCGGATAGCCATCGTAGCCCTACTGTACAAACATTTCAGCACTTCAATATACCGACAGTCTACTTGGCACCGCTGAAGGGACTGTAGCACTGCCCAAATCTCGACGGAATCAAAGGCTTTCTCATATTCCACATATGCCAGGCAAAATGGCAGATTGTACTCTTCGGTCTTCTGTACAATCTGCCGCAGGGTATGTATGTGGTCTATGGTACTGAAGCTTTTTCGGAAACCGGCTTGTTCGGGAGGCTGGAAGTCGTCGAGACTCCCGAACATAGCATGTAGACGCGGCTCAGAAGGGAAATCGGTCTGTAGTTCTTCAAGAGATCGTTGTCGCCTTTCTTAAAGAACAAGACCATCGCTCTTCTGCTCCACGCCTCCGGAGTAGTGGACGGAATTGAAGAGCTTCTGAAGGACTTCAAGTACCGGTGTTCCACCCGCTTTCAGAAGCTCCGCTGTAATTCCATCCTCGCCCGGGGCCTTACCGTTTTTAAGGTGGTGGAGAGCCATTCTAATCTCGCTCAGACTGACGTCCGGGATATCATCGGAATAGTGTCGGATAAGACTTGCTCTTGGATCGTTACTCACACTTGCGTGTGGCTCCAACGATGATGTGTACAGCTGCCCATAGAACCTCTCAATCTCACTCAGAATCTCAGGAATCCCGGAAACGATGTTGCCACACTCAGTCTTCAGCTTTGAAGTTGGCTCTTTCTGGCAGACAGATCTCTGGCAAAGACTTTGGAGCCCTGGTTCCGCTCGATCGCTTCTTTAATACGAGTATTATTAAAGTTGCGTAAGTCTCGCCGCATGCATTTGGAGATCTGTCTGTTCAGTTGCCTGTATGCTTTCAAATCTGTTGACGATTGCAGCCTCATGTCCCGTCTAAAAGCCATGAGATTAAGAGTGTGATCGGAGAGTTTTTGTGTTCTTCTGCGGCGGGACTTGCAGAACTTAGCTCCGACCGCATGGACAGTTTCCACAAGCTTGTCATTCATATCGTCCACTGCATTGCAATCTTCTAGGCACTGAAAGCGGTTACGTAACTCGAGCTGAAAGGTTTCGGGATTCTGGATTAGAGCACGAGGGGGACGGAGCGTTGACTTCATTAGACGAGACCTCTCCAACTTAACGTTTAGGTTCAGTGTGCCTCTAACCATTCGGTGATCGCTGCCAGTTTTCATCCTTGCGATCACTGAGACATCACTGAACAGTTGGCGTCTGGTCGTCATAATGAAGTCTATCTCATTTTTTGTCGTACCGTCGGGGCTCGACCAGATCCACTTCTGGAAGAAAGAGTTCGTCATAAAGAGTCCCTCTTTCTCCATAAAGTCGGCCAGCTGCTGGCCCCTTCGGTTCCGTTGCCCTACTCCAAATTTCCATACCTTCAGCTCACCGCTTTCTCTTGTCCCTAGTTTTGCGTTGAAGTCTCCCATCAACACCGTGTAGTGGGTTTTGGAGGAATGCATGGCTCTGGAAATATCCTCATACATTTCCTCCACCTCCTCATCGGGATGTGCCGAGGTTGGTGCGTAAACCTGTATGACCTTCAGCGAATACCGTTTGGTGATTCTGAGTATCAGGTACACACCCACACACACTCCCAATCTTTACAACGTTGTTGACGAGAGACTTGTGGACGATAAATCCGACACCCCCCTTGGGACAGATGGTCGCCCTCCCGGTGATAGAACAAGTTGCCGGACTCGAGGATTGCCGTGTCCTCCCCCTCTCTTCGTACCTCGGATAATCCAATAATATGCCAGCGCAACATGTCTACCTCTTCTTCCAGCTCCAGTATCTTCTCGTCAGCACTCAGGGTGCGTGCGTTATATGTTGCCAGGTCGAGTCGTCGTAGGTGGCAACCGAACTTCCACCGGAGATTCTTAGCACCCCTGCCCCGCCGGTACCATGGTCGCCACCGTAGCCAGGAATAGCGGGGCCGCCGGGGACTGGGGGCCGTCTATTTGCGTCGTTACTCATGGGGGGATTTTTGCCATAGTTGCCACGCTTGGCGAGCGGGTTGGCAACCGCAGTTTTTTATTATATCACAGTTGTTGGAAAGACACAGAAGATGCTGCTGCCCATCTCCTGCCTGTCTCCCTCTGTCGCCTCTTACGACACCCACGGGAAGATATGGGGTAGTAGATATTCTCAACCGCCACTACACGGAAAAAATACCATTATTCGTAATGAATTTGATAATACTTTTACTTCTAAAACATTCGCCTTCAACAATCGCAAGGTGTTCAATGAATGGGCGACAAAAGGAGGCCATAGGAACAGACAAAGGTTATATGAACTTTTACCATGAAAAGTTCCTACCCTACCCTAAGTCTTTGTATTTGAGCAACAAAATAAAGACGGCTTGTAATAAAATAAAAATGACATGGAGTATAATTAACAGTGAAACTGGTAAGGTCAACTCTCGCAAATCAAACTACCAGTTAAGTTTTAACAACAAGTTAACTAAATAAGATCAGGGCATTGCAATGGTTTTTCAGGAATATGGTAAGACACGCAGGAAGTCGATGTATGCAGTTATCTCAGAACCGTGCTTTTGTAGCATTCCTACCATGGGAGGCCTGTGTTTAGCAGTATACTTGTGAAGGGCTGTTGTGATGATTATGGATGATCCTGATGATGATTACACCGTTAATAATTTAATACACAATTATTGTACCAAAGTAAATAGTGAGAAGCCAATAAGTAATTTCAATATAAAAAAATCTTTCATCAAAAACAATATAGATACTATGAAAATTATTATACTCAAAGGGGTGTAAATAAGTTTTATGAATTTTCTGTTAATATTTTAAAATCCTATATTTTAATCTTCAAAATAAGACAGCAGAAATTCATTTATAATATGTTACGGACACAGCTTTTGAAATTCTATAAGATATTCATTTAACTCATCATGCCTATGATAACACATTCGCAAGCAGATACTGTCAGTCTTTAATCCTTTATTTAGATGCACCCTACTTCTCAATGAATGAGACGCCTACAAGCGTCAAATGTCAGTATACCAGTATACTCAATCAATAATTCTGTACATAAATCCCGCAGACTGGTGATGCAAACTACATCATAATCAGTTAATCAAGTAGTTAATTTCACGTAACATACAAAAACACGTAGTTTTAAATAATGAGAGCTGAAAATATTAAAATATTAGGGCAGATTGAAGGTTTAGTTTATGTTTAAGCTTTAGTTGAGCTTGATAGATCTTACATAAGTAAACACATCTCAAACCCGTAGTAAATATGTCATTATTATTTCTCTGTTCTGCATTTATTTATATATTTTAATAGCTTATAGTAAGTGGCCAATAGACATTTACATCTATCCTCAACTAAGAATCAAAATACAAATGCGTTGTCATCCCTGTGGACTAAGATGAAGTGCCTCATAGTCGTAACCAATAAAAAAGTGTTCCGGTTCTCTACACTCACCATACGAAACACAGGATTATTCTACTGTTTAACGCTGGTATTCTGTGAGAGTGTGGTCCCACGCCGATCAAGCCAACCAATTCTTTTTGCAGCTATAATATAGCTGCAGTGTGGTTTTAAAAATATTTTATAAGAATAATGGGACGAAATGTTCATATTTATTTTATACAATGTCTTTATTATGTTGGATGGAAATAAGATTGAGGGCTTTAATGAAGACCTGAATAATTGACAAAGATTATAAGTATAAGAATATTATGAATTACAAAAGTATACCTGTGCCAGTGGTAGCGCTACAGTTGTCTCCACCTCTTTACTTGCTAGTATGTACAAAACAGGGTTAGCAATCATAACTATTGCTATAGGCAAGTATGTTGCACAATAATTTGGTAGTATTCTTAAGAAAGCGCTAGTGACTGTTTTTAAATTGTGACATCTGAAAGGAAATTGTTAAATAATAAACATATTAAGTATATAAGTTCATGCCTCAACTTCAAACCACAGAAAAATTTTTCATTAAACATATCATCAGAAAACATTTCTGTTTCGATTCATTAATAAAACGCAAGCATCGACCAATGTTTCCTTCGAAAAAAAAAAGATTGAACCAAACTGTACTGTTACGCACCGTTTGTTTGGTGTTGCCCGCATATCGGAATCCAATACGATACCATTATAACCTATAAAAGTCCATTTCTGAACATAGGCCTCCCCCATAGATTGCCTTATAGGGGGATTTTGCCATAGTTGCCACGCTTGGCAGGCGGATTGGCAACCGCAGTTTTTATTAATTTGAGTTGTTATCCGGAAGATGCTGCTACCCACCTCTTGTTTCAGTTTCCTCCTTTCGCCTCTTACGACACCCACGGGATGATATGGGGTAGTGGATATTCTTACACCGCCACTACATGGTTCTGTTTGGAATCCGTATTAAAAAATTAACCCCATTTCGTTTCTTGGTTATTGTAAAAGGAGACTTTGTAAATGCACAATAGGTTTAATGGCTTCCGTTTGATGGCAGTTTAACAATCTAATAAAATAACCAGATTGGTGGCTGGGAGCAGTAAGCTTCAAAAGTGCGTGACTTCTCATACAGCGGTCGTCACTCTGCCTTCCAAGCGAATCGGTTATGACAAATCCTGTCCACAAGGGAAGGGCATGGCCAGCATTAAGCTTTTACGGCCTGATGTTTCAAAAACTTTAAAATTGTATAAATAAGAGCTTTCTGTTTCGCGGCAATCTTCGAAGAAGGCGCAAAATATTTCTTAACTTAAATGTTACTCATTTACCACTGGTGCGAGGTAAAATGCCTTATAATAATTAAACCTAATTTGAAATATACGGAAATATACATTTTCGCTAAGCTTATGATGTAACTTGGTATCCGAAGCAAAATAACATTAACTATAAAACTGAATAAAATCAACGATAAATCCTATGAATTTCACGAATATTGAGGTGTCTCATTCATTTTACTTTTTTATTGAAAACTCAACAATAACTTAACTAAATAACTATAAATAAACAAAAACTGAAAAATTATTTCTTAACTAAAACTAAACTATACTAAATTGAATAATTATAAACCTGGGAAAAACCTGCGTTTTTTTACTGAGAACTAGTAATTTTTGTATATGTTTTCATTTTCGACAACCAATTGGGAGAAGATTTTCGTTTGGCGTCACCCCACTAGATGGTGTAGGCACACGCACACGCGCACGCTTACGCTCATATACAGGTAGACCGTACTTCGTGGCTATCTACGGAGGACGCCTATGTTCAGCAGTGGAATTGTGATAAGCTGTAGTCAGTGTGATCAAAATTAAGTTAATGTAATAGGCATATTCGGAACCTTTTCGGTTGGAATATGAGTTGAAATAAGGACAACAATTACATCCTTAAGATATTTAACCTATATGTATGTTACGAGCTTGAGGTTCGTGACAATAAAAATTGCCGATAGAATTACCTAAATTAACACTTTCTTTACACCAATTAAAACTTAAAACACTAATAATTAATCACACTGATTCACTTTATTCCGCTCCGAAGCTTCGCTTGTCTCGCCGAATTGAATACTTCCCCGATCGCATCTTGCAGCGCCTATAAATACAAATTAGCACCGAAACATCCAGAATATTCAAGTAAACACGCGCATGGGGCCGAGAGTTCGAACTTCAGCTTCTAGAAGCATAGTTCTTCGTTCCGAGACTAGATGGCGCAGTCAGTTGAAAGATTAGTGATGTCATTTTCTGGAAAGCTCCCCTCGCTCTCGTCCCTGACGCTAGATGGCGCTAGTGCCGGATACATGACGTCGACTTATTCGCGCAACACTGCCCCCTCCTAAGACATGCTCGTCCCGAGCATTATCGGCCCCATAATAACGCGCCAAGCGATCCACATGGACGATCTTAGGAGTCCCTCTTGCGCCTTTCTGTATCCGGTAGGTTACATCGTTGATCCTGGTTACAATCCGGTACGGGCCGTCCCATTTAGCTTGAAGCTTAGGAGATTTCCCTTTGCTGCGGACTGGATTGTGCAACCACACTAGTGAACCTTCGTCGAAGCCTTTATTGTTCGGTCGTACCGGGTTTTCATCTTCTCAGACATTTGCTGGCCCGATTATCTGACGTGCTCATAAATGTCATTCATTTTGTTCCGCAAGTCATTTGCATAATCGGTTATACTGCGTGGGGCATCAGGTGGTATCCCGGTGATCAGGTCTGCAGGCAGCCGTAATTCTCTTCCAAAGTTTGCGAAAGCTGGTGTCACTGCTGTACTTTCGTGAACAGCGCTTCGATATGACAACAAAAACGGTTGTATGTGCTTGTCCCAATCTCGTTGCCGATTGTCTACAACTTTTGCTACGTACCTCTCCAATGTCTGATTAAATCGTTCTACCATTCCATCAGATTGCGGGTGATAAGAAGTCGTTCTTGTTTTGTGAGTACCCATAACTCGGCAAGTTTCCTGGAATATTTAACTCAAAATTTCTTCCTTGATCGCTGTGAATCTCTAAACGTACTCCAAAACGACAGAAGACTCCATGAACTAGCTTATCCGCAACTGTTGAAGCTTCTTGATTTGGAATGGCGAAGACTTCTGGCCACTTAGTGAAGTAATCCATCACAACCATGAAATACTTGTTACCGCTTTCACTCTCCGGAAACGGCCCCGCCACGTCAACGGCTATTCTCTCCCATGGTGCACCCACATTGTACAACTTCAATGCACCTCTACTACGAGTCTGAGGTCCCTTTACAGCCGCACAACTTGTACATTTGCGACACCAGTCCTCGACATCGTTTCGACAGTGGACCCAGTAAAACCGTTCTCGGATCTTCAGTAGAGTTCGTTTAACTCCCAGATGGCCTCCTGAACAATCATTATGGTACAGCTGTAGAACATCCGGTACTTTAGCTTTAGGGACAACCATTTGCAAATGACAGCTGTCTCCCCGAACATTTTCCCATTTACGACACAGAACTCCATCCTGAAGCAGCAAGCTGTGCCACTGGGCGCAATAGCTTTTAGTGGTCGAACTCATCGCTGAGACGTCGCTCCACTTGGGCTTGGGAGCACTGGCCTTTATCCATTCCAGAATTGGCTTGATGTCCGGATCTTCCTGCTGTGCATGTAGTAAGCTGTCCTTCCACTCGTTGCTGAGGTGGTCTGCCCTGAGCATCCTCACGGATACCACTTCCTTACTCTCTTGCCTAGTACAATGTTTGCAATCTTCAGCACAAGGTCTTCTTGACAATGCATCTGCGTTGCCATGAGATTTCCCGCTGCGATGTCTGATAGTAAAGTCGTATCGGTTCGCTTAGGGCAACTGGATTGAAGTTGGCCCCTTTCCCCACAGCTATAGCATCTAGGGATGTATCCTTTATTGTGGTCGCGAACCGTAACTGCTGCAACCTTCCTAGCGCGAGGGGAACGACGATCCTGCCACCGCCAGGCGGTGCCGTTAGCTGCACTACCCTCTCGAGATCGATAACTCTCCTTTCTACAGTTCGCTTAGGGCAGCTGGAGCGAAGATGGCCCTTGTCCCCACAGCCATAGCACCTAGGGCTGTATCCTTTGTTGCGGTCGCGAACTGTAGCTGCTGCAACCTCCCTGGCGCGATGGGAACGATGATCCTGCCGCACGGCTTCCACCTCCAGTGCATGGGCCAAGGCGTCCTTAAGCGTCTCGTGGTGCCCGAGCCTCACAGCAGCTCTGACTTCCAGGTCGCGGATGCCGTCGATGAATGTCTGCACCAGGTTCCCTTCAATGAGCGCAGGTACAGACCGGTATACTTTTCGCACCAGCTTCTCAGCCTCTAGAGCCCACTGCTGCAGGTTTTCGTTGATGCGCTGCACGCGATCTTTAAGCTGCGCACGAAAGACGTGTTCCAGGTGAGCGTCGCCATATCTCGCCTCCAATGCCTCAAGGAGTTGCTCATAAGTCACTTCCTCCCCGAGAGCTTCCAGAACTGTTAAGGCTTGGTCGCGCAGGCCTAGTGTGAGAGCAGTCATGGCCTGACTTTTATTCCAGCCGTTCGCCTTCATAACAGCCTCAAACTGGATTTTGTAGGCTGACCAGGAAGAAGTCCCGTCAAACGGTGGCACTTTGAACCCACGTAGCGAAGGTGTAGTAGCTACTACGGGAGCTGTAGTTCCATCACCCAGTTTGAGGTCGTCCAGCGTTTTCTTCACGTCAGCCACCAAGTAATCAACCCGATTGTTCACTTGGTCGATTTGGGTTTTAGCTTCCTTGATTTGGGTTTCAGCTTCCGACAGGCGGTTGTCATGTTGAGCAACCCTATCCTTCACCTCCCTTATCTCTTTCCCAAAGGTAGCATGAAAGTCCTTCATGAGGAGCATCTGCTCTTCCGACCGACGAGCCTGTTCCGCCTGCTGATCTTCCAACCCACGGGCCTGTTGCTCCTGTCGGCGGGCCTGTTCCTCTTGTCGGCGGACCTGTTCATCCTGTCCGGCCCGCAGCTGCTCTTCCAACCGACGGACCTGTTCCTCCTGTCGGCGAGCCTGTTCCTCCTGTCGGCGAGCCTGTTCCTGCAGCATCACCATCAGAGCACCTAAGTCAGGTGCAGCAGATGTAGGAGCTACTGACGGGCCTGCAGCCGGCGGCTGGCCCTCCGAAGTCTGCGGCGTTGCACCACCAAATCTTCTTTGGTCCGTCTCCTGCTGGCGTTGACTTCGGGTACGGACACCCTCCGTTTCCTCCTTAGGTAAAATCGGCATGATTTTATCCCACCAATTGTTACGAGCTTGAAGTTCGTGACAATAAAAATTGCCGATAGAATTACCTAAATTAAGCGCCCAAACGGCTTTATATAGGCCTTTTCCACTGAAACATCAAGAATGTTCCAGCAAATACCGGTCCCGACCGACTAGATGTAGAAAATTCTAGTGTGGAGCTTTCTAGAATGTTTAGTTCTTCTATTCGATACTAGATGGCGCTAGTCGGTGAGGTCTAGAAAGATCTTGATGTTCCTATTTCTGCTGCTTGATACCAGATGGCGCTAATAATCAGCCGCCACATACCGGGCGCTAATTATAGCACGCAACAATAAATTGCATATAAAAATATGACCACAAACACAGTTTCAGAGTATTTACCAAGAAAATTCAAAACATTAGATACAAAATGATTTCTTACATTTACGCAAATACTACACATGGAAAAAAACTAATTTTATGGATTTTATCGTGTTTAATTTTTTATTTTTTATTTTTCGACATTTCGGGCACTTTAAAGCACCCATGGTCACGGGGCGGGGGGCGACCTGTGATGTTTGACATCCTGATAATCCGTAAAATTAGTTTTATACCATTATTAGATTCAGTTTTAACAAAACATAGATTTAATTATAATGTGGAGTACAGAAACAAGGAAAATAAACTCACTTTGCATTAGGAATGTACAAAATGGACAACCCAATACCAGTAGTGGCTGCAGGCACACCCCAGGCAGCAGAGTGATAGAGTATTGGATGAAAATCTCTTCCTTTGATAGTTCTCAAAGTATCTATAGCATAGAATAAGGTCCAAAACCAAGTTGCAGTGTAAAAATATTGAGTCCATGCCTAAGTAATAGAATTCATACTGTTATTTATATATTTATTTGTAGTAGAAACAGCCCAAATTATAGTCAAGTTTTCTCTACTCTACACAGTCCAAAATTTTTTTTTATAGGATCAGGGTGACAGATGAGCACACAGTCCATCTGATGGTAAGTGGTTGCTGTGGTCCATAGACATCCACATACATCCTCGATTACAAATCAAAATGCAGATGCATTGTCACCCACAAGGACTATGATGGAATGCCTGGCTTCCATTAAAAAGGACCTCTGGTTCTCTACACTAACCATACAAAACAGCAGCTTTAAGCTGCTATTTTACGCTGGTATTCTGTGAGATCATGGTCCTTCCCCGGTCTAGCCAACCCATTTGTGCTACAACTGTACCAGTAATATTGCATATACTGCAGCATGACTCTGCCATGTAATACGTTTTTATAAAAAAATTGCGAAAAATATACAAAGACCACTGCAAAGTTCTAAAAATTTATAGATTGTATAAAATAGGTTATTATAATATTAAGGTTATGGACGTTGATAACCCCCGGGAATGAGATGATCACTAAAAAGTGAATTCTAATATGATTTGTACAGTCTGTTGTACAATTTTAAAAAGTCTTGCTAGTTCTTTTTTAAATATAGAATAAGGGGAACAAACAAACACACAGTCCACCTGATGGTAAGTGGATATGTGGCCATAGATATCCACATTTATTATCGATTAAGAATCAAGACACAGATGCGTTGTCACCCCTGAAGACTAAGATGGAATGCCTCGTTTCCAGTAAAAATCGGCCTCCAGATCTCTACACTCACCATGCGAAACAATGCAGTATTAAGCCGCTATTTTACGCTGGTATTCTGTGAGAGCATTGTCCTTTCCCGGTCGAGCTGACCAATTCGTGCTGCAACTATATTACTAATATAGATATACATATAAAAAAAATATTACCTAGTTATTCCTAGGTTATACAGAGGTATTTTCTAAAACATTGGTAAATTAATAAGATTGCCTTTTACTAAGTATTATTTATAATCTATATTAAATAAAAAAACTATCTATCATGAAAACTTTTAATGATGATGAAAATATGAAATGCTTACTGAGGTGATACTGCAAAAAAGGACACTAATGTCATCATCTGGTAAAGGCATTATAGTTTTGTACCTTAGCCATAGTGAGGAGCGTACAAGAACACCTGAAATGACCAAATTCTAGTATATATATTATGAAATTAAATAGGAATAAGAAATAATAGTTATAAAAAGTAAAAATAATTAATGTTGCTGATATATGACAGTATAATCTTGTCTACATCAAACATAAGATACCGAACCAGTGACGATTAGCAGTGTCAGAGGTGAGAGATGTCTGCTATTAAAATCATCAATCCCTTTGCCAAGCATGATGAGTAAGGCAAATCCTCTTTCCAATGGGTGAGGGATTGCACTTAAGCAATCCATGGAAGAGCCATGGTATCGGGGGCTTTTCGATTGCTGTAAATTTCACAGTATGCAAGCGACCTGGGTTCGATCCCTGCTAGCACCAATGAAATTGTTGAATGCAATTTTAAGTGCTGATTTACCACATGCTCGTCAGTGAAGTAAAACATTGTGAGGAAACCTGCAAGTCTGAGAAATAAAATATTTCAAAGACATCTGGTATTGGTAAAGCACGGCGGACACTTCCTTGCACTAAAATTCTCTCAGAAGTAAGAGCAGGCCTGCGCCCAGCAGTGGGCCATTTATAGGCTGTAACTTTAATTTAACTTTTAATCCATGGACACCTGCAGCCAACTTCTAATAAAAATGGCTACGGATGCATTGTCACACACACACACACTCAAAGCCTATAATTGTACTTTATATTATTATGTAAAGTCACATTTAAGTTATTGTCACTGATTTAGTCTGAAGAAAAATTAAGTTTTCTTTGAAACCTGCATGTGACTACACAAGGTATAATTCCTTTCTATTTTTTAAATCGATTATTAATCAATGATATGATGATTGATGGCTCCGTGGTTTAGCAATGAGTGGCTGTGCTGGGGGCCATGGGTTCTAATCCCGCACGGAACTGTATTTGTATGGCCTACAAGTAATTGTTCTGTCTGGATATTTGTCCTTGTGCAATTTATGTCTGTAAATTGCTTCCACGATACAGGAGAAAATAGTGAACATAGTGAAACATTTTTCTAAACAAAAAAATTATATAATTCATAACAATAATATTAACGCAAAAGTAACTCTGTTATCTTTTCTTATCTATACCACTAAATAGATTTTGATAAAATTTTGCAAGTAGTTAGATTGCATCCTGATAAAGCATATGAGCTATTTTTTTCATCTTTTTTCAACGATTAAAATGTATGTAATTTTCGACTCCATATGGAGGCGTAGACTTATGGCTGCAGTCAATTTGTGACGTGGACTGTGAATGTGTTAATACTTATGTATGTATGTACTCTTATAATAGGTCACAATGTGACCTATTATAAGAGTATAAGTGAGTAGTGTGCAGTGTGTGGTCTTGCGTTGTTGTGAAGCAGCAGTGACCTAAAGTGATTGACCAATCTTGGTTGTTTAGCAGCTACTTCTTCATGGTTTGCAGTTGCTGACAATAGATATCTGCCGTAATCTGTTGGCCAGATTTTAGAAAGCTGTAGTGAATGACACCGGCGCTAGTTCACCAAACACTCACAAGTAACTTTTTCTGAGTTAATTTTTGTTTAGGGCAAGATTTGGCTGGGTCTCCAGGGTTCAGCCATTGTGACAAGCGCTTCCGATTATCATACAGTATCCACTTATCATCACAAGTAATGATTCAATTTAAAATCCCTTCATTTTTGTGTCGGATGGGCAAAGTAACACAGCAGTCGACGCGTGTTTGCAAGTTCGATTCACTCAATTCATGACCCCATCGTTCAAGTTTTTTTACTTTCCCAATTTGCTTTTAGTAGATTAATACAGTTTTATCACTTACCGCAAAGCCTACAGCTATCTCTGAAGTGCTTTGTGATGAATTCGCTTCCACAATAGCCTTTAATTCTTCATTTTCCACTTTGGCCTCCGACCATCCACGGGGTTGGTTCTGAAGGTCGAAATTTCCAGAACGAAAATGTTGAAACCAAAAACGTACCGTGCTTTCTTTTGTGACACTAGCGCCGTACACAACATTAATCCTTCGAGATGTTTCTGCAGCACTGGTGCCACAGTAGATCTCGTACTCGTAAATATACAGATAATTCATGTTTTCCATTGTGCGTAAATAAGCAACGCCAGAGAAAAAAAATAATGAAGAAAAAACAAATGAATGACTGTTTTCAAAACTCAAATGTACCAGCCAAGTGAATATATAAATTTAAATTTGGAATTCTTAACCAAAGAGGAGATATTTCAGATCAAAGTGGTCAGTACGACAAAATGCTAATTTCATATGTAAGGACCCAATATGTCTGTCTAGATAAAATTGATGCGTTGCATTATTTATTTTAATAAACACTACTTTATAAAATACAACCAAGTTTTGTAGATGGTAGGACTCCCTTCCTGCTTAGGAATCAGTTTAGGTAGGTAGCACTCTCTACATATTTCTGTTGTCAAATAGCAGCGCTTACACCGTTGTATTCCAGTCTGAAGGGAACGGAAAGCATGCAGCAGAAGAGTATAATTACAGGCTTTTCTTACTATTTTAGAATAGTAAATGCTATGCTTAAGGGTATTAGATTGCCCAATGACCTTGAGGATTTATGGATTTGACTTAGTCGTCGAGACACTGATGTATTGCGTCCCGAGTAACCGTCACAGGTCTTTGCAAAGGTGCTTGTTGCGGGGTGCTAGTGTAATTTTGAGTATTTCTTTATTATAAAATGTTAAATGAAATTTAAAAAACTAAACAACACAAATTGTTAAATGCTCTATTGCAGTTTTTTTAGTATATAACAAATCTTAACTATTAAGCCATTATTAAAATAATTTACAATTTATCCCAAAAAAGAGCCTATTTACTTCGATAGTTTTCCAAAATTTGGACATTTTTAAAAAAAATTTAAATAATACAATTTATTTGTGTTGACCTTAAGTTAAACATATATTTTTTATTGGGCACATGCACAAAGAGATTCATATACAAACTTATTTAAACATAGGATGATTTTGGAATTTGAACGATGTAATAAGGGGATTAATGATTGCAGTACAAGATATGTTGCACCTTCGACACTGGTCTCTATTGCCAGTCTAAGTGATTTACATTCGGTGTAAACAAGATAGTTATAATGCCAATTGAAGCCATCAGATCTTTCTGGCATTTCCCATAAAAGGGGTGATAGAATTTTTAAGCCACAACCATACACCATAAATATGATATTATATTTATTACATATTACAGAAATACATTAAATGCTATACCAAAAGATGCTAGTAGGTCTGCAACAGCCAGCCAGATTATTAAATGCCTTCCACGCGTAGATGTCATATTTTGCAATCTATTAATATGACTTGAAGATTTACATGGTAAAATCTAAAAGTTTAAGATATTTATTGAATTATACCATTTTAAATTATAGATTTTCACATGAATTATCATTACATACTTGATAAATTGAACCTAGTATACCTATTGTAGAAGACACTAAACAAACAATATTATATGACTTTGTATTGAATTCATCCATAATTCGAACAGCCATATCTTCTCTACTGCCAGTGTGATGGCAACAAAATGTCTGAATAGTGGGGTCAGACATCCTATACTTTATTTTTGTAAACTCTAAAAACTTGTTTAAAATCTCTTTATAAAAAGACTACTCTTTTAGATAGTAAGGACCCAGAACCAATTGGACATTCTTGAAAACATTTACCCACTATTCCGTTGTAATTTTTTTGATTATTATTTTCAAAGTTCTAGTAGTACTTATTGCATGTTTCGCATTTAAAACCCAAAAACTGTAACTACTTAAAGCATAACACTCACTGTTCAAATTACCCACTCTTTGTTAAAGACTGTTTATTATTTATTATTATATAAATATAAATTAAACTTAATCACAATCTCTGCACTTGTTAGTATTATCTAAGGCATTTGCAGTGCCAGCAGACTAACTAGATAGTGGATTTCCTAAACACAAATTCCGGTGTATGAGAGTCAGTACATTATAATCAAAAAATTATAATCAAAAAGTTGGTTAACTTGGTTTGCTTATAATTATAATTATAGGTACCTAATTATAGTATAACCTACAAATACAATTTGACAATAGTTGACATTTTAAAAACAATGGTGGTGCGTACTACTAGTTCATAAAAACCGGTTAAATTGGTAATCGATTAAAACAAGTTATTTTTTAAAATAACACCACCCGTTCATAGTTACGAAAAAAACATAGATAGATCAATGCAGCCTCTATTTTTGTTTTATATGAGGTATAAAACAAAAATAATATCTAAGACAGTGTATTAAATAATACATTTATTTATTGTATGGCATTATTGTAAAAGTGATACATTGGGTATGTTATAATCATAATATATACACTGAATTTTTAGTTAAACATTTTTAGGCACTGATTATTTATCAAATTAGTTATCCTAATTCCGGAAGAATGTCGTGGTCACAGTACAAATCCAAGAACGCAAAGACTTTAACGCGCTTGAAATAAAGTTCATTTTTCTTTATTTTTATTGAATGACAGAATTAGTAATAATACAAATAAAACTGAAGAACAAAACAGAGGGAATCTTCTATACATATAATAAAAATGTAAATTGCAAATGTCTGTTCATTTTATATTTTAGTAACAAAAGTGATTGAGAGAGACTAAAATAAGTGATTGAATACATTTCTGTCATTTTAGAATTGTCTGTCCGTCTGTTTGTTTGTTAACGTATCATTTATAAAGTACTGTTTTATATCAAAATAATCTTTAGGAAAATTGTGAAGCATATCTTCGTTTCAAAGAATTTAGTCTCTGTTTTATTAAAATCGGTTCATCCTATCAAAAGTTATGATTAATATTCTGAAGTATGGGCACGAACTATAATTGTTCAGTGGAGCGTTGAGTGATCAAGGGCATTTTTGTAACTAAATAATGTAAAATAGTGCTCCACAATGAAATAATTGTATCTAAACGCAGTAAGCAAAAATAATAACGAATAACGTAACAAATATTTATAAAAAATATATAAACCCTAATATCATAGTGAAAAAGTACAATAGTTAACCGATGTCATCAATAGATGGTATGCAAATTGTTTATAATTTTTTTCTTAACCGCCCAGTACCTACGACATGGTAATTTTAAAAGAGCTATTAACATTTTCATTGATCTCGGCGAGGCTCATAGGAGCTTGGCATAAGTATATTATACTATCCTTTTGTAGTTCTAAAAAGTTTTAAAATTTAATTAATTGATTTTGAGTTGTTTTTATATTATTCCTACCCCTTATTTTCTAAATATCATATAATTTGTATCTTACTGTAATAATAAATGTTAGGCTAATAACTATTATTGTTAGATTAATGTTAGGTTAATAACGATTATTTTATTGATTATAACAGAATTACTCTATTTAACTTTATACTATAATTACTATTAGTTGTTAACATTAATAGATAGGGTAATATAATTTAACCGGAAGGATAATGTTTTGATTTCTGTAAAAGAGTGGGGCGGAAATGATACCGCCCCACCCTGCTAACGAGTGCGAAAGTGCAAATGAAGAGTGGCTTTAACTCAACTCGAGTCGTCGCAGTAGGACGTGAAGTGAAGCTGAATTGTGTATTGTGTAGTTTAAATCTACCGTTTTCTTTTCTACCTGGACTCGGAATAGTATTGTAGAAAGTGAAATAAAGTGTAATAGTTGGAATCAACCCTTTTATTTTCTACCTGATCTTGAAGAAGTACAAAAGATCAGAAGTGGGATAGACAAGACACAGATTTAATTATCTTGCCACGTGCACCACTCGAATAATGTAAGTATTTTTTCGTATATAAATTGATATTTCGCATATTTGCCTACTAAGTATAACTGTAATTGTTGGTTCTATAGTTTGATGAATAATGAAATGAATCAGACCATTTATGCTAAGTTTTTTTTATTCTACCGTCCTTTTTTCGTATACGTCGAGAAATTAAAAACTTAATACTGATAATGTAACTGTTTCTTTTGATAATACACGACATTATGAAAACGAAATAAATGTCAATGTTATTGCAGTATGATGAATCTGTACCAATAATAAATATAATGACTAAAATAACCTACACGGCTTAACTATTTAATGTGTAACTTTTAAAATGAAGCTCAGGTTCTAATTATAGAAATAATTTGCTATGTACATTAAAAAAATCTCTGGACAAGTTCTAAGCTTAAACCTGTAAGTTTCAGATAATCGTAGCCATTATGGATGATGAATTTGCTCAAGGATAAGAGCAAGGACGGATGATCCGAGTAAAAGGGTTGAATGAGATTAGTGATGATGCGACCAGTCGAGGGGAAGGACTGGCGCATCTATCTAATCAAGGAGTTGATGATGCGACCAGTCGAGTGGAAGGACTGGCGCATCTATCTAATCGAGGAGTTGATGATGCGACCAGTCGAGGGGAAGGACTGGCGCATCTTTCTAATCAAGGAGCGCCCAGGATAGAGGTGCAAGGACGGAATTTCAGCCCTGTATTGATACGGAAAACGCCCTGCTCGAGGATAGAGCAGGTCGTTCCGAGGATGAGGAAGGACAACCAAGGAAGGGAGTGCGAACATGGTATCAGACTAGTGAGTCTGGTAGTAAGGATGGAAATGATTTAAGAAAGAAAAAGGGTAAACGGTCAACTCACCATAGATTGGAATCGAAGAGTAAAAGGAAGCGCGATCATTCAACATCTTCGGAGGATAGCACTTTACAGCATACTAGGCGTCAGCGGCAAAGGAGTATAAGTAAGGAACCAGGTAATAATATTATATTAGATAAGTTTTTAGATATTTAAAGTCAGGAGCTCGGATAGGCTTGCTTAACTTTATTTAACTTAACTTTATTTAACTTGCTTTCAACACTAACGTCATACCGTAATTTGACCCTTTGTCGAAAGAGCAAACTATTTCAACTTGGATAAACAAAGTAAAAGAGTGCGCGGACATTTATAGCTGGGATGAAAAAGAAATTATCCATTATTCATCACCTAAACTTAGTGGCGTTGCCAAGACCTGGTTTCAAGGTTTGCCTTCACTATTGTATACATGGCCCAAATGGAAAAGAAGTTGTTAGAATCATTTCCCTGTCGCGAAGACTATGCCGAACTTCTGACTGAAATGTTATCTAAGAAAGTAAAATACGGCGAGTCACTGGAGCACTACTACTATGCAAAGATCAATTTATTAAATCGTTGTTAAATTTTCGGTAGACAAGCTGTGGACTGCCTTCTTTACGGTGTTGAGGATCTTACTATAAAAGTCGGGGCTCAGGCCGCCCATTTCTCGGAGCCTGAGCAGGTTCTTAAATACTTTAGTTTTTAGCTTTTAGCTTTTACTAAGGTTGCGCTAGCGCCAAACAGACCCGGATCGTCTAAATCTAACTCATTCAATAATAGTATTGGGTGTTTTAACTGTAGCGAAATGGGGCATTCTAGTTTTGGGTGCGATAAGCCTCTTGTAAAGTGCACAGTTTGTGAAAGATTAGGTCATAAATCTAACGATTGTTTTGGAAACAAATTAGCATCTGGGCCAGGATATAACAGGAATAGTCAAACTTCTAGTAATTCTAAAGATGAGAAACACGTAGCGAAAGTAACTTTAGGGGATTGCCCCTGTGATAAATATATAATAAACATAAAAGTTAACAGATTTTCAGTAACCTGTCATGTCGACTTGGGAAGTCATCGTTCTTTAGTTAGGTTCAGTAATGCAGACACTATGGGACTCGATATTAATTCGCAAACTAAGTTGCCTGTGCTAAAAGGGATAGGGTCTAACTTAGTAAGACAATTAGGCGTAGCACTATCCTCCGTAACAGTACAAGGCTTAACGGAGGATATAGAACTTTACGTAGTTGACGAGCATGTTCTTAATCACCCAGTTTTGTTGGGGCACTCATTTACAGAAAAACCTGATATTTTGATTATCAAAACTCCTAGCAAATTAATCTTCCAAAGGATAACTCAAAACGAAATTCGTTTAATAGCTAAAAACGTTACCAATATTCCTAGTAACACGTTGCAAACGGTGGAAGTATGTACCAAATCAGACGGTGATTGTGACAATTGTGTTATCGGATCACTACATGGTTCAGGTGGGAAAGAGTTTTATATTCTGCCTGGAGAGTACGTAATCAAGAATGGGCGAGGCGTTCTCCTAATCTATAATGTATCGACAGAAGATATATACATAGAAAAGGATTTACTTTTAACACGAGCCCTACAGAAACATTCAATGCCTACAAGTTCTGTAGGTCACGTATTGGATTCGTGTAAAGTCGCCCTTAATTCAACTGGAATAGATGAAACAATTAACTGTAGCTCTCAACTTACTAATTAACAAGAACTTGAGTTACGGAGATTGCTTTCGAATTACAAGGAATATTTCTCAAATGGACTCTACGATCTTGGGTTTACGAATGCTACGGAAATAATTGAGTTGGAAGACTCTGAACCAGTAGTTTACCGCCCCTACCGAATCTCTTACACTGAGCGACAACTAGTAAGAGACATGGTGAAAGAGATGGCTGACAGTGGAATCATAAGAGAATCGTCATCACCCTACGCCAGCCCAATTGTATTAGTACAAAAAAGACTGGTGAGAAACGGTTATGTGTGGACTATAGGGCTCTTAACAGAAAGACTAAGAAAACTCATTATCCATTACCTCGAATCAAAAATCAACTAGATTTACTATCAGGTAATGCTTTATTTACATCATTGGATTTGGCATCTGGCTATTAACAGATACCAATTTCTGAAGAAACTCGAAGCAAGACTGCTTTTGTAACGCCTGACGGACAGTATGAATTTAATCGTATGCCGTTTGGGTTGGTATATGCACCATCTGTGTTTCATCGTACCATAAACAAAATACTTCTGGAAGCTAAAATCAAGAATGCCCTTGTATACATGGATGATGTGCTTATCCCGTCTAAAACCTTTGATGAAGGTATTGAAAGACTAGAAGTACTCAGACTCTTGAAGAAGCGAGGTCTAACCCTCAAGTTAAGTAAATGCAATTTCTTCTATGAAACTATTGACTTTTCAGGATTTGAAGTAAGTGCTAATGGAATCCGCCCAGGTGGTAGGAAAACAGACGCTGTTTCTAAATTCCCGAAACCTCGCAACCAGCATGAAATACGACAGTTCTTTGGATTATCTGGATTTTTTATGCGTTTTATCAAAGGTTATGTCACAATTACGGCATCATTGACTAGCCTCCTAAAGAAGGACTCTTGCTGGGCATGGGGACCAAGCCAAGAAGAGGCCTTTTCGAAAATTAAGGAAATACTAGTCAACCGACCAGTGCTAGCTTTTTATGACCCCAGTGCGGAAACAGAACTGCACACAGACGCAAGTAAGGAAGGTGTATGCAGGAATATTACTACAGCGGAGTTCAAAGAACATATTACAGCACATATCCTATTTTAGTAAGAAAACTAGTACACACGAGCGTCAACTTCACTCATTCGAACTTGAAACTTTAGCAGTGATTGCATCGTTGAACCGCTTTAGAGTCTATCTTATAGGGATAGACTTTAAAATTGTAACGGATTGTAATGCCCTTAGATCCACTCTGACTAAACGAGATTTAATACCTCGAATTGCGTGGTGGTGGATCCAACTGCAAGAATACGACTGCACGATTGAATATCGACCAGGCACTCGGATGTCTCATGCAGATGCGCTTAGTAGAAACCCGGTGGATTGTTCATCTGAAGGTATTGCAGTTGACCAGCAAATATGGGATGTATTGGCGATACAGCAATCTCAATCAGACTGGATAGTTACCGTGCAATCTGCTGGCGACGAAATAAAGAAAATAAAGCACATATTAACGGATTCCCAGGCAGACCAATATGTTGACATACTCAAAAACTACAAAATTAAAAATGACCGCGTCTATCGAATTGTTGGTGATTCACTAAGATGGGTAGTACCTAAAGGAGTACGTTGGCAAATACTCAAAATGAACCAGGACGACATTGGGCATTGTGGTTTTGAAAAAACATTAAAACGAATCCAAGAACATTACTTAGAAAAAAAGATAACTGAGTAATTAATACAAATTATTGATATTATTACTGAAGGTTAAATTTAAATTTTTATTTAATTATTTTGATTAATCTTTTATTTATATTTTGAAATGCTTACTTTAGTTGGGATGTGTTAAATGAATATATACAGGGTAAAAAGAAAAATCGTGCTAGATCCGTTAAGGGCGTCATTTACCCATCGTACATGAGGCCCAAGGCTTCACATACGGGAGAGTGGTCATAATGAAGACAACATCGAAGAAGCTCGAAATTTATGACGGCGTCCAACACGCAGTAGTGGCAGTGTCCAGGCACACAGAAAGCTGTGTTTATTACACGGACGATTACGAATATGCAACTGGAAGGCTGTTTAAGAGCCCCATGGCTGCGACAACGAAAAGAATTAAAGAATATAATCTGAAAATGGCAATTAGAAACAGAGACGCAGTTATCGTGGAGGCCCTGTCAACAAATACCACAAACAGTTGAAGATGGAGCACTCTCCACGACATCAAAAAAAATTTGGGTAAAGCTCAACAATCGTAATGATAACTTGAAAAATTTGGAAAAACACATAGACGGATCGGAGAATTAATCACATGGGGCCCTCTTCCATTCGAAAATTCTTCTGATTAAGAACTTTTTTACGGGGTAGAGCCATGCGACAGCCATATTAGTAATATAGTTGTATCACGAATTAGTCTGCTCAACCGAGGAATGACCACGCTCTCATAGAATACCAGCGTGAAATGCAGCTCAATACCGTTTTGTTTCGTATGGTGAGTGTAGAGATCCGTAGACCCTTTTTACTGGAAGCCAGGCATTCCTTTTTAGTCCTAAGGGGTGACAATGCATCTACATTTTGATTCGCAATCGAAGATAGATGTAAATGTCTATGGGTCACAGCAACCACTTAATATCAGATGGACTGTGTGTTCATTTGTCATCCTTATCCTATAAAAAAGCTCAACCAACTTTAAAATTTATATTATTTTATTACAAATAAGTACGAAAAGTTACTTTTCTTACTTATTTTTCTTTTAATCTAATTGCAATTGGTATCAGAGTGACGATGAAGATATCATATTAAATGAAAAGACGTATCCTAAATAACGTTCTTTAAACATACATAATTAAAAAATGTAACAATTAACATCCTATGCCCAGTAATAATTTTTTTTTCGATTTAATATTAAACAACATCATGTAAATGCATATATTTATATCCTGACGAATACTAAAAGGTCAAAGACCCATGACCGGCAAAGGCGAATTATAGTTCAAACGTTGCCAATCCGAATAACTCAAATAAAGAAAAAGGATCAAGCTAAAAATGTACTTAAGTTAAACGATTTAAGACTTAATTCTTATGCGCCAAATTAAAAACAAAGGGACTGCGCGCTGATAAGTTTCTCGATTTGTTTACGTTAATAGGATAATAATAGATGCGAAATTAGACGCTTACTTCTATTGTTTTGTATTTTTTTTGTTTGTGATAGGACACGTTAATAATACGCTAGATAAAAATCATATTTAATAACTTAGTGAAGTGGTGTGGCATTTACTTTTTAACGTTTTAACTTTTTCTAAGTTTTGAGACACCTCGTATCAATTTCACGTCGTCGGAATAAACCGACATGATTTTGATTTACGGAGAATGCCACCAAAACGCGGCTCTAGCATTAAACAACATTTACCCTCGTAATTATTAAATTTGATTTGATGTAGTTATTAAACTTTAGTGATTACAGGATTAGAGTGATTATTTGGATAAAACAATATCATAAAGTTTATGGTTTGTTGATAATATCGCATTAGCATCGCCCTACGCTTGCCTAATTCCCTATGTACGGCCAAGTGTAGGTATCGCCGCGCCGTTGCCGTTTTTACAGTCACTTCAGGTCAATAAACTCATATTATCCAGTATGATTTATTTCGTGTAATTTTTAAGCTATTTATTTTGTTTGAAAAAATGCACTTTTTTATTTTTTATATTATTGTTTATTTTATTATTTCAACAGACGTATATCAACTTGCATTTACTCCTGCGCTATAAAATGTGATAACCTAATCTCCACCCAGTATAGATTTCCCATCTGATTGGGTTGTATGAATTTAAATATATATATATATATATATATATATATATATATATATATATATATATATATATATAAATTCATACAACCCAATCAGATGCGGGATTTAGAAAGGGAATGGGATGTACAGATCAAGTCTTTTCCATGCACATAATCGCGGAGAAGTTTTTGGCCAAGAACCAAAAGGTTTTTTGTGCGTTCATGGACTTGGAAAAGGCCTATGACAGAGTGAATAGGGATGTGCTATGGCAAACACTGAAGTCATTTGGGTTGGGCGCTGGCTTGATACGGGCATTGGAGTCCCTTTATAGGGACTCTAGTGCTTGTGTTAGGATCAACGGGGTCTACTCGGACTGGTTTGACATCCATAAAGGTGTCAGACAGGGCTGTGTGGCTTCCCCGTGGCTGTTCAACCTATTTATGGACAGTTGTTTGCAAAATTTGAAAGTTGAAGAATGCGGATTAAGAATGGGTGAGTTAACCGTCAAATGCCTTTTGTACGCCGATGATCAAGTTATTCTTGCGTCGTCGGCAGCCGAGTTGCAAATGATGGTTACATTAATGAACAGATCATTAAAAGCAAGGGATATGAAAGTGAACACAAGCAAGACGAAGGTTATGGTTTTTGAAAGAGAAGAAAGTAAAACGATTTGTGAAATAAGAATAGAAGGGGAGTTTACATAATGATTTCTTATATTTACGCGAACACTACACATTAAAATAATACTAGTTTTTACAGAATTTATCGCGTATATTTAACTTTTTAAATACCCGACGTTTCGAACGCTTTACAGCACTCATGGTCACGGGCAGGACTGAGATGTTCAACGTCCATATGTCATAGTTAACCGCGGTTACCATAGATTAAAATTTAACTTTTGTTCCCATCTATGCAGTATGAACTTATCTATCTATCGTATAATACATATAATAAAATAGGTATCTTGAAGTCTTGCAGTTGTATGCTTGGGTTGGGATTTAATTTTATTTATTATAGGATCCCAAGCAGATGGTAGCACCCAGCCATCTTCTCTATTGAAATTAGGATGTTTTTTGATTTCAATAGCCTCGCGAATCATCCTTGGAAGGAATCGGTGTTCTTTAGCGAGGATCTGCGGTCTATCAAATCTGATGTAGTGACGGGGGCGATCCTGTACGTGTTCACAGACTGCAGACTTCCCGGAGCGTCGATTCTTCACATCAGCTATATGTTCTTTAACGCGGGTTTTTATTGATCTTTTAGTTTGTCCTATGTAGGAGAGACCACATTCACAATCAAGCTTGTACACTCCTGCATCTTGCAGAGGGACATTATACTTGACCGATGGTAAAAACTGACCAATCTTCAGCGGCTTAAAGTATGTTTTGATGGAAGCGCGCTTCAAGATGTAGCCAATCTTGTCAGTGACTCCTCTAACATATGGCAGTACAGCAGGTACACGCTCGACTGTGGCCGGCTTCACTCGTTCACTGTGACGTAGGCGCGGGACTCGAAGCTTGTTGTCACGCAAAACTTGCTTGACATGGTGGAGCTCTGCAGCCAGGTGTTTACTGTCACAGATCCCTCGTGCTCTCTGAAACAAAGATTTACCCACGGTAGCTAACTGTGAAGGATGATGGTGAGAATCACCGTTTAAATATCTATCTGTATGGGTCTTTTTTCTATACACAGTATGGCTCAAGGTGTTATCAGGATTCCGAATTACTAACACATCTAGAAAACTTAAGGAATTGTTTGCCTCTAACTCCATTGTGAACTGAATTTTAGAATTTATAGAGTTAAGATGGTCTAATTCCGAATTACTAACACATCTAGAAAACTTAAGGAATTGTTTGCCTCTAACTCCATTGTGAACTGAATTTTAGAATTTATAGAGTTAAGATGGTCTAAAAATGCAGTTACTTTATCTAAAGGTAGAATTGTGAAAGTGTCGTCTACGTATATAATATTCAAAGTTCAATATGTTTCTCTTTTTTGCCTCATTTGAAAATTATGTTCGAAAAAGATTGACAAGTATATTGACTCAATTTATGTAGAATTGTAGATTACACATATGAATGTAATTAAGCCTAAATCTAAGATATCTATAATGCCGCCCAAGGCCTACGCTATCAATATTCTAATGAAAGTATACTCGATAACCCAACAAACATCATGAGCATAAGCAACACCGGTCTTTTAGAAAGAAGTAGGCTTTTTTCTTCAAATTCATAGAGTAAAACACACAGTAGCGGACTTCCAATCATTCATACTATACCCCTGTATCTACGCTAGCGCCATTGTGAAAGGTTTTTGAACTGTTATTTACAACTTACAGCTGGACACTTTTTCATCTTGTCTCCCATATGAGATAGTCCTTCATACCTCTTCCCTCCGTAGTTCTGATGCAGTGCACAATGGATGGAGGTGGTTTGGATGGTATGAATAGACTTAGATTTGACAGCTGGACTGAAACCGCAAAATGGTTGGATAAATTCCAATAAATTTCTTGGAAAGGTGGGTTACTACAAGCTTTTGTATTTTACGTAGCCTACACCGATCAAATCGTAGATAAAATACTTAGTAGCTCCAAAAAAATGGCGCGTGTTTTATTTAACACGGAAACGTGTTAGTCAAATTCGGACCGGTTCGGACCAAGTTGCGTCAACTTTCATAGCCAAAAATAAACGTATAAAACGGGTACTTACTAATTTTAATAGCGTCTGTCTACCCTGCTTACTCAAAAGATATTTAAAATACTATTTTAGTATTTAGTATTTTAGGTTTTAGTTTTAGTTTTTTTACTACTTATATATAGTTTTTAATATTGCATTTATTCCAATGTTATGTAAATAAATTTTAGTATCGATTGCTCCGAAATTATCCATTGGCAAAGTATTGATAGCTCTCTAAATAAGCGGATCATAATTCCTCTGCTGAACATAATATGCCCCCCATACAGACTGCTTCATAGAAGGAATATTTGCCATAGTTGCCACGCTTGGCAGGCGAGTTGGCAACCAAAGTTTTTTTTTAATTTTAAGTCGTTATTAGGATGAAGCTGCCTCCCATCTCGTTATTCGTTTCCCTCTGTCGCCTCTTATAACACTAACGGGATGATATGCGGTAGTGGATATTCTTACATCGCCACTACACGGTAAAATATACAATATATACTCATTATTTATGTATTGTAAATAAAAAATACGAAAAATATATAGGCTACTGCGATCGTTGGAAATGGATTGTTAACAAAAAGGGACAAAAACAGCTATGATTATCTAATGTATTCAATAATTTACTATGCAGAACTTACGAATTACCACAATTACTTATCAAAAGTTTTTGCTATTTTTGCGTATTTAAAAAATACCTACTAATTATTTTTGTTAGTTAATCTGACCTACCAAAGTAAAATAATTTTCTTTAAAATAAAACTTAAATCAGCTTTACTGAATTAAAATAAACAAGAACTATCACCGCTTCCGCTAAAACTTTTTTAAACAAATCCACTGATTCGGCATACTCAATACAATACCATCATCATTATCAGAATTACCATTCCATAAACCACTTTTGCGAGGAATAATCCCAAAAGTAATTATAATCGTTTAGCACCTGTGCACATAAAAATTGTTGCTTATGTACCCACTATATCGGCATAAAAAAATTATATACCCAGGCTACTATTTCCGGGAGGTACACTCTTTTCAATACGGATCATCGAAGAGGTAACATCAAAAAGAAAGAAAAGAAATAGAGCCGTCTTCAAGTACATGTGTTTTAAAAAAATGTCTACCAAAGACATACACAGCGATTTGGTGGACATTAAAGGACTCTTCTCCTCTATATTCCGAAGCTGCACGATGGTCCAAGGAGTTTAAGTTGGAAAGAACATCTACGGAAGATGAACATCGCAAATGACGCCTATCCACATTCCTCACTGAAGATAATGTGCAAAAAGTCAAAAATGTCGTAACTATTGGCCTCATTTCTACGCTTATCACGCAGAGAAACTTCGAGAATAGTCCTCTTCATAGCTCGCTGTGGGACCTTAAGCTTGTTCATACTGTCAACAGTGTAGGACCACGTCTCAGATCCATAAGTCATCACTGGCAACACGCACTGCTCGTAAAATCTCGTTTTCAAGTTTTGAGGTATACCTGACGATGTCGATTGATCTCTCGGTCGAAGTTGGACTTACCTAGTTGAACTATTTGTCCCAGGTAAACATACTTGTCAACAACTTTGAGCTTAGTGCTCCCAGCAACTACCGTCATAGGTGTGAGTGACATGGGCGTTACACATGATCTTTGTTTTGTCCATGATCATCTTAAGACCTTTCCGTTGGGATCCTAGGCCAGCCATATAGCTCGAAAAACTGACAACCAATAGGGTAAAGGGTTCTCAAGTGGCAGCCAGTAAGCAAAGTGTAGTGACGACCTGGTAAGATATGCAGGAAGTCGATAGATACGGGTGGCTCAGGACCGTGATTTGTGGCGTTCCTTGGGGGAGGCCTTTGTTCAGCTGTGGAATTGTGAAGGGCTGTAAAGATGATGATGATGATGAGGATGAAGTACATTATATTAACACTAGTATAATATAGTTAGATCTTATTTTCTCGGAAACTTTATATCGCGTTAAGCATGTTTTACATATACTCACTTGAAAAACTTAAACTTACCGTTATTACCTACTTGCAGCTACACTTTACACCTACACCTATACCCATTCTTAAGTTTATATAAGGCTTAAAGATATCGATGGATGGTATGATTTATTTTCATAATATTATATTTTTAGCACAGTACATAACCGTAACATCGGAAAATAACTACTAACTTACCGGTGTATCCGTAAAAAGATAAGTGATAATAACATAAAACAGTAATAAAACGCGGGCACATGAGTAAATAAACCGACGCGAGTGTCACCCCCTGCCAAAAACAAGTTATACTAGTCACTCGACTCCAAAGAGTCAGTAATTTCTTCAAGGGGCAAAATATAGATTGTGTAAGTATTATAGTATTCTATGGGCGATATATAAGCTTTTACAACAAAGTCCCAGAAAATATGCAGGCCTTATCTATCAAAAAGTTTAAAATTTTTATTAAGCACAAATTTTTTAATAAGCATTATTATACTACTAAAGAGTACAACCCCTGGGAATGAACCTCCTGGGAATGAGGTGATCGCTGCCATATTGTTTCTTAATGTTTTATGCTAATTGTATAAAATAATACATTGTAAATAGGTTTTATTTAAATATAGGCCCACTAGATTTCTTGCTGCTTGCCCAGCACAGAGGATTATTTGAGGTTTTATTGAGAGGATTCTTCCGAACAGGTAATAAAAGTAAAAAATTACTTTCATTAATAATTTTATTAATCTATATTGAATAAAAATAGTTCTATTCTATGGATGTTGATAACTCCTGGGTATTTCAAAGGTGAGGTGATCATTAACAAGTAATTCTATTACATTATATACTATTCTATTCGTGGCAAATTTGACAATTCTCTTTTAGGGCAATCTATGGTAGAGCCCTTGTTCAACAGTGATCTAAATGAAGGAACGAATGAATATCGGAAAAGCTTTAATCTGAACTATTTTCATTTAATACGTGATACTATTTTCATTTGGTATGTGTACCATATGGTTACTTTGACAGTAAACTCAAATACAGAACTATTTTAAGGCTATATTTTTTTAATTTATCTTAATACAACGAATACACTTAGTTAATACACAAATTTAAGCTAATCGACAAGCAACATAATGCTTTATTAAATACTACCACAATGCAATACAAACGTGCATGTCAAATGTATATTAATATTATTACTATTTAACAATTCATTAAAACACTGTGTGATTATAATATAAATATAATAAATCAATATTCGTTTTACACTAAATTTCCTATGGTAAATTTTAAAGCTAACATTTATTTTATGTCCTTTTTTATTTGAACCACAGTAAAATTGATTTTGCAATTGTTGTTGTGAATTGTTAATCAAAGTCTCAGTTTTATAAAACTATATAAATAGAACCGGATTCAATGCTTATCGATATATTTGAAATTAGTGTAAAAATTAATCAAATTCCTTTTTCAAAATCCAATAATTACACTTAAACATTTTATGGTTTGTTAGTTACTGTTAGAGGAATAACAGTTAAATCATTCGTTATACTAAAACACGGGTTAATAGGATCTCTTATTTCACCGACTTCGAACGTGCAATTCAGTTTTTCATTGTATTCAGTAATGCTGTCACTCGTTAATTTAAGGGCTGCAGGCTGATTAATGGGCGCAATTTGCAAAGGTACAAATGTTCCATTGACAACAACTGCACTTTCTTGAGATGTCAAGGTTTTATTTCCTACAGCTGTTACATTTAAAGGTATCAAGGTACTATAATTATTGTCTGTATCGTTGCTAAAAATAGGTGGTTCAGTCACATTATTACTTGCAGCAGTACTTAAGAGTATTGAACAAGGTATAGTGGTCATAAACTCTTTATAATTTTTTGTAACTACGGTTATAATACATTTTGTCGTATCATTCGGATTATTGACATTTATATTTGAATCTTTTACATTAGCATCTGGTGTGAAGGAAGTGGCGATGGCGCAAGGGATAGCGAGGATTTCAGTGGCATTATCGTTGCTTATTGTGAGTGTACAATTTATCAAATCACCTAATATGGGATCAGCTATAGGCTGTGTATTATTACTTGGGGCCACAGCAACTGGTTGACCTCTGTTATCGTAAATAACGGTATGATGATGATGACCAGTAGATCGAGCTAAATTCCACAGCGCTAAACCAGTTAATATCGTACCAACACCTGCTCCAGCAATTCCAACACCTGTAAGAGCAGAGCCCGTCCGACTCATACCTCCGAAATTTTGGCCTTTACTTACATAGTTTCCAAAGTATCCCGGTGCTTGTGGATTATACCCCGGGTTGTATCCATGCCCTCCATAGCCGCCATAGTTATGTGCGTTGTTAGTATACGGTGGTGGTGGTCCCTGAGGATGCTGATAACTATTCCCGAAATTATTAGTTGCTTGATTACTACCGTAGGATCGATGGGTATCCACTGGACTATATGGAGGTGGTGCTGCATTGGATGGATATCCGGGCGCTGAACCGGACAATCCACCGGGTTTAGAATTTCCCGATAAACCATTTGACGCAGGATATGAATGAGTCATTTGGTTAGTTGCCTGTGATTGAGGTGCTGTCCTTATTGGAGTTTGTTGGGCTGGTACTGGTACGTTACTCCTTTGAATACTTTCTTGGTGTATTGTCTGCGTTTTGGGTGGATTGCTGCCAGAAAGTCCTGTGTTGCTTGACGGATACGAGTGACTTTGTTTATGAGATGGAATATGTGCCGATTGGGCTGGTTTTTCTTGCCATCCAAATAGAGAAGGTTTAGCTGCTGAAGGTTGAGGATTGCTGAATGAAGTCGGTGCTGGTTTTGAGTAACCCCTTCTACTAGAACTGCGGCTGGATCCCGAACCGCGGCCTCTTGAAGACATTCTTCTGCTTTCAGTATTTATTATTGCAAAAAGCAACAATAACGTAACAAAGAGAATCTTTTTCATTTTAGTTATTCTCAAACACAAAATAAACTACGAATATAGCAAATAAGAAAGGATCTATGAATATAAAACCGCGCACAGTGGCAAGCGTCAAACACAATGTGTTTCTAGAACGTCCAGTATGTAGTTATAAAACTATTTAATGACTGAGTGCCCACCCTGGTTTACAAACGACGCATTGGGGAGGCATTGTACCACGAAGGCGAGCTGTGAGTGAGACGGGTACAAACAAACACTTTCGTTGAATCAATAAAGCTCCAACTACGATGTTGAATATTTAAGTAGTAATTATGCGACGTAACACAATTTTTTTTTGTAATTATGAAATATAAATATTATCCTATGCAGTATGTTTAAGAATTTTACTATAAATAAAAATATTAAAATTAAACTATTCCATGATATCATGAAAATTTAAAATGAAGACAAGAATAATATTTTATTAAGTTATTCTTAGTAAAAGCTTTACTAAATATCTAACACTTTTAAACGGGCAATTATTGTATATATTGTATATACACTGGGTTTCGGGGGCAATAAATCGATCTACCTACGATTCATTTTTAGAAAATGTCGTTTTATCCGTGTTTTCAAGCAATGAAAACTGACTGCTACAATATCATTAGAATAATAAGGTAAATTTTGGCAATGAGTTAATGATTATAATAGCTCAAATGGAATATCGGGCGGTCACGAAATCGTAGTACCCTGGTTCGAGTTCTGTCTTTGATCCGACTTTTTCCTTTTTTTTAAGTTCTCTTCTTTTGTGATAAAACTTTTTTAGTATTTTTTAAAAACACGAAAATTTAATTTAAACTAATTGCACTCATGATTTTTATATAAATAACCAGTTCAGCTTTTTCTATTATGTCGGTAAGATCAAAAAATATTATTTATATTTCATCATTATGTAATTTGTATCTAAATATAATTTCCAAAACACATTATTTCCAAAAAAAAAAATACCGAGAAAAGCTCGGTCATCCAGGTATTATATTTTATATTAAAAAAAAGCTTCTGCTTAGATAGTCCTACTAATATTATAAATTGTACTTTGTTTGGACGTTTATAGGTTTGTGGCTCAATCACTACTAAAAAACGGATTTTGATAATACTTGGAAATATTATAGATATCAAACCGTAAAATAGCAGCTTAATGCTACTGTGTTTCGTGTGGTTCGTATACAGAACCAGAGACTATTTTTACTGGAAATGTAGGCATCCCATCTTCGTCGTCAGTTAATAGTAAGCATCCACTTACCATCAGGTGCACTGTGTGCTCGTTTGTCATCCTATCCTATAAAAAAACGAAATAGGACATAGGCTATATTTTTTGTATTAATTATTGTATGTTCGATATTTAATTAAACGCGAGCGGAACCGCGGGTAAAAGCTAGTAAGGTAACAGTCGATTTCTGCATTATTATATATTATGTGTTTTTTCAAAAACAGGTATGCTCCGCAATGTGATAAACCATCAATTTTTGCATTAAGACTCATGTAATGTAATCGGATTATTATTTAAAATATATAAACCATAGTTGCTCAGGGGCTAAGCACTCGCCTTAAATTTCACAGTAGTCCGACATTAATTAAATCTTTAATTGCAATTTAAATGCTAATTTACCCATTGCTCGGTAGCGAAGATGAAAAGATCGTGTGAAAACCTGCATGTCATCATTACAACTCTTCACAAAATGTTGAGGTTGGATGTAGATAACGGTAATATTCTGGAAATTATTGAGTCCAGGACTTTACCTTAGTATAAGGTATGAACGTGATTTTTTGTTCTTTATCAGTTATATATTATAGATAAGATAGGTCGAATCTGTACCACATAATAAATAATACGTCTATACTAAAACGAAATCAGAGCGTCCCGACTCCACGTACTCTTGCTGCCCTACCCCTAGAGTGTTTTTGTAAAGTGGTAGGCAGCTCCCGCCCGCTATAGCAAATCGCAGGCATCTGCGCGAGCCATAGGCATGAGTCTGATCACCGAAGGCAATCAATGAGCCGAAGCTACGGGGGTTAAGCATGAGTATCTATGATTTGCTACGCTAGGGCGAAGGGGCTGCACTTCCCGCAGCGCCGAAATCATTGCAGAAGTAACTGTGTCAATATTCTGTGCCAGCAACGTAAATTTCAACAATTCGTTGCGGTGAATTTTGGGCACTAAATTTTTAACCTAATTAGTACTTAAAAAGCCCCTAATTTTGGCTTTTTCTAAATGTAAATTCCTGACATTGCGTTTATGTATGTACGCAATAATACATTATATATTATACTTTGTACTCTTAATTTTTTTTCCCGGCTTCACCTGCAGAGAATCTTAGTGTGGCGTTATTTAGATTTAAGATGGTCGGAGACTATTTATTTTATCAATTCTTCGTTGTTACTTTAAAAAACTCCAAGAGATCACTCCTGGTATTGCTCTCTATTCGTTCGTAAAGTTTATTTTCTGACAGTTCAGTCATTCCGAAAAATACACACAGACGGACGCACGGACATACAGACAGACAGACAACATTTTTAAATGGACATGCAAATAAGCTCCAGCTTAATTTAAGGTATTTTGATATTATAGACTGAAACTTCAATTTAAAAAAGGTTATTTATCTCTTAAAAGCATGCAAATAACCCATTGAGCTGAATAGAAGTCAGCTATTTAGGTGTTACAAACAGACACTTTAAATATTTATTTATATGCATATAGATTGTAATTATCATGTGCATAATTATCAATTAAAACTAAAAGTTCGAATTTAATTGATGATTACAATATCGAATTATCGTTGTGTCAAATCTTTATTTACAATCTTAAATGTAATAATATTCACCAAATATTCCACAAACCAATATTTATAAAAGAAATAATAAATATCAATGCAAACAATGGTAACGCTTTACCTCGTCTACATTGTCAAAACGGAAGTACCCATGATTTGATCCCGTTACTCATTCGAAAAGCATATCATCCAACACAAATTACAAGACAAGTACATAAGTCACACCAAAGAAGGTTTAAATTTCCACTAACTCAAGAGAACTTATTACCTTGTTAGTGCTAAGTAAACAATTTACTGGTCAATTGGCAAATTGAAGTCTTGTTACCTTTGTACTCTATCATAACTTTGTTGTTATGACTGACAAAATAGGCTCTAAGAAATAGTTATAAGTGTAGATGCATACACTCTTATATTTACAATCAATTTTATCACTATTACTGAATGTTTTTCTTATTAATTTAACTGCCAAAGAAGCCAGAGATATTGGTCTGTAAAGAGGGAGTGAGGGAGAAAAAACAAAAATAAATTAAATGTTTGAGAGAAGTAAGAGGAAATTTAGACTATACTAGAATTATTTTGTCCGGGCAGTTTGTAAATCATCGGAGTATTTCGCTCTCTCTCCCACTCACGGGCCTTAGGGGCGAGCATAGTGATGCGCATTATTGTTGTCGATAAGCGTTATCGCTAGTGTATTTAGGTTTGTCATTACGTGGGTTAGTTATAAAAATGAAAAAAAAATAGATAAAACAACGTATTTATCAAAAAAGGGTAATAATGATTTAAAATAAATTATTAATTAGATATCTATATATTTAAAAAAAACTATAAGTACAAATGTTTGGAATGTAACAAGTTATATCAAAACTATTTACATTAAAATTCCACATCAGAATCATCAAAGTCATCATCATCCACATGAGTTACGATATCTTCTGCCAGATGAGATTTCTTCAGGTCTTCCTGTTGCAGTTTTTCTGCATGCTTCACACAATGGGGCTCTCATTTACTTTATTTCCTGCGTTCAGTTATCGTTCTATATCCTTATCATATCTCCCATCCCTGCTGAATACACATCCCAAATATACAAACTCATCTACTTGCTCGACCAACTTCTCCTTTTATTCTTATTTCACATATCGTTTTACTTACTTCTTTCAAAAACTATAACTTTCGTCTTACTTGCGTTCACTTTCATACCACTTTCTTTTAAAGACCTGTTCATTAATGTAACCATCATTTGCAACACGACCGCCGATGACGCAAAATAACTTGATCATCAGCGTACTAAAGACAGGATTTGACTTTCGTGGAAGTCAAATGGGACGTACAGCTTAAAACTCGACAACTTCCTGACTTCCAGACTGCTACTGATAACTTTTAGACAGAAAAAGATTTTGGGCCGACCGGGGATTCAAACCTGGGACCCCGAGATCAGCTGTCGCGCTTACGATCACAAGACTAACGAGGCATTCTGGATTTTACTATCCAGATATGTTGAGTATAATTTTCATACAATGCTCACACAGCATTACTCAACATCGGATTTTCCTAAGTATATTCAAAAATCACGTTCACTGACTTATCGTGTTCATATCAAGGTAATTAAAGGAATGCAAATAACTTTATCGTATTAATTACATATCAGATTAATTGAAATACGTAAGTTATGTACAAAAATTGACCGAAAATCAGCAAGAATATATATCATCGTGTAGTGGCTATGTGGGAATATCCACTACCCCATTTCATTTTGTGGGTGTTGTAAGAGGCGACATTCGGAAACCAACCAGGAGATGGGCGTCTTTCTGATAACGAAACTACGGTTGTCAATATATGAGGCAATCTATGTCACAGAGTAAGAAGTCGGTTTCTTTACTCATGCGCTATGGGGGAGGCCTATGTTGAGCAGTGGACTTTAATAGGCTGTAAAGGTAACGGTAAATTTTTATCTAAATAGTTCACAGATCGTGTTTAGTCGTTTTGTTAGCGCTAATATTAAGTACTCGTACAATTTCAATACTGAGGGCAAAGTAGTTTGCCTATTGAATTACGTTAGGAATGGACCGTACTTAGCCCGAAAATTTCAGAACACTGAAGAAAATCTGACGTCTAGATATTTTTCTTTGTAACGTTGACTATACTTAACTTCTTTTTCTTTCCGTACTTGGCTGACACATTACCGTGTCTAGATTTTTTTTTATTAGAGATAATTTCAGTTATATCATATCAAAAAAAAAACTAAAGAGTCTGCTAAAGATCTTTAAGTTGGCACGGTAGCGCTAAGGCGACGTTGAATTCTATAAATTCCCAATTTTGTGCAAGTCGGCAAAGAGTTGGTCTCCAAAATATCACGGCTCTTAGATGGTTTCACTCTCATGTCACCTTCATCTAACAATAGCACATTTGTACTACTTATTACCTGTTGATGAGCCACAAGTAGAAAATATCATTAACTCTCTGAGGGATAATTGCGCCGTAGGATGGGATGGAATACAATCTGACGTCATTAAATTATCACACAAAGCGTTAACTTCACCTAAAACTCATATTTGTTATTCGTCAATTTTAACTGGGGTATTTCCTGACTTTATGGAGAAAGCTGTAGTCCATTCTATATTTAAATGTGGAGATAGGCACCTAGTTGCCAACTATAGACCAATATCGGTGCTCACTTCGTTATCAAAATTTCTAGAACGCGTTCTCAATATTTCTTTCTCAATATTTTTTTTATCGATAATTATAAATATATCAATATCGGAGTTTTATGTATAAGTTTACTTATCAATATATCGAAAATCCAATAGTATAAAAAATATCAACAGTTTTAATTTGAACTGATCAGTTGGAATGATCAGTTGAACTGACCGTGTGTGGCGACCATTATAATTATATTTTGATTTTAGACATAATAATAATTAAATTTTACAGCAAAATATTTCTGATTAGCCGCTATGAGCTGCCAAAGAAAACTGCATACAATTTGCGTCGATATGGAATAAATCCTTGGAAGTATTGTGATAAAGTAGGTACTGTACACGACAGTATCAAAGATGGCCGTGCAGGCAGCATGGCACAACTATTGAGAGCTTGATCATGATGTAAATCTACCTTGATCACATTTTATAATATTTCTTGGTAATTTAACACTAATTTATTAACGTGGAATGATTTTATTAATTAATGTTTAACTAAGTACTTTGATTTGTAAATAAGAAAAAATGGTTAAGTCTAGATTACCTACATTAGAAGTTATTTCATGTATAAAAGTAGGATAGGAACTAAAATTATTGATAATATTAAATTTTTATTTCTTTGTTTACGTTTTTATGTCTTATCATAGCGTAGCGTAACAGACAAATGATAACGAAAATATGTATGTAAATAAAGTGGTATTTTTGCTTGGGTTTTATCAAAAAATTAAAATAGAAATGAATTTTAGAATAATTAAATCACTGGTTAAGGCATAATTCATTTTCACGCACCGACTCTCCACCGAGGACTGCGCTGAGTCGCGCGCTATTTTCGAGATGTTTGTGCTATAAGCCTATGTGGTTCTTACAGCTTCATCTGACTCATTTGACTCGCGCGACGCAATGGTAATTAGCTCCTGATGGCAAAAAGGTTGATGATTGAGGATGATGCAGAGTAGTTTCTAGAAAGTTGCTAGAAAACATATAAATATCGCGACCATTAAATGGGGATTCATTCGACGTTAGGGCCTTACTAAAAAAAGGAAGAACAAAGGAAAGCTAAAAACGGAAATTCTGCCCTACCCTCGGCTGTCACCCTGACAAGCCAACAAGCGTTTTTTATTCGTCCTGAAAACGCTAGGAAATCTATCTACAACAACGGTATGGCCTCTCACTAGATGGATGGCCTGGTAAAATATCCAAGAAGTCGATGGATACAGTTGGCTCAAGACTTTAACTTAAATACACTTAGCGTCTTGTTTCACAACTAACATGCTGACATGGCTAACCAGAAAAACTTTCTTTTAAACTGCCTTATGAGCCTGATCGACGAGCAAGCCCTGCCCAATGTATCCGACACACTTTTGATTTCCTACAACTCTGGCAAACGACGATACTAGCTTGTCAACTCAAAAAACTGCGGTTTTGCAATGGTTCAATAACTGGTTTTACCGTCAAACGACCAAAACCGCGGTAAAACTCGTTCGTTGATCAAAATTTTTTGAGTTTGTTGAGGCTTAATCCCGGTTTTGCGATGATCAACCAACTAGCTTTAACAGCGAGCCACAAAGGCCGCCGTTGAAGTCGCCGTCAATCAGGTCCTTTAGAGGTCTATTACATGCTTATTTATTCATCAATCAATTTCATCAATCATAAATTACGAATGAATAGTGTAATGATAGCAACAAACCACGCTCAATCTGTAATTTACTATGGCAGACAGTCACATCAACACAGTATAGGAATATTTTAACAACACATGAATTCCAAAGAGTATGTCAATATTACCTAAGACATTGCCTTTTTTATAAAATAATTTAACTGAATTTTTATTCTATATTTTTATTTCTATTTATCATAGTTATCGATGGATCTTCGGCAACGTAGTGGCAGTATATTGTTGGCCTACTTGAAGAAATCATCTGGTCGGAAGGCAACAAATTCTTCAAAGGCATTTTTACTGCCACTCGGGTATTGAATTTTTTCTCGCCAAAAAGCTATCCAAATTCTGGAAAAAGTAGAAGTCTGTAGGCGCACGGTCTGGCGAGAAAAGCGGATAACTGAGAGCTTCCAACTCTTGTAACTTAGACCGTCTGTTGTGCAGTATGGGGACGCGCGTTGTCATTTAGGAACAGCAGGAATGAAGGATTGACCAAAGCTGGTTGGAGACGTGCGAGCTTCTCCATCATTGTGTTCAGTTTTTCACAGTAGGGGTGACCAGGGACTATTGACCGAATTTCAGTGAAGACGCTTGTATTTTCTTTATTTTAGTGTTTATTATCGTAAAACCATTATATACGATAGGTATACTATTAAGTTTCTGAAAAAAGTAACAAAAAGCTTGGCATCAATTATGATAAATTGCACAAGCTTCATTTTGTAGAACACGCAATACTAACCTACCCCATGCCTAGGGTTGGTTGACTTTTCATCAAGGGTAAATTGACCTATGAGATAATTAGTAAACATTATAGAAATAAATACGATAAAAATATAAAAAGTATTTGTAATTATTTTCAATCATGACAATTTAAATAAACATAACAATATAATATATATAAATACAATAAACTTTTAAATTAGAATAAACAATCATCGCAAACACACGTCGTTTGCGACGCCACGTTCCCAGTACATGAGCAGGGGAGTAAAACGGTTTCTCGCGTCTAGTTGGATGAGGCAACACTTTCAGGTAGATCGAGTTATTAATAGTAAGTCAACCTGCCCCTCCTATAGTCAACCATGCCCGGTCTCCCCTACACATCTGCAGTAATGCTCATCCCATTTGGTAAGACACTATGATGAATCACACCGAAACTAGACCACCAAACAGAGACCATCACTTTTATAGGGGTAAGCTTACCCCTACATCGTTTAAGGCATTATATAGGCACTGAACCAGGATCCAACCAACTTCCTGAGCGCTTTCGATTATTAAACAGAACAGATTTTTCGTGGCAGGTAGCAATGCGGTTTAATGTTCGTTCGTTTGTGTCTTTTGAGCAGTGCAAGACACGTTTCGACGCGTACTTCGTGCTGGCGATCTTTGAGTTCGTGGGACACCCATTCGTCAAGGTTTCATACCTTGCCAACTTGACGCAAATGAACCAATATTGTTTTGATGTTAACGTAGAAAGCTGCTACTAATTCAGTCGTAGATTGAGTATCATAGGCTTCCACAATCGGCTTTAACTCGTTATTGTCAACCAAGTCTTCAGATGACCACGGGGTTCAATTTTCAGTTTTAAATTTCCAGAATGGAAGCGGGCAAATCAATAAAAGGAAGTGCGTTCGTTTATAGTATTCGCTCCGCAAACGTCGTTGATATTCGTAATATTTGTGCCGCGTTGCTGCCACGACGGTACTCATATTTCAACGTATCCCTGATGGCTAAAAAGATTCAAATGTAATGAAAACATAACGGTAATAAATAAACAAATTACTAATTTAGAAAAAAGAATTCCATTTTTTCAAATAAAATTAATTTGAAATTAGAACTCTTAGCACAAAATAAATAATAGTACTACGTTCAGAAGATGCACTCTATTGATGTTTACTGCTTGCCGACGTTTAATAGCCACATTGGTGGATTTACGAGCAGGCCAAAATTCTGCCACCCTAGGCTCCACCCTACTAGACACTGGTACGAAGTTCTTAAAACTTTGAAATCAATCAATTAAGAATGATATAATAATACCGAAAAGCCTGTAACGCGAAACGAAGCGACAGGAATACTTTTGAATATAGAAAACCCGAAAATGGCGGTAGTGGTTGTTGTGTGGGATGTTAAAAATAATGTTCAAATTCAGGTTTCTACCATAGATTCGACGAACTTTATGAATCTCTTTGCAAGTTTTTCGTAATTAAACGAGAATATTTTAAGTATTTCGAAGAAATGGCGATGAAATTAAACGCGTCGAATCAGTATACAAAAGACACGGAGATAAAGGCAACCGAAAAGGAAAAATAAGTTCAAACACCCGATGAAGAAATGAGAATAACTACGAGTAATATTTTCAAGGTTAGATGTCACATTTCTCTTCTTCACGAAGAGCCCTTCTACAGATTCAATGAAAGATTTAGTTTTTGAGCTAAATGAGTTTGAGCCTTTTTCTTGGAAGGAGTGTATTTTTATGATTTAGAGACTGATTTAATATAAGAATGCACACATTTTCAATGCCACATTTCTCCAGAATTTTTTTTTAGTGAAACCTGATTCTGAATAATTGAAAAGTCTATCTTCGTTTCTGTGAAAACAGAATTTGAAAAACACTTATAAATCTAAACTTTTATACAGCAGTTCGCATGGCTTTATGGACACCACCGATAAATTGTTCGAGTGAGAGATGCTTTTTTTCTTTAAAACTGGTGAAAAATTATCTAAGATCTACCATAAGCTAGAAAATGCTAGAAGCCTTAGCGCTTCTGTGCAGAGTGAAATAATGAACAAGATTTTATACGATGATATAATTGATGATTTTGCGTATAAAAATCGTGTAAAACAGAATTGCAAAAATTTCATAACTTAACTTATTGAATTTCATCATCATTATCAGCCGGATTATTATCAGATAGTTAAATATATTGTTTTTAAACTGTAAGCGCAATAAAAATTACTTAATAAAGATATTAAAATTTAATTCGCAACCATCCGCTTAATTAAATACAATGATGTGTCTTACCTGGATTAAAGAGCAATCAATTGCGTGCACTAATCCCTTCACCACCAGTCCCAGCACCACTACTCCTAGCACCACTACTCCCGGCACCACTACTCTCAACACCACTATTCCAGGAAAGACACATCATCGACGATTATACGACACGTGTTTCGCCACTCTTGACTAGACTTGTCTACATCACCTGAAGATGCCTCGTGTAGAGGCGAAACACGTGTCGTATTATCGTCGATGGTGTGTCTTTCCTGGAATAGTGGTGTTGAGAGTAGTGGTGCCGAGGGTAGTGGTGTTGGGACTAGTGGTGACGGGATTAGTTCACAGTAGGGGTGAACAGGGACTATTGACCGAATTTCAGTGAAGACGCTTGTATTTTCTTTATTTTAGTGTTTATTATCGTAAAACCATTATATACGATAGGTACCAGTATACTATTAAGTTTCTGAAAAAAGTAACAAAAAGCTTGGCATCAATTATGATATATTGCACAAGCTTCATTTTGTAGAACACGCAATACTAACCTACCCCATGCCTAGGGTTGGTTGACTTTTCATCAGGGGTAAATTGACCTATGAGATAATTAGTACACATTATAGAAATAAATACGATAAAAATATAAAAAAGTATTTGTAATTATTTTCAATCATGACAATTTAAATAAACATAACAATATAATATATATAAATACAATAAACTTTTAAATTAGAATAAACAATCATCGCAAACGCACGTCGTTTGCGACGCCACGCTCCCAGTACATGAGCAGGGGAGTAAAACGGTTTCTCGCGTCTAGTTGGATGAGGCAACACTTTCAGGTAGATCGAGTTATTAATAGTAAGTCAACCTGCCCCTCCTATAGTCAACCATGCCCGGTCTCCCCTACACATCTGCAGTAATGCTCATCCCATTTGGTAAGACACTATGATGAATCACACCGAAACTAGACCACCAAACAGAGACCATCACTTTTATAGGGGTAAGCTTACCCCTACATCGTTTAAGGCATTATATAGGCACTGAACCAGGATCCAACCAACTTCCTGAGCGCTTTCGATTATTAAACAGAACAGATTTTTCGTGGCAGGTAGCAATGCGGTTTAATGTTCGTTCGTTTGTGTCTTTTGAGCAGTGCAAGACACGTTTCGACGCGTACTTCGTGCTGGCGATCTTTGAATTCGTGAGACACCCATTCGTCAAGGTTTCATACCTTGCCAACTTGACGCAAATGGACCAATATTGTTTTGATGTTAACGTAGAAAGCTGCTACTAATTCAGTCGTAGATTGAGTATCATAGGCTTCCACAATCGGCTTTAACTCGTTATTGTCAACCAAGTCTTCAGATGACCACGGGGTTCAATTTTCAGTTTGAAATTTCCAGAATGGAAGCGGGCAAATCAATAAAAGGAATCAAGAATTTTTCTTGGAAGGAGTGTATTTTTATGATTTAGAGACTGATTTAATATAAGAATGCACACATTTTCAATGCCACATTTCTCCAGAATTTTTTTTTAGTGAAACCTGATTCTGAATAATTGAAAAGTCTATCTTCGTTTCTGTGAAAACAGAATTTGAAAAACACTTATAAATCTAAACTTTTATACAGCAGTTCGCATGGCTTTATGGACACCACCGATAAATTGTTCGAGTGAGAGATGCTTTTTTTCTTTAAAACTGGTGAAAAATTATCTAAGATCTACCATAAGCTAGAAAATGCTAGATGCCTTAGCGCTTCTGTGCAGAGTGTGATAATGAACAAGATTTTATACGATGATATAATTGATGATTTTGCGAATAAAAATCGTGTAAAACAGAATTGCAAAAATTTCATAACTTAACTTATTGAATTTCATCATCATTATCAGCCGGATTATTATCAGATAGTTAAATATATTGTTTTTAAACTGTAAGCGCAATAAAAATTACTTAATAAAGATATTAAAATTTAATTCGCAACCATCCGCTTAATTAAATACAATGATGTGTCTTACCTGGATTAAAGAGCAATCAATTGCGTGCACTAATCCCTTCACCACCAGTCCCAGCACCACTACTCCTAGCACCACTACTCCCGGCACCACTACTCTCAACACCACTATTCCAGGAAAGACACATCATCGACGATTATACGACACGTGTTTCGCCACTCTTGACTAGACTTGTCTACATCACCTGAAGATGCCTCGTGTAGAGGCGAAACACGTGTCGTATTATCGTCGATGGTGTGTCTTTCCTGGAATAGTGGTGTTGAGAGTAGTGGTGCCGGGGGTAGTGGTGTTGGGACTAGTGGTGACGGGATTAGTGCACGCAACTGAGGCTCGTTTCAAACAATACAGCGATGCTAACGAACCTCGGAATCCCTTTGGCGTGTCGTGGATCATGTCTCGCGGCGCCTGAGGGGCCGATGGCTCTTGGCTTAACCGCCTGGAGTCACGAGGATGATAACCTCTATAAAAAATCACCTGAAGCCCAAGCGTGGCACGCCGTGAGGAGCTGCATGGCTGATGGGTAAATGTTCAGTCGTTAGCGTTGCCCCCGTCAGGGTACCGGCCGACACCCTTGACGGGTTATGCATAGGCTTATCCAGGCAAAGGGGGCTCTGCTCGGATGGACCGTTACTTCCTCCACACTCGTGGGAAAAAAATGAATAAATCTTTAAAAAATGTAGATATAGGAAAACAGGATGGATCAGACGTGGACAGATCGCGTGGGACGTCTTCCGCCAGGAAACGTCCAGTGTGCCGGTCTTCGGACGAGGAAGGCCGGCCAGCCCCCAAGTTGGCGACTTCGAGGAGGGGTCGGCAGGCACCGAGAGGGGTGAGTGCTTCGCAGCCGCGAAGAGATAACCACGGACGATTCGTGTGCTCCAATACCTCGGCAGCTAGTGAAGCACAGAGTGAATGTGACATGGGGGTCACTACGGAGGACCCTGGCGATGGCGGTGAAAGCTGTGCCTCGCTGGGGAGTTCAAAGGCGGAGCTCAACGCCGCCAAGAGGGAACAGCGCAAAGCCGTCGCAGCAGACGAAGTGTCTGAAATGGTCCGACGCGCTCGCGAACGACGAGCTGCTCTGGCGGCGGAAAAAGGAGAGCCATCTGCGGTGGCCTTGAGCCAGCTGGCTCTGGATGGGGTGAACTTAGTCCTGAAAGTTGCCACCAAGTCTGGCAGCCTGAAGGGTACGTTCACCCGTGGCTTAAAGGAGGCTGCCGCGGATATCAGGGAGGCGGTTGGCATTCTCCCTAACAGGACGGCCTCTGACGAAGTCGCAAAGCTACAGGAGGAAAATAGTCGCCTCACAAATGATCTAGAAGACCTCCGGCAGCAAGTCGCAGCACTGAGCGAGCAGCAGCAGAGATGCACATTCACCGATGCGGCATCTGTAGTGGCCCCGACTCCCGCACCGCGACCGACAAGCCCTCGTACCGACGAAGAGGTCGAGCGCATTGTCCGGCTCTGCATGCTCCAGTGCGGGAGCATGGTTAACGCTCGGCTGGAGGCGATTTCTCGGCGTCTCCCGGCGGAAATCCTACGTCCGCCTTTGGCGGCTGACACGCGGAGAACTGAGGAGCCGCCGAGACTTGCGCCTCCAAAGGGGAAGTCCACGGAGGGTAAAAAAAGCCCGCGGAGGGAGCCCCTCCGAGCGACCAGCCCACGACAGCCGGGTCTAATGGTGAGACATGGGCGAAAGTTGTGGGCCGCAAGAAGGCCCGCAAAGCCGCCAAGAAGGCCGCAGCAGCTGCACACGCCCCAGGTGGAACCGCAAAGACGGCTCCTCAACCTGCGCGGCGGACTGCCAAAGGCGGTCGCAAGAAACCGGCTGTACGTGTTCCGCGGTCCAATGCGGTGACACTAACATTGCAGCCCGGAGCTGTGGAGCGTGGCGTGACGTACCAGTCGATCATCGCTGAGGCCAAGGTCAAGATCAAATTATCAGATCTTGGCCTTCAGTCCGTCACCCTCAGGCAGGCTGCCACGGGTGCGCGGCTGTTCGAGGTGGCTGGCGCTGTGAGCGACAGTGCCGCAAAGGCGGCCGCCTTGGCCGCCAAGATGAGAGAGGTCCTCAACCCTGAGGACGTCCGGGTCTCCAGCCCAATGAAACCCGCAGAAGTGCGGATTGCTGGCCTGGACGACTCCGTGACAGCTGAGGAGGTGGTGGCGGCCGTTGCCAGAAGCGGAGAGTGTCCACCGGACAAGGTGCGGGCCGGTGATATACGCACCGATGCCACCGGACTTGGCGCGGTCTGGGTTCGGTGTCCTGTAGCGTCGGCAAAGAAGATCGCCGATAGCGGCAGATTGCTGGTAGGCTGGGTGGCGGCAAGGACGGAGCTACTACAGCCCCGGGCTTTGCAGTGCTTCCGGTGCCTGGAAAAAGGGCACGTCCGGGCGAAGTGCACCGCCGAGGTTGACCGTAGTGACCTTTGTTACCGCTGCGGCCAGCCTGGCCACAACGCAGCCCTGTGCACCGCGGCGTTCAACTGCAGCCTTTGCTCTGCTGCGGGAAGGCCAGAGGAGCACAGAGTAGGCGGAGGGGCCTGTGGGGTGCCTACCAGCAAGTCCAAGGCCAAAAAAGAAAAGAAGAGGAGCAACAAGTCTGCCGAGTTAACCTCGCTGCCCACACAGGCCAGTAGCTCCGCGGCCGACTCCCGGCCCAGGACCGTTGCCGAGGGAATGGAATGTCAATAATGGCAAAGTTCCATTTTCTCCAGGGCAACATCAACCACTGTGCCAGAGCTCAGGATCTCCTACTCCAGAGCATGGCAGAGTGGTCGATTCACGTGGCTGTGGTCGCCGAACCGTACTTCATTCCCGCCTGTGACAACTGGCTGGGATGCGCTGACAGTTTGGTGGCCATTATTGGCGAGACTCTGATCGACCCGTCTCGGGGCCGCGGCTGGGTTGCTGCGGTCTCGGGTAGCATCGTTATTGTGGGGGCGTATTTCTCCCCCAACAAGAGTCTCGCCGACTTTGAGGGTTTCCTTGTCGAGTTGGGCGCCGTCGTAGGCCGCTATCACCCTCGTCCCGTTCTGGTGCTCGGGGATCTCAACGCAAAGTCATCAGCGTGGGGATCTCCGGTCACTGATCCTCGGGGCGAGGTGCTAGAAGAGTGGACAGTGACGACTGGTCTGGTCGTCCTGAATCGGGGTTCGGAATACAAGTGCGTGCGGCAACGAGGCGGGTCGATAGTGGACGTCTCGCTCGCTAGCCCCTTTGTCGCCAGCCGAGTCCGCGACTGGCGTGTCGCCGTAGGGGTGGAGACGTTGTCGGACCATCGGTATATTCGGTTCGACGTCTCTGCCCAGACTGCGAGAGGCCGCCATCCAACTACCCCGATCAACGACGGCCCGCGTTGGGCGCTTAAGCGCATCGACAGGGAACTACTCGAGGAAGCTGCCTTAGTCCAGTCCTGGATCTGGGAGTCGGCAACGGACGACCCCGTCGACGTCGAATCAGTGGCACTATGGTTTCGCGGGGCGATGACGCAGATCTGCGACGCGTCCATGCCCCGTGTCCGCCAACGGTCCGCAAGGCACCAGGTGTACTGGTGGACCGCCGAGATCGCGCAATTGCGCATAGCGTGCGTTGCGGCCCGTCGCCGGTACACCCGATACCGTAGACGGCGTTGACGGGATTCCGCCGAGGAGGACGCGCTGTATGAGGTGTACCGCGCGTCTAAGGAGACTCTGTGGCTGGCCATCGGCGACTCGAAGTCGCGTGCCAGGGAGGAGCTGCTGGGGTCCCTAGATCGGGATCCGTGGGGGCGTCCCTACCGTTGGGTACGGGGCAAGTTGCGTTCCTGGGCTCCTCCACTAACGCAAACAATGCAACCCCAGTTGCTAGAGACGGTGGTATCAGTTCTCTTCCCTGAACGAGTGGGACACGTTCCCCCCGGCGATCGCTTCGCCCTCAGCCACAGACTCTCCAGAGGAGGAGAGAGATGTCCCCAAGGTGACGCAAGCAGAGATGAGACCGGCCATGGCGCGACTTCGGGCCAAGAACACAGCGCCCGGACCCGACGGAGTTCCTGGTCGAGCTCTCGTCCTGGCTCTGAAGGAGCTGGAGCCCCAGCTGAGGGGGCTCTTCACGGCATGTCTCGAGCAGGTTCAGCTTCCCAGAAGGAGGGAAGGCTGGTCCTACTCAGGAAGGAGGGGCGGCCCGCGGACTCACCGTCTGCGTACCGGCCCATTGTGCTGCTCGACGAGGCGGGCAAACTTCTTGAGCGTATCATCGCAGATCGCCTCGTCAGCCACTTGTGCAGAGTGGGGCCAGACCTGGACGAGAACCAATTTGGTTTTCGTCGCGGGCTCTCCACCATAGACGCTATTACGTGCGTGAGGGCCCTGGCGGAGGAGACAGTATTCCGGGTGGGGTGGTGCTGGCGGTGTCATTAGACATCTCCAACGCCTTCAGCACCCTACCCTGGAGTTGTATTCGGGAGGCGCTTAATTACCATCGCGTGCCTCCCTACCTCCGCCGCACAATAGGGGCTTACCTTGAGGAGAGATGCGTCACGTATTGGGAACGTGACAGCGCTGGTCGGCGCGTCATGTCGTGCGGTGTTCTGCAGGGATCGGTCTTGGGACCGCTCTTGTGGAACATTGGCTACGACTGGGTGCTGAGAGGTGAGCTCCCGTCGGGCGCTGACTTGACCTGTTATGCAGACGACACGCTCGTCACTGCCCGGAGGAGCTCGCACAGGGAAGCAGCGTTGGTTGCCACAGCTGCGGTTTCACAAGTGGTGAACCGCATCCGGTGCCTGGGCCTGGAGGTGGCCCTTAACAAGTCGGAGGCCATGATGTTTCATGGCCTTCGACGCGCGCCGCCGCCGGGATCGCACATCGTGGTCAGCGGGGCCCGGATAGCTGTCGAGCCCACCATGAAATCCCTGGGATTGGTGCTCGACAGCCGATGGGAATTTGGGCCCCACTTCCGGCGGCTGGCGCCCAAGCTGATGCGTGCAGCTGGTGCACTTTCAACGCTGCTTCCCAACTTGGGGGGGCCCGAGCGCCGCCTGTAGGCGGTTGTACGTGGGAATCGTGTGGTCCATGGCCCTGTATGGGGCCCCTGTATGGGCGATGGACATGACGGCCAGCACTCTCGCCATTCTGCGCAAACCGCAGAGGGCGATGGCCGTCAGAGTCATCTGCGGGTATCGCACGATTTCCTACGAGGAGGCTTGCGTCCTGGCCGGATCCCCACCCTGGGACCTAGAGGCGAAAGTACTCGCGTCATTATATCGATGGCGATAGAAAGAGCGGGGACGGGGCTCGAGGCCGGTGCAGCGACAGATTGCGCTGCGCCGAGAGGAGCTCCGTCAGGTCTTGGTGGCGGAATGGCGGCAAAGGCTTCTGCGCACTACCGCCGGCTTCGCTATCGTCGAGGCGATCCGGCCAGTACTAGACGACTGACTCGGGAGAAGGCACGGCTCCCTGTCGTTTAGGGTGACGCAGGTGCTGTCGGGGCACGGCTGCTTTGGCAAGTACCTGTGCCGCATAGACAGGGCGCCGGACGCTCGGTGCCACCACTGCGTCCATTGCGGGTAGGACACGGCGCAACACACGCTCGCCGAGTGTGTATCTTGGGAGGAGCAGCGCCGTGTCCTCACAAATGAAGTAGGAGGCGATCTGTCGCTGTCGGCCTTGGTGCGGAGGATGGTCGGTAGCGCAGAATCGTGGGATGCAGTGGTGTCCTTCTGTGAGGACGTGATGTCGGAGAAGGAAACTGCGGAACGGGAGAGGTACATCTCGACTCCACTCATCTCGACACACTCACCGGGTGCAGGAGAAGGGCGGACAACGCCCTTTTCCAGCCCCCATAAATGAGTCCAGGGGCGAGGGACTAGGGGGAAGCCCCCCGCCCCCTATTCGATGGACCCGAGGCGGAGGCACGCGTGGGTGTCGGCGCGCGCCTATGAGGTAATACACGGGGGGTAATTGAACACCTCACTACCCCGTGCAGGAGACGAGGCCCGTACAGACCGGGCCAGCACTAGTGTGGGGCTGCGGAAGAATTTGGATTCCCGCGGCCCCTCGCGTGAAAGTGCGAGAAGACACCGGGGTGGTTTTAGCCGGTAAGAGTCCGGCACACCCCTCCGCCTTTCCCCAGGCAGAGGCAGTCCATGAGGATTTGCCCCTGTAAAAAAAAAGTGTTGTACCTCGGTCCCTGACAGCGACTCACTGTCGATCAGTTCTACCTTGGTCAGTGGCCAAGGTATAACCTGGAAGTTGTACTTTGGCCAATATATTATATAGAATTTTTTTTTATAATTATTTTACATTCAGGTAATATATTCCTATTCAAATACATTTATTATTTCATAAGCAAAGAGAAGAAGGAAAGAACGCCAGTTAATATGGATAATCTGACAAATGCCGTTAAAATGATTAAGGAGAAAAATTCTCAACCTTCGCTGCTTCCAAACATTTCGGAATACCAAGAACAACTTTGCGTCGTCATCTAAAACACTGTATGGAAATAGGTAAGGATGTAAGCAAGTTCCACTAAAACCTTGCAGTTAATCAAGTTTTTGATCGTATTGAAGAACATAGTCTGGTTGACTATATTAAAGATGCAGCACTCAGTCAACTCAACACTCAACGCAATTTGGATTGACTCCTAAAGACGTGAAAATACTTTCATACCAATTATCAAAAGCGAACGGAAAAATACTCTAAGCTGCGATACAAATAAAATGGCTGGAGATTATTGGCTGCGATTGTTTAGGAAGCGATATCAAAACGAATTGTCTTTGAGAAAGCCTGAAGCCACTAGTTTGGTTCTTTCTTCGGCGTTTAACAAACATACTATGAGTTTAACATTTGACAATTTTAAGAAAGTCCTTTCTCAATGTCCTCTGACATAAAAGCCATTGACATTTGGAGTTTGGATGAAACCGGATTGTCCACTATCCATGTTCCTCCAAAAGTACAGGCTCCTCTAGGCGCGAAGCAAATAGGGTCTAGCGCTGAAAGACGCACGACGATAACTATGATAGCAGCTATTAATGCAGGTGGAGGTTTTTTCCCACCCATGTTGATATTCCCTCGTGTTAACTTCAAGGATTTTATGATCATTGGAGCTCCTGAAGGCAGCATTGAAGGCGCGAATCCATCTGGTTGGTCAAACAAGTTAATGTTTGTTAAATTCCTCCAAAATTTTATCAAATATGCAAAACCTACCAAAGAACAACCTATCATTCACATAATGGACAATCATGAAAGTCATATCTCAGTACCGACAATACAAATGGCAAAAGATAATGGAAACAGAAACAGAAACTTTTTTATCAATGTAGATTATAAACAATACTTATTGAAAGGCAATTTTTTCATTTACCACTGGTTCGCAAAATAACCTCTGACCTGGAAAGAACCAGCAAGTAACCCAGTGGAACTTTTTTTTCAATTAATAGCTTACAATCATGTTTACAATTAACAACACGAGACAAATTAGAAATAGTTTGGTAGCGATCACCTTTCCCAGGGGTTATTATCATCCATAAATTCCTTAATATCATAATAACCCTTTTTATACAAACTTAGTTTAATAAAATTTTTTAACTTTGTGTATGACAAATTTTGTATATTTTTCATTACAATATTGGAGACTATGTTATATTTATATACGAAGGTTCCTAAAACTATTTTAGATATGAAAAGTTAATAGTTTTCTTAAATTACCCCCAAATTCTCGTTGTGTCCTAGGTACACCGTAGTACTGTCCCAGGTACATAGGGTGTGTTGTACCTTGGCCTTTGTTACCATTTTTTTTTAATTTCGAAAACACACGTAAGTATGAAATACACATTCCTAATATTTTGGTGGTGAATACTCAAATAATTGACCTTTCAAAATATGCAAATATGGTTTGTATACAAATTGTCAAATCACAATAAAAAATGGGTATCCAAAAAACTGTTCTAGGTACAACAGGTTCCCCTACTAAAAAGAATCCCTTCGCATCTCCTCAGTTTCAAGGCAGAGTGCCTTGTAACTTGTGCCTTGATGCCTCAGCCAGTATCGAAATCTGCGGCGTCGACATATCGAGAGACGTGCAATTTCGTGGTCACTTGGAAGAGAAGGCCAAATTGGCGTGTTAAAAGCATGGCGTGCTCAGCAGTGTGGGACAGAATTTAATTATTTATATTTACAATATTTACCCAGTGCCAATATTTACCCAGTGCCAGCTCCTTCCATTTGATCGCATAAAGCGCAGAGCTGTTCGAATCGTCGGCAACCGAGCTCTTTCCGATCGGCTTGACTCACTGGCACTGCGAAGAGACGTCGCATCTCTTTGCGTATTTTATAGCATTTACAATGGCGACTGCTCTAAGGAATTGTTCGGACTAATTCCAGTCGCACGATTTCACCATCGCACATTGCGACACATCGCGGTACTAACCATACCATCTGAATGACGGACGGCTCCCAACTGTGCAATTTAAAAGAAGTTATTTTCCTCGCACAACTTCTTTGTGGAATCGATTACCACCAGAGATTTTTTCGGGCCGATACGACTTAAAGATCTTCAAGAAAAGAGCCTACTCCTTTTTAAAAGGCTGGCAACGCACATGCAATTCCCCTGGTTTGCAGTCGTTTATGGGCGGCGATAAACACTTACCATCAGGTGAGCCGTATGCTCGTTTGCCCGCTCTCCTATATAAAAAAACTAAACACTAAACAAAAACTATTTCAACAAGTATTTAAAAAAACTATTTAGGTAACGTACGTACGTTCAATCACCTACATAACGCGCTAGCCCTGACTGCGTATACGGCTCAGCGATTGTAGATAATTATTTTACGCAGGTAGCAAGAGTAACAGAGGCCTGCTCTTAGCCAAACCTTGACCACCACTTGTTTGGGTATGTAGTAATGCGGCTTGGTCCTGGATGATGCTCCGCCACCTTCCCCGTGCCACGATAGCGTGACCACAACCTCGAAATCACATTTTGCTTGGAGCCTATTACCGCAGGGACATCACGTTGAAAAGCACTAGCCTGCCGAATTCCCACTGCTCTTAACATCACTTCTCTGGTAAATATCGACGTTGCATTACAACAAAATGTCAAATTATCACAATCAACCCAAGTTGATCAAAAATATCTTTAAATAGCGGTTTTCAACAAAAAAGAACAATTACTCTAAGTATAAAATTCGCTCTCTCTATTCAACTCAATTTTTTCCACCGACCCACTTTATTTTTTCTTTTATTTTTTTAACAATTTGATATTAAAAACATTTTAAAGTGTCTAGTACTTTTTAGTTGGTAAATGTTATTAAAAATATACCTATATATAAAAATATATCCTATACCGTGTTAATGTGTTTATCCCTCAGAGAGTACAGGTTTACAGACGAGATAAAATGGATATTCATAAAAAAACTTTTAAGGATTTTGATAGTGATGTTGAGCAGAAAATGCCAAAAAACCTGGTTAGGGTAAAAATTGGTTATTAGAAAGGAAATTGATAACAATTCTCTTAATAAACTCGTTGAAAGAAGTATGGAACTTGCAAGAGGGTAATGACAATTTCATCCAAATTGCAAACATCAGTCATCACATTAGACGGTAGGTCAACGGTAAATCATAACAGCAACTGTTTTAAAACTAACGGTAAAACCTGTCTAATGGTTTCATATGGATTTACCAAAATTAATTGCCCTCGAAATATTAAAAATAAGCTTTTACAGTTAGACAATTTTGATAATATTTTCAAGATTTGCATTATGGTATAACCTACGTTTTTATTTTGTAACTAGCTTCTAACTGCAGTTCCATGTGGATAGAAAAAAAACACTACACATGTTTAATTTGAAGTGGTAACTTTTAAGCTGACGTGGTAAAAGTATTGCATAGCCACGGCATATGCCATAAATATCCAAACATCTTCACAAACCTTTACATACAATATGTTGTTATGGTTATGATAGCATGAAAGTAAAATTAAATCGAAGAAATTACATACTCAAGCATATATGCTATAATATATAAATCGGGTTTTGTCTTTAAAACAAGTTGTTTTCTCTATTGAATTGTTGTTTAATCCACACAAGCACACCAATCAGATAGCTTATCTTATACGCAACCTGCTTATCTACTGATTTATAATAAAGGGACAACTTGATATATTTGTATGCAATATCTTAATCAATTAGTATATATTCGCTGACAAGTACTAGTGTTGCAATTTTTTTTGCGTTTGAAATTAAAAGGAAAAAATGTATTACATAGCGCATTTACTGGCTATTGTTTCATTGGCTTATGCACAGCCTAACATACAAAATATACCACACAACATGGTAACAGTTCCGACTAATTGTCCCGAAGGTCAACAACTTATCAATGGAGTTTGCCACGATATTTGGAGACTGGATCCTTCTAATCCTTTCATGATGGCAGCAAAAGAAGTGTAAGTTATTACATATGTATTTTGTAAGTAAGAGGTCGAATAATTAATTAAGGTATTATATGTTCCAAGTAAGAAAACATTGGTAACGTAATCAATCGTTGATAGTGAGTAAACAGCGTAAATTACTCTTGGACAAATTTAGAGGTACACAAAAAGTGTGTATAAAACAAAATATCATGGATATTTGTGAAAATTTAAGTTTATTAATTTTAATTATGCTTATTATACGTTAATTTATAATTTCAAACATCGAAAAAACAAACGATGAAAATAAAAACATTAATCAACTTAAGAAAAAAGAAAAATTTTACAAGAAAGAAACATTTTTGTTCTTACATTTTTACATTTTTATTATTTTTTTATAAACGCTTAGGAAAGACTATAATGGGTGCGGGGGTTATAATCAGTACCTACTTAGTGTTGCTCTCTCTAGCTTTGCGAACAGCTTCCAGTCTCCGTGGCATACTCCTAATCAAGTTATCAATAAAATCTTTAGAGTTTGCGTTCCATTCGTCTTATAATGCGTTTTTACAATCTCTCAAATTGGCGGGGGCAGGATTTGTTTTCTTAATTTGTCTTCCAAGTTTTTCCCAAAAATGCTCTATGGGGTTTAAGCCGGGCGAGCGCACTGGCCACTCTTTAGCATTGATTTTAACGTTTCGGAGGTATTCGACATCTACAGGCCGTAGTCGTCGGATATACATTATGGAGACATGCATTGCATCATACATAAAACCACCACAATTTCTTTGAAATTCTCAGTTACGTAATATCCAGCTTGTGGCCCAGTACTCACGATAATTACAACGGGAGGAATTAAACCTTTTGTTTATGCGTTCCTCTAAATTTGTTCATGAATATGTAATAATATTTTAATAATTGTTTTGCCAGTGTTCAGAGTAACAAGGATAAGGCGCCTCTTAATATGGTGTCAGTTCCAACGAACTGTCCAGATGGTCAACAGCTGATCAACGGAGTATGTCATGATATTTGGATACTAAAAGCAACAAGTCCTATACCATTCATGGCTAAAGAAACGTAAGTTTTTAATTCTAAAAATAAAACAACACCACACTTTTTATTTTGTCTGAGCACATACATTTCATAATGTGTTTGAGGATTTTTTTTCTCATAAATCTCGTATCTATGATGGTTACATAAAAATACATTTTCAACATTAAAATTTCTGAAAAACATTGTGGTTTTTCAGAATTTAGAAACGTATGCTAGATTAACATAAAAAATATTTGCCTATATAATAATTAGAAAAATAACAAAAAGTATTATAATTTAATTCTGAGTAGCGTGAAGTAATAAATTGATACGAAAAAGACGTATAATAAAGGCTTAAAGGCGATACTGATACACAACAAAGCCAAAGATCAAACACCAATAGTAAACCAACCACGATTCACACAATCGCACTGTTGGTTGTGCCAATTTTCTATTGTATTGACGTAAGTACTCTGTGACTGGAATTTCCAGAGTACCTAATCACTCCTAGCAGATAAGCTATTAAGAGTAGTTTTTAAACAACTTATTGCCTCATCACTGTACTTGCTGCCGATTATAAAAAATTTGCCAGTTGTAAAAACTTTCACGACATTCTACACTTAAGCCCAGAAATATTAAAAAATGTCGCTCGTGGTAACTACTTCATATATCTATCTAATTTCATGCATGAGCATGGAAGTGGGCTGCACGAGTATGTAAATGGATCATTTCCTGCCCTTGCTACTGCTGCTCACGCTACCGCACGCTCTCCGAATTGGCGGTTTTTCGTGCAGAGTTCCACTAGTACCATAAACTTTACAAGGCGCAGGTTCAGCCTCACATGGAATATTGTTCCCATCTCTGGGCTGGGGCTCGCCAGAATCAGCTTCTTCCATATTATCACGTACAGTGCAGAGCGGTTCAATTCGTCGGCGACCGAGCTCTTTCTGATCGACTTGACTCACTGGCACTGCAAAGAGATGTTGCACCTCTTTGCGTATTTTTTCACATCCATCACGGCGTGTGCAAACAATTCCTCAGTTGTTCGGCCTAATTCCAGGAGCTCACTTTCACCATCGCACATTGCGACAAAATGCGATACTATCCATACCATCTGGATTTATATTTAATCAATATTAAAAAGATAATAAATAGAGGAATAACAACCAAATGCAATTAATATTTATATAGATATTTTAAATTATAACTTGAATGGCTCGGTTACACTACGCTCCTCACGCTTCTTCTCGCTCTGCTCGCGCTGCCACGATGTTGCCCTGCCTGTCCACGTGTGTTTCTGTCCTGCATGTTTTTCTACTCGCGCAATTAATCGCGTCGCTCCGCACTAGGTCTCTCGCGTTTGCAACACAATGGATGTTGAAACTGTTGCAGCGTGCGAGCTATGCACATTTATTATAGCTAATTATATCAATGTCATAAAAAGAAATATACATTGTCGTCGTCGAGATTTTTCTCTGTATATTATTTGCTCATGTGACATGGTTGAATGATGATGATAGGTGCACTATTTATGATTTTTAAATGACAAATGACGTGTACGGGGCGCTCGATTCGGACTGTATTTGCGCGAGTGTGTTGAAAGCCACTCGCGCTCATATTGTCAATCCTTTGACTCGCGCCCTAAAAACCGACAAAACAGGAAGCGATGGGCAAAACGACAAGCATGACCTATGGCATGACGAGTATTGTGGCCACACTTCGTCTCTGCCTCCTTTCCTCGCTACTTCCCATGCCTCTTGACGAGTGTGTGGCCGGGGAGTAGAGAATCTCTAATGTGATAAAATATTCCTTAACTGAATTTCTATAATACACTCGCTCAGAAAGATCGACTGTTTCTATTTCACGTTTCTCCTTCACGTTACCACTTCTTTATCCTCCGGCTAGAAAAGAAAATCCATTTATTTCTGGCATTAGTTGGCATCTTCATAATTCTGAGTATTCTAAGTAATAGTAATGCCAACCAATAAAATATTTTGTCTTCAATTAAAACCGGTGGGGTTCAAATAAAAAGATGAACTTAACGAATATACATTCGAAATCAAATGTTATGAGATGCTTTCGTTACATAGCCGATATTTTCTAATCAACCAACGTTTTTCGAAAAGAATAAAGAATTTTTTACTTTAAAAGAAGAAGTACCCGGTTGACCGAGCTTTGCTCGGTATTTTTCGCTCAGTTTTTTTTTAATTCGTGTGTTTTGGAAATTATATTTAGATAAAAATTACATACTGATGAAATACGAATAATATTTTTTGATCTTAGCGACATAATAGAAAAAACTGAACTGGTTATTTGAATAAAAAATCATGAGTGCAATTAGTTTAATTTAAATTTTCGTGTTTTTAAAAAAAAATACTAAAAAAAGGGCTCGAAAAAATTGATTTTCTCAAAAAAGAAAGGAACTTGAAAAAAAAACATTTAAAAAAGACGGTTGGTCGGTCTGGGCTCGAACCATGGTATTACGATTTTGGAACCGCCCAATATACCAATTAAGCTATTTATAATTATTAACAAAATGTCAAAATTTACCTTCTTATTGTAACGATATTGTTGCAGTTTTTCATTGCCTAAAAACAGGGACAAAAAGACATTTTCTAAAAATAAATCCTAGCTAGATCGATATTGCCCCCAAAACTCCCTACACACAAAATTTTATGAAAATCGTTGGAGCCGTTTCCGAGATTCTGATTATATATACACAAGAATTGCTCGTTTAAAGGTATATAATGCCACTTCTATTCGATCCTATTTCTAAAGAGGGCGATAATCACGTAATAAGATCGCCGATAAATCGCCGTCTTATAATATTTGATAAAGGGGAAATCACGGAAATGTAGACACAAAATTATGACTATAGGTGAATGCAATATACCTATATACATATTCGTAAAGATTACAATATTTATTTATTGCAATCTTTACGAAAATGTATTAAATTTTTTATTACCACTCATTTGCTTCAATGCCTTTCTACCTTCGTCATTCACGGATTGTGCACAGATGCTGATTCAAGAAGAAAATTACACTTGTTTGTTGCAGTAATGAAGCAACTTGTAGTTATACGCCATCATAGATTGTTTGTTTTGATTTTTTTTAAATATACCACATTAAATATATATCAATTATATATCAGGAATTAATTAAATGGCTCCTACAAAGTGTATTCTACACTTCTATCTAATTCATTCCTGAATTAAGGAGGTATAGGCAAGTTCTAATGTCACTACTTAATGGACGGTTAGGTGTTTTGTTTCGATCCGCAGTCGATTAGAGGAGTTATGGAGAATTGGCCGTAACCTAGTGCGCAATCTTTGAATGGTCGCAATTTCTGAGCTCTTCTTTAAGTTTTTTATGCCGACTGTACACTCTCCTCTAGGCATCGCGAAGCCTGACAAGTGCAAGAGTGTACATGCTACACTCACTCCATCTCTATTTGTCTGTCTCGCCTCGTCTGTCCTCCGTTCCGAGTCGGATTTTTTTGCGCGAGTCAAAGGGTCTCGCTTACCCTCGTGAGGCCACGCGAGTGCGTCACTGTCTTAGACCATTCAATCTAAGGTCATTCTACATTCTCGCACCGTTTGTCTACAGTTTAGAAACTTCTTTGAACTGTGGTTCGTTGTTCTATTTCGATGCATAATGAGCATCCAACAATGTGCACGTTATTATAATAACTGATAGCGCATAACAGCTGCCTTAACTTGTAATGCGTCCGACGTGACGTCTCGGCGTTTACAATCGTACGATACATAAATAGGCGTGTGTAACCAAATACTTTATAAAACACGTAGGTTTTCTATAGTATTTGTTGTAAATCTTTACGCAACCGACTCACTGATCCGAATCACTAAGTGATCCAAAAGATTGGTTCAGTAACAACGTTTGAAATGCATTATTTGGATCTGGTCTGTGCCCTTTGCTCTGTGCCCATTTATCATAGCGCGACGCGCCTCTCTCGCCAGGCGACTGAGTAACGACTAAACGAGTCGCGTCGAGTGATGAGTGAGCGGCCGAAATAATTACAATCTATACAAGTCAGAAAGAGATAACAAATGAGAAGTGTATCACTCAATTCGTACGGATTTTTGCTATAGTTATTCATGCACGTAAAGATAACGACTAAGACGCTTACGTATCAAATACTATACGGTCGTTTTTTGCATATAATGTGTGCATTAACAACTTGTCATTTTACGTTGATTCGGAACTTGTCAAATTATTTATGTTCGTTTTCGCCTGTTTATGAAAACATACTGAGTTCTATTTAGGTTTTCTTTGCGTAGTGATGATGATTATTGTGACTTATTTTCTTCCTTTTCATCATAAATAATATGCCAGCTGGCCATAAATCAAGGACAAGCCGCCAGTCCTAAGCCTGGATAAAGTATGAAAGAGGATCAATTTTATGTACAACCTTATTACGGTACAAAATAAATAAAATAAAAATAACTACAGATATAATATATAATAAAAATAACCTAAACATTCAAATCATTCAGCATTGTTACCACATAACATTTAACTGAACCAGTCAATAATAAATGCCCGCGACGCAACTTAATGTATTCGTAACATTCTGTATTTTATATCTTTTGAGTCGATGATCCAAATGAGCCAAATGAAACATATCAGTGTTTCGGAACATTTTAGTGATAGAGATGCAAATGTTCGAATCGCAAAAATGATACATTTTGCCCACCTCCGTACTAAATATAAGTGAATAAACGAGTGTATACAGTACAGGTATATACAGGGTCGCACTCGTCATTTGACTTCCGCGCGAGTGCTCCCGAAGAAACATGCGTGTATAGTAAAATCAGTACATAGTGTTTAATACTGCATTACCACGCATTTTGAATTTAAAAGATAAAAAGGACAGAACATTTGAGACTTTTTTATATATATTTTTTTTTTCAATATTTGCCTATATTACGTATTCTGAACCTTCTCTGCAAAGGCTGGTTATTGTAGCATATATACATATATGTATACAATATGTAACGTAATTAACGCACACCCTCAGACACCCCAATTAGTATATTATGTTATAATCATAATACATAGACTGAATTTTTAGTTAAACATTTTTATGCACTGATTATTTATATTCATTGGGGGGTATTTGCCATAGTTGCCACGCTTGGCGAGCGGGTTGGCAACCGCAGTTTTTTTATTACGTCACAGTTCAATTCAAGCTACTGGACTGGAAAGGATACGGTATTAACATCAATGGCGAGTACATCACTCACCTTCGATTTGCCGACGATATAGTCATTATGGCAGAATCGCTGGAGGACTTAAGCATTATGCTCAATGACCTCAATAGTGCCTCCCAACGGATAGGTCTTAAGATGAACATGGACGAAACAAAGATCATGTTTAATGTCCATGTCACACCTATGCCGGTAGTTGTTGGGAGCACTATGCTCGAAGTTGTTGACGAGTACGTTTACCTGGGACAAATAGTCCGACTAGGTAAGTCCAACTTCGACCGAGAGGTCAATCGACGGATTCAACTCGGCTGGGCAGCGTTCGGGAAATTACGACATATCTTTTCGTCAGGTATACCTCAATCTCTAAAAACTAGATTGTACAACCAGTGCGTGTTGCCAGTGATGACTTACGGATCTGAGACGTGGTCCTTCACTGCTGGCCGTGTGAGGACGCTTAAGGTCGCTCAGCGAGCTATGGAGAGGGCTATGTTTGGAGTTTCTCTGCGTGATAGACTCAGAAATGAGGATATCCGCAGTAAAACCAGAGTTACCGACATAGCCCTACGGATTAGTAAGCTGAAGTGGCAATGGGCCGGCCATATAGCTCGAAGAACCGATAACAGATGGGGAAGAAAGGTTCTCGAGTGGCAGCCTCGTACCGGTAGGCGTAGTGTAGGGCGACCCCCCACTAGATGGAGTGACGACCTGGTAAGACATGCAGGAAGTCGATGGATGCAGGTGGCTCAGGACCGTGCTTTGTGGCATTACTTGGGGGAGGCCTATGTTCAGCAGTGGACTTGTGAAGGGCTGTAATGAATGAGTGAATGATGATGATTATTTATAAAATTAGTTACACTAATTCCGGAAGAATGTTGTGGTCACAGTACAAATCCACGAACGCAAAGACTTTAACGTGCTTAAAATAAAGTTCATTTTTCTTTATTTTTATTGAATGACAGAATTAGTAATAACACAAATAAAACTGCACTCTTAAAAGTCTTGTTGCCTTAAGTTATGGTCCATTTAAGTTTGTTTTGACTGTATAGATTTAGTGTGACTGAACTGATTCTGAACAAACTACTTTCTCAAAGTGCAATAATTACGTTACATATTATATATAGATATATATATATATATATATATATATATACAATCCCTACTCTGTGCGATTGTTTGAGCACAGATTATTATGTGTTTGACAATAGCAGTATGAATGTAAACAATGTATGTTTAATTTAATGTATTTGTAATACATATTATATATGTAAAAGTGTAGCTTTCTGAACTCCCTATGCCCGTGTGCGCAATATGCAAAACATCCCCAAGTTTTCACATATTAATATATAGTTTATTCAAAATGTTCATTTTTTTAATCAAAAGTGAACGAGGTCAACGTAAGTCAGTCAATAGTTGAATTAATTTCATCAAATATCTGCTATATCACTAAAAGTTCGGAATGTTTCATAGGCAAAAAATATAGTGTGGTGTAAAAATGGTAACGTCCCAACACACTCTCATAGTATTAGCGCACATATTGTTGTGTTCGTTTTACAACATTGTTTGAGGAGCTAGAGTAGAGTAGAGAGCAGTGTAGAATTAATTAAATAGATTAGTAGAATTGTAGTTTAGTAAGTTGTAACACGCTTTAATATCAATATATATATATATGTATATATATATATTAAATACTGTGTTTTATCTTTGAAGCAGAGTGTATTTTAATTACTTCACATTGTTTCAGTGAAAGTAAAAAGGAGGCTAATATAATAGAACGCATTCACTCAGCCATCACACATCAGCGTGAGAAGCGGCAAGTAGCTTTTGATGCGGAAGAAGCGCTTCAATGGCTGGATATTACTAATATTGATAAAAATATCATAAGTATCCCCAACCAATGTCCCATTGGATACAAACCTGATGCGCTTGGAGTTTGCCGACCAGTTTTTGACTAATTGCGGACAAGTTTACTATTAATGATGAAGTTCTTATGAAATATTATGGAATCGGTTGTTTTTCATGAAATTACATGTTTCGTTTTCTAATATAGTAAACTTGTTTTTAAAGAAAAACACTTTCTTCTTTTTAATTTTACCTTCTATCCATTTCATAGAAACACTAGAAACAGACAGAAAACCAGCGTGAAGTCGAAGTATTTATACTTCTGCGTTTCGCCTGGTGAGTAGGTGACCCTTCACCCCGCCCCCCTTCAATAACATATATATGGTGTTAAATCAAGATCTACTCTAAGAGGATACCAAGACCGATGATCCTAGAAAACCCGTCACAAAGCATCCACGCCCAAGTTATTCCACATTTTTTGAGAGTGGATGTCCAGCTGCCCTTAATTTGAGTTGGGTTACAACAAATTTGCTCTGTACGCCTACCAGTCAAGGTTATTATATTATATAGACAGTTATCACGCGAGGAAATCTGTTCACGACTGCCTTAGCATAATATGATCATGTACCATCCCTTCTGGATCTTCTGCTGACTTCTCTTCCGGATGGCTATCGGGAATTACAGATAAGTAAAATATGTTAAATTTAACGCAATCAAACCCTTAAAATTATTTTTATTCAAAAGCAAGAGTGCTACCAAGCCTGGACTGTCGCACTGACGTCCCGGGTAGCAAATACTAGCGCACTCGATAAGAAATTACAACGTCTTAATGTCTTTAAACTGCGGTACAACTCTGTCTCCAAATCTTTTAAAAAAAATTGCTAATGAAAAGCTTTTGGAAACTCGTGTATTCTGGTCTTTCCCCAAGGATGTCTAAACGAATTCCATTTGAACATCATTTGTCATCCATCGTTGGTTGGTTAGGAGAGCCGCCCTGAAGATGTTTTAAAAAAACTGACACCCAATCACGGTAGTTTACCGCAAAAACTACGCTTTTATACTAAATTAAACAATCGAGTCATCGCTTTTAACTAACTAGGGTTGGACATGACATCTCCTTTGATTTTGCGCTGGCATATTGGTGAAGGATATAGAATCTTTTTTTAACATCGTCTGATGATGAAATATTAGTTAATAAAACTACTAACTATAGATTCGTGTTTAGTAATCCACCTTGTATTGCACTGATTAAATATAGTACTTATATTTTGTATGCAAAAGCAATAATTATTATTTATTTTAACAAAAAAACAAAATTATCCAAATAATCAAGAAACATGTAAGTGATAAACTTAGAAATGAGGATATCCGCAGTAGAACCAGACTGACCGACATAGCCCAACGGATTGGTAAGCTGAAGTGGCAATGGGCCGGCCATATAGCTCGAAGAACCGACACCCGTTGGGGAAAAAACGTTCTCGAGTGGCAGCCTCGTACCGGTAGGCGTAGTGTAGGGCGACCCCCCACTAGATGGAGTGACGACCTGGTAAGACATGCAGGAAGTCGATGGATGCAGGTGGCTCAGGACCGTGTTTTGTGGCATACTTTGGGAGGGGGGGAGGCCTATGTTCAGCAGTGGACTTGTGAAGGGCTGTAATGATGATGATGATGGTGATGTAAATGATAAATAATAGTTACCACATTTTGATAACATAAAATTGTTCTTGAAGTTTTTTGATCTCACTTTCTGAATTGTTTAAGAAAGGATAAGAATATTTCACAGTTTCCATGTCTAGGCTAGTTATAGATATAGGAGATAAGTATGGGATCGATTTATTTAATACTTCGATCTTTATAACAACAATCGTCTTCTGTGATATAAAAGTTTAAATTCATTTTATTTTCGATTTTAATAGATTTAGTTGTAGATGGTAACAATTGAATTGTCTTAGAAAAACCAATACAGCTTTCATTTAAACTTAGGATACCAGTTCTTAAATATTAAAATCTTATCGGGGTAAAAGTTTCTTCGTATTTTATATAAAAATTCAAAACATTTTTATGCAAAGTTTAATTTACAGTTATTTATAAAATAACGGGTATTTTTGAAACGATCCCGAAAACAAATACAGACGATAGTACGAAGGCTACCTCTGATGATGGTACAAAAAGATAATCGATCAAGATGGAAATAAATAAATTATTACAACGTTTAATTAGCTTTATTCACGCTCTGTCGTGTTAGTACAGCTAAATTAAACAATATTTTTATTAAAAAAATGGAAATACATGAAAATAAAAGCAGCAGAGAAACTTCAATACCTAAAATCTAGCTGACAATCTCATCGTACGCGTGACGACACCGAATCCACTCGGTACTAATAACTAATAATTTACAACTTGTCTAAATACCTAACTTATCTACTTAACCTTCTATTTTGCCACTGTACTAGTCTCCACCTAGCCACTTTAATTCGAATTCACAGATTCAATATACTAAATAGTTGTTTGGATTCCCCGCTAATGTAAAATTTACTTAAATTATCCATCGTCTGTGTATGTTTATCATTCTGATGTATTCAGTCATGTACCTATTCTGATCAGATCAGTACTAATTAAACCTTTACGACATTCCGAACTTTAATTTTATAAGTTTAGGTATACCAACGACTAGTCTTCATATGGAATTTAGAAGTTATAGTTGTCATTTTTTAATACAATTAGACAATTAATTTATACCCTGACGCAACAAGCAGTTCGTTATTACAAAAATGATATTGAAATTAATAAACGTACCTAATTGGGTACTCAGTTACACAATTATAAACAAAGTTTCATCGTTATCTTTGATTTTGTATAACAAAATGGAAATGAAATGGTACTGAATAATTTAGTAGTAAAAATCAATTGCAACAATGGTCGATAGTTAACAAATCTATCAGAATTAATCTAAAAAATTATTTTTAATTGACTGTCCTTTTTCCATCCGTCCCATACTTTGAATTCAAAAAGAGGTAAGTCAAAACTATTAAAATTAATTCCAAGTTTTATTGTGATTGCCGCCTCTAATTCTTATTTCACTTGCAAATTTTAGTAAGTAAATTTCGGTTTGGCAACGCCGCAACATGTGTGTGAAAGGGAAGGGTAGAGTGAGCGTAAATACAGTAATACCTAATGTATTGTTTCGTACCGAGCTCGATAAAAAGAGTTCAGCGTCCGCGCGTTTTTTGACCCTTTATCAGCTATTTCAGGTATTTCAGTTTCACTTTTGATTTTATGTAAAGGACTGACCATAAAACAGTTTTGACCCATTTGAAAAAGTGTGAGTACAAAAAAGCTCGATATTTGGGTAGGTACCACACGAGCTTACTGAAAGAAACCTAATGAATCATGTACTCATTTGAGATTCTCTATTGAAACGTAATGAACCGAACAATTTTTGAAAATATTGATCACTGGTGATGAAAAGTGAAAAAAAATCACCTACGACAAGAACGTGCGAAAAAAACCATGGTCAAAAGGTAGTCAAGTTCTACAGATTGTAGCGAAACCCGGATTAACACGCAATAAGGTGATGCTGTGTATATGGTGGGATTGTAAAGAAATGGCCCCGAGTTCCCGGCGCCCCCCTTAATGGGGCAGGGGTGCGAAGAATCTCCGGGAGGAAAACCGGCGACGAGGCTCGCCACCCGTCACGTTCTGTCTCTCGGAGGGGCGAAAAGAGGATTGCAGAGGCCCGTCTGGCTACGTTGAATGTATGTGGAGCAATGAATGATAAAATGGATGAAGTATGCGAGGTGATGTATGATAGAGGAATAGATTTGTTATGTGTAAATGAGACGAAACGGAAGGGAAAGGATGTCACTACACATGGCATGTATACCGCATACTGGTCTGGTGTAGACGAGCTCGAGCGGGCATGCCAGGGAGTAGGTATCATCCTATCAGAAAGAATGGTGCAATGTGTGAAAGAGTATGAATGTGTAAGCCCAAGACTGCTATGGATACGATTGAAAGTGGGCTTAAAGAAGTTGTTTGTGCTAGGGGTCTACGCCCCAGACATGTCTAAGCCCACTCATATCCGAGAGCAGTTTTGGGAAATGGTAAGGATGGTATTAATGAAATGTAAGGGAAATGAAAATGATGTTATGCTAGGAGATTTTAATGGAAGAGTTGGGGTGAGGAGGCTTGGTTATGAAAGGATATTGGGAACATTTGATGATGAAAGTATAAATGAGAATGGTGAAAGCCTCCTCACTGTATGTATGGAAAAGAATCTTTTTGTGACGAACACTTTCTTTCGCCACAAGAGGATTCACATGTATACTTGGGAAAGAGGAGATGATAGAAGCATGATAGATTTCATAATTGTGGATGAAAGATTGAAGGGCGCAGTGGTGGATACAAGGGTTTACCGGGGGTCAAACGTAGGAACGGATCATTTTTTGGTTTTATGCCGAATTAATGGTCTATTCAGGCGGTGGCGCCATCGGTCATCTGTGTCTACCTACCTACCACTGCCTCTACCACTGTGACTACCACTGCGTTACAGCGTATTAGAACAGAAAGATTACAAGATGAAGGTGAAAAAAACAAGTTTAAATGTAGACTGAAAGAAAACGTAAGTGGTTTGGATGAATTATGTATGAATGAGTTAGACTTGGAGAATGTATGGCAAAATGTTAAGAAAGGTTTAGTAGATGCAGCTACCGAAGTATGTGGTGTTAGTAAAAGAAAGAATGAAAGGAAAAATAATACTTTGTGGTGGGATGATGAGATACGTACGGAAGTTGAAGCAAAGAAGAGAGCATGGCTAGATTTACTAGCAACTAAGGCTGGTAATTCTAGCGGTACGAATGATGATTTTGAAAGAAAAAAGGCAGTCTTTAGACATCTAAATAAAAGAGTAAAAGAAGTAGTTGAAAGGAAAAAGCAAGAAAGAACGGATAAGAATGATAGAAGAATATCGGATAACTTCCAGGCAAATATTAAAATGTTCTGGAAACTCGTAAGAACTGCCAGGGGACGTTCAAAACAGCCTATAATGAATGCTATAAGAGATGAGAATGGCTATATTCTGAATGATGAAGTTTTGAGTTTAAAGAGATGGAAGGAATATTTTGAAAGCATGTTTATGAGTGAGGAGACAACGTATGAACTGAATGAAATAGGAACTCCGAAAGAAGAGGAAGGAGGTAGCGAGATAAGTATAGATGAAATAATGAAAGCAATGAAAAGCATGAAAGCAGGTAAGGCTGCCGGTTATGATAGAGTTTCACTCGAAATGCTAAGGGCTGGAGAGGAAGTGGTGGCAGGCCTGCTGCACACCTTGTTTAATTTATGCTGGGAACTGAAGCGGGTACCGGGAGACTGGTGCAAAGCCGTGATAGTCCCAGTATATAAGGGAAAAGGGTCACAGCAGGACTGTAAAAACTACCGCGGTATCAGCCTTCTTAGCATCGTGGGAAAATTGTATGCCAAGGTACTAATTGAAAGGGTCATGAAAGAAACCGATGGAAAAATTTGGGATGTGCAAGCGGGATTTAGAAAGGGAATGGGATGTACAGATCAAGTCTTCTCCATGCGCATGATCGCGGAGAAGTTTTTGGCCAAAAACCAAAAGGTTTTTTGTGCGTTCATGGACTTGGAGAGGGCCTATGACAGAGTGGATAGGAATGTGCTATGGCAAACACTGAACTCATTTGGGTTGAGCGCTGGCTTGATACAGGCATTGGAATCTCTTTATAGGGACTCTAGTGCTTGTGTTAGGATCAACGGGGTCTACTCCGACTGGTTTGGCATCCATAAAGGTGTCAGACAGGGCTGTGTGGCTTCCCCGTGGTTGTTCAACCTATTTATGGACAGTTGTTTGCAAAATTTGAAAGTTGAAGAATGCGGATTAAGAATGGGTGAGTTAACCATCAAATGCCTTTTGTACGCCGATGATCAAGTTATTCTTGCGTCGTCAGCGGCTGAGTTGCAAATGATGGTTACATTAATGAACAGATCATTATAAGAAAGGGGTATGAAAGTGAACGCAAGTAAGACGAAAATTATGGTTTTTGAAAGAGATGAAAGTAAAACGATATGTGAAATAAGAATAGATGGGGAGTTGATCGAGCAAGTAGATGAGTTTGTATATTTGGGTTGCGTATTTAGCAGGGATGGGAGATATGATAAGGATATAGAACGACGAGTGAACGCAGGAAACAGAGTAAATGGGGCCCTGCACTCTATTGTGAAGAGTCAAAATGTGTCAAAAAAAGGCACGTATGGCAATTCACAATGCTGTGTTGGTCCCTACTTTAACGTATGGTAGTGAAAGTTGGGTGTGGCAGAAGAAGCACGAGAGTAGAATAAATGCAGTAGAAATGCGGTCGTTAAGGAGTATGTTAGGGCTGAATCTGCATGACAGGGTGAAGAATTGTGTGATAAGAGAAGAGTGTGGTTTGCAAGATGATGTTGTGACCAGGATTAAGAAAGGAATGCTTCGGTGGTTTGGTCATGTGGAAAGAATGGATGAGGAAAGAGTGACAAAGAAAATTTATGTTGCAGAAGTGAATGGCAGAGTCGGAAAGGGACGTCCTAGGCGAAAATTTATCGACCAAATTGGCGATTTATTGAAAACGGGCCAAATTAGGAGTACCCTTAACCGACGAGCATGCATGCGTAGATGTATGGATGTGAAGGAGGCGAGAGAGGTGTGTCAGGATCGTGCCAAATGGAAGTCTGTAGGCTCTGCCTACCCCTCTGGGTGACAGGCGTGAGTGTTTATGTATGTAAGGTCGTCGTGTCGTTTATTATGATCTTTTATCGCCAGCCAAAACTATCGATTAGGATCTCTACTGCCAACAAGCTATGAGACTCAAGCAAGAAATTAAGAAAAAACCCAGAATTGATCAACAGAAAATGAGTGGTTTTTCATCATAATAACGCCAGACCATACACATCTTTGGCCACTCAGCAAAAATTGAGAGAGCTTGGTTGAGATGTGTTATTGCATCCACTATATAGTCCTGACCTTGCAACCTCAGATTTTCATCTGTTTCGGTCTCTTCAAAGAATTCTTCTTTGGGTAGTCGTGGGTCAACATCAAGAGAGTAGTGTCAAAACTACTTGTCACATTGTTTTATTCAAAACTCTAAAGATTAAAATTATTTTCAAAGCCTACAAGATGGCAATAAGTTATCGAACAAATAATTACTACTACTATTAAAAATTATTACTACTATTAAAAGTAATTAATCGTTGAAAAAAAATCTCTTGAATTTGTATATAAAATACGAAGAAAATTTTCCCCTGACGTTAAAGTTAATTTACATTTTTCAGATTGTCGATTTTTCCATAATAGTTTAGAGTTACGTACATTGAGATGATAACGCTGATAATGTTACTTCGGTTAACAATTTTCTTTCATACGAAGGATTCTTAATTGTAGAAAATATAGAAATATAGAATAGGACATATAAAATATTTATTACTGATAATATTGCAATCGTTAAAATTATCTAACAAATTTTGACTGAGTCTATCATCTGTTATTTCGAGGTAAGAATTTGTAGGTTCAATTAGAGCGAAAGAGTTATGATTATTAGGATTATGAGGAGTTGTTAAGGGTATGCATTTGTATACAAGTGGTAAGTTTAAAAATTTTGTACATCCAACGTCAATATAAATAAAATGATACAATACATCGTGAATGTAGTCGAAGTCAATTAAATACGCATTATTTAAGGATAACTCAAAACTAGATATTGATCAAGTTTATGTGGAACCACATGAGAAGCATCATTTAAAATAGAAAAAAGAAACTAGAACATCGATTTTTTTCATAAAAACAGTTATTGATGTAACAAATTTTATTAAATCCATTTACAAAATTAAAACATAGTAGGGTTATGTAATGAACCACCCTCAGTAATTCAATTACAATTTAGTTCTTTAATCTCCCTAGGAAGTTTCAAATTACCGGAAACAATGGCACACAAAAGAATTAATTTACGAAAACTTTTACGTTCTAATTTTACAAACCCTGAAAAAGAAGTTTACATAAGAATGGCAACCATGTTGAGTTAGACAGTTTTAAATTAAAAAAGACTTAATGTAGGTACTAAGGTTCAAAAATATTCGTAATATATTAAGGGGATACGTTGAAAATAAATCATAGTTTTGGGGCGTGGCTTATTTTCGTCGGTGAAACTCAAGGACAACTGAGGGAGTGTCAAAATGAAAGTGATGCAATGACTTCATAATACGCAAATTATGAGATAGCTATACCGAGCTCGCGCTCACAAAAAAATAAGTAAGCGTCCACCTTAACTGTACTTTACTGTACACGTGAGTTTAGAATAATAACCGACTAAGTCAGTCTTAATTGCACATTATCCTAAAATAAACTGTTGATAAACAATGTTCTCTAGACCGAATTTCGGTCACAGTTATCGCGACGAAGACTAGAAATCTGCGCACGATAGAATGACAGTGCACGAGTGTGTGCGAAAACTAGAAAAAAACAAATTAAAATCATCAAAATCAGTTCACCTAGAAAAACGTTCTGAGGTAACATACAACTATACAGGGTGGCCGGACAATTGATGTCATAAATTTTTTTTAGGTCCGGCAGGTCGTGGGGTATTCGACTTACTACCATGTATGTTCCGCGATTTTTGATAGTTTTCGAGTTATATTTTTCTTTAAATTTTTTGGTAAATTTCGACTTGACCGTCTTCAAAAATTAAAAAAAATTATTTGAAGATTTTTTTCAGATTTTTTATTTTTGCAAATGAGTCTTCATGAGTTGTCCTTTTACGCATAAAATAATCAACTTCGATTCTTTACTAAAAGTGATGAAATGTTTGGTCTAAAGTTAAAAATTTACGTTTTGTGAGTTATTTCTTAAATTTTTAACTTTAAATTAAAAATCTAAAAAGGCGGAAATTCAAAATTTAAGCCTGTCTGAAAAATGCGCCAGGCTCTTATCTTTCATAATCATAAAAAAAATTACTACTTAAAAGGACTTATTTGGCTAAAATCGGTCTTCAAAGACAGCAAGTTGGAAAATTATTAAAATTAGCCAACTAAATTTTTTGCCATAATCATCTTTCATGAGACTAATTACTTTGTTAAGTACTAAAAATAACTGCACATCACTTTGGTTTAAACATTTGGACGTTTTCGGGTCATTTAAAAATTTTGAAGTGGTATTAAATTTTTCACTTTTAGTTTAAAATTTGATGCAAAACGTCTGTCGCGGATCATGGATTATAAACAGGGTAACTTTTTACCTGCAATAACAAAAGGATAATAAGAGACCATATTGCTATCTCTCTCAGTCTTGATGGCGTGAGGGGCCGAGTGCAACCGAATAAACGAAAAACAAGTTCGTTAGCTACGAACCAACTTCAGTGGTGTTCACATTGTGTTCGCTGCTACTTGTGTCGCCATTTTGTTTGCCTCTGCTCTCGGACTCCGCCATTTCTTACTTGTTTGACTACTTTGCTCGTTTACTGGACTCTGTTTTACATTCTGATTTAGACGTTGTCTAGAAACGGCATTGAAGCAGCGCGTCTGTATCGCGAACAACTCCAACGTCGTCGTGGGCCGCAACCGCCGTTTTATCCCGACCATCGTATTTTTATTAACACTCACAGTACCTTGAAGGCAGGCCGCATTTCTGGTCAACGCGGAAATCAGAAATCGCGGAATCCTTAGAGCAGACCCTGATCGCAGAGAAGTGGTGCTGAAAGAGGTTGAGAGAAATCCGTCAACGAGTACGAGAGCTATGGCTCGTGCTCTGGACATCCCAAGGTCTTCTATCCAAAGCATACTTCACGAAGAAGGATACCACGCGTACCACATTTGACGAGTCCAAAGTTTACTACCTGGAGTCTATCAATTGCGCATTAATTTTTGCCAAACCATGTTACAAAAACATGAAGAGGATCCTGGTTTTTTCGATAAAGTACTATGGTCGGATGAATCAAAGTTTGAGCGATGTGGGATATTCAATTTCCATAATTGCCACACGTGGGCGATTGAAAATCCACACTCTGCGAGAGCTTCAACGTTCAAACATCGTTTTAGCGTTGATTTGCGGTTTAGGGTCCTCAATGGCGAGTTAATCGGTCCATTTGAGTTGCCGAGCAGACTTGATGGAACAATCTACAAAAAATTCTTGGAAAATGAACTTCCATTTTTGCTGGAAGACGTAAATCTTGAACTTAGACGCAGTATGATGTTCCAAAATGACGGCGCCCCTTGTCACTACGCCGTACAAGTACGAAATTTCTTAAATACAACGTGGCCTCCACGGTCACCGGACCTTAATCCCATAGATTTTTTTTTCATTTGGGGCTCATACTACAAGGAAGTAGCTTACGCTCGTGAATGTCACAATGAACAAGAATTAGGGCAGAAACTTTGCGAAGCCCAACGTGTGGTCAGGGATAACAGAGAAGCTTTTAGAAGACTGAAACGCAATTTTTTACGCAGGTGTAGGTCATGCATTGCTGCTAGAGGTGGTCACTTCGAAAATTTACTGTAAAGTTTAAAAAATAAATTCTACATTTTCATCTACTTTTTACATTATCGTTAATTTTCCTTGATCAATCTGTGGCCGTAGAAGGAAAAGGGGAGATCTCCCGCCGGGCAAGGTGTTCTGCCCGGGGGAGCGGCTCACACTCCTTGTGATAGTTCGGAGATGTTCTATATATGCTGTTTATGATTCGGAATGTTGATAGCGTGTTTTCGGCTTCGGTGCGTTTCACTTGCGGCGCGACGACAGCGCCGCTACATCACCCCCTGCTCAGACCGGAGGTCGATAGTGCAGCCTCGTTGCCGACGAATGTGCAAGTGCCAGGAGATTGCCTTGTAGTCTGCGGTGAGTTGAGAAGAAGGCAAGTAATCTGCGAGAGTGCCGTGAAGCAGAGGCGAGCAGTAAGGCTCAGAGCCGTGCCGAACACTGTATAGCGCAGAGAGTAGCTTGAAGGAACAGGAAGCATTATTATTCCAGTGCTGCGATGAACCTTGTGAAGCTAGATGGCTTGCAGGATATGAAGACTGCAGACAATATCTGCTCGGGAGCGAATGGGTGGGGTATTCTATGACGATGATGAAGCTTGAAGTTTCCGAAGGTTGTCGGTTGCGTGTATTCAAGATCACGTCGGGGTCACCACTGTGGCCGTAGAAGGAAAAGGGGAGATCTCCCGCCGGGCAAGGTGTTCTGCCCGGGGAGCGGCTCACACTCCTTGTGATAGTTCGGAGATGTTCTATATATGCTGTTTATGATTCGGAATGTTGATAGCGTGTTTTCGGCTTCGGTGTGTTTCGCTTGCGGCGCGACGACAGCGCCGCTACAAATCTTATTTTCCAACATTCTCTCATCTTTAATTAGCCTCATGAATGATGATTATGGCAAAAAATTAAGTTGGCTAATTTTAATAATTTTCCAACTTGCTGTCTTTGAAGACCGACTTTAGCCAAATAAGTCCTATTAAGTACTAATTTTTTTATGATTATGAAAGCTGGGAGTCTGGCGCATATTTCAGACAGGCTTAGATTTCGAATTTCCACCCTTTTAGATTTTTAATTTAAAGTTAAAAATTTAAGACATAACTCACAAAATGTAAATTTTTAAGATTAGACCAAAAATTTCTTTACTTTTAGTAAAGATACGAAGTTGATTATTTTATGCGTAAAAGGACAACTTATGAAGACTCATTTGCAAAAATAAAAAATCTCAAAAAAGTCTTCAATTTTTTTTTTAATTTTTTAAGACAGTCAAATCGAAATTTACCAAAAAAATTTAAGAAAATTATAACTCGAAAACTATCAAAAATCGCGGAACATACATGGGGGTAAGTCGAATACCCCACGACCTGCCGGACCTAAAAAAAAATTTATGACGTCAATTGTCCGGCCATCCTGTATACAGTCAATGCAGTCGATTTGAGTACCTCCTGTTTTTTTTTAAGATGGTTAAAAATGAACTTTAAAGAATGCGTAATATGAAAATTATTCTTTTACTATAATAAAAAGATGTGAGTTTTGAAATATCTATCAAAGTATATATATAAATATCATTGAGCTATTATGTACTACGTACTAGAGGAGACACTGCATTCAGCTACTCTGTTCCACTCAACTGCGGTGTATGCACTGCACTTTAATCAGTCACTCGCTAGGCGCATGTAGAGTTGTCACGTGTTGTGTTGATTTAAAAAAAAATCTCTTGATAAAAATATGCCTTCGTGTGTACTTAGGTATTGCACAAATAATTCAAGAAATGTCAGTAAAAGCCAAGGAATTACTTTTCATCGGTGAGTAGATATTTAATTATTAAAAAAAGCATTATTGATTAATTATTAAACAAATTATTCCTTTGACGCCAATTTGTGTCATGAAATATAGATTATGAAATTTATTTGTTCAGATGCGACATTTTTGCGAGCAAGTGTAGGGCGATTATATTACGTACAATTTTTTTTGTAGAAACAAATAGAATTATTTATAATTAAGCTAAATTAATTACGTTTATATTTCCTGATTATTCTTTTTATTTTATTTTTAGGTTTCCACGTCCAAGCCACGAAAACAGAGAAAAGTGGATTAAATTCGTCCAAAATAATCGTAGGGAAGAGACGTGGTTACCAACAATTCACACATACATTTGTTCTTTGCATTTTAGGGAAGAGGATAAATATAGTACGAAGAAAGGAAGAAATTTTCTGAAAAAGTCTGCAGTACCTTGTATAGATGTAAGTGATGAATGTTTATTATATATACTATTGTAACAATAGAAATGTAGAGATAAAAAAAAACTTTTTAAAATAAATAATTATATTTTAAAATACTAAAGTAAATAACTAACTTAAATACTCTCAATTTTGTTTAGTCGATAAATTCTGATGTTTTTCAGCCTAGGGGTATTGATGAATCAATGGAATCAATGAATCAACAAGCAATGGATCCTATATCGATACCAGTGAGCGACTCAGAATCGATTTTCGATAGTCCTAGGAAAATTATCTTGAAACGAAAACTTCAAAACGTCACTATAGTTAAGAAAAAATTACAAAAAAAATTAAAAAAAAATTCAGCGGCAAAATAGAAGTTTCAAGAAGAAATGTGAATCTTTAACTGGTATTATAAAATCCGTGAGAAAGAAATTTTGTCTGGATAGAATAGCCGAGACTAATATAATGGCTAAAGCAAAAGTTTTTGAACTAAATAAGAAGTTTTTTAAATTAAAGAAACAGAAAGGACAATATTTGAAATATACACCGACTCTGCGTAAATTTGCCTTAACATTGCATTATTACTCACCAGCGGCTTACAAATATGTAAGACAAATTTACAGTAACGCTCTTCCACATCCACGTACTCTCTGTCGATGGTATGGATCAGTCAACGCTGAACCAGGGTTCACCAATGAAGCATTTCAAGCTTTAAAAATCAAATGTAACGTAACAGAACAACCGGTAGTGTGCACGTTGATCTTTGATGAGATGGCCATTCGTAGGCAAAAATTATTTCATAATCAACAGAATGTCGGTGCTGTTAATTTTAGCGCAGGTCCACAAGAAGCTGACGAAGAAGTTGCATCACAGGCTTTGGTGTTTATGTTAGTCTCACTAACGGAAAATTGGAAACTGCCTGTAGGCTACTTTTTAACTTCCAGTATAAACGCTGAAACCAAGGCTAATTTAATAACAACATGTTTACAAAAATGTCATGAAGTTGGAGTAACGGTCGCAAGCCTTACATTCGATGGTTGCCCTGCAAACTTCTCCACTGCCGAAATTCTAGGTTGTGAACTAACTGATTTGAATAACATTAAGACTGATTTTCCGCACCCGTCAACTCAAGAAAAAATTTGTGTATTTTTAGATCCATGTCATGTAATCAAATTAATTCGAAACACCTTTGAGAGAAAAAGAATATTATTTGATGAAGATGGCAAAAAAAGTGAGATGGGAATTGCTTATAAATCTGAATAAACTTCAACAAAATGAGGGTCTGAGATTTGGTAACAAACTAACACCGCGTCACATCCATTTTAGAAACCAAGTTATGAAAGTTAAACTAGCTACGCAATTAATGAGCATGAGTGTGGCAAAAGCGCTGGTTCTTTGTGATGAAGTATTAAAGTCAACGCGGTTTCTGGATTCGTCAGCAACTGTAAATTTTATAACTATAATGAACAATTTTTTTGATACAATGAACTCGAGAAAGTGCCATTTTTATGGATTTAAACGTCCATTAGATGAATGTAACAAATCTACAATATTTTCATTTTTAAATAGTGTGAAGGATTATATACTGAACTTGAAATTTCATGTAAAATCTAGAAGAGTTATAAAAAGAAAAAAATTTTGAACCTCAAATAAAATTGTCGATAGCAAAAAAAGAAAATTGTAGAGTCACCAAATAAAACGGGGTTCGTTGGCGCAATTATCTGCATAGAATCTCTGAAAACACTTTACAAACATCTAGTTGAAGAAAAACAGTTTGTCAAATTTATTTCCACTTACCGACTCAGTCAAGATCATTTGGAGTTATTTTTTGGAAATATAAGAAAACACGGTGGATACAATAATAATCCTAATGTTTTGCAATTCCGGGCTGCGTACAAAAAAACTCTAAATCACTTGGAACTACGATCATCATTTACTGGTAATTGTATCCCACTGGACAATTTCACTATTTTACAATGTTCTTCTACTGACATAATTAACAGCACAACACCCCTTAATAGACATGATGACCAACAATATGAAGTTTTATCATCTACCTGTATACTGAATTCTGATATTGAAGCCGAAAATAATTGTAACATATTTGCTGAGACACTAAATAAAGAACATGTTACGAGTAGTTCCCAATTGATTGTTGGATACATTTCTGGATATATAGCCAGAATTTTAACAAAATTATTAAAATGCGAAGAATGCGTAAATAGCTTAATCACGACAGAAAAGCTGCCACACCACAAATTGATAACCATCAAAGATATGGGTGGCTTATGCTACTCTACTGGCGATGTGTATAAAATATGTTTGACCACGGAAACCGTGATACGAAAACTTATAAGACAAAGAATAAAATATAACTTCAATTTCATTATTGTTAAAACTTTAGAATTTTTCATTGAAAAAGAGGTATTTACATCCTTAATTCAACATTCATTTAATCAGCCAAGTACTTTCAATCACAGGGTTCACTTGATTCGGGCTATCATAAATAAATACACAAATATTCGTTTAAAACACGAAGCAAAAACTGATCAAGATAAAGAATATTTATCTAAACGGCAAAAATTAACTAAACTCATATTGTTTAAAGGCACTTAATAAAGTTTATTTTTTATTTTTACCAAAACATTTATAAATTTAATAATTGAAATTAATTTTCAGCAAAAAGAAAACAAATAAGTGATTTAAATAAATATATTTCATTTGCTTCGATTCCTTTCATTTTATATAGTTATCTTTTAAAATATTCATATAAACATGTAATTCAAATGCAATTGTGATAATATTATTTATTATCGTATTAATTTACCTCTTAATATTCAAAATAATTGACAAATTATTTAAATTTTAACTCGTTTTAATAAATTTACTACAATTTATGTAATTTAAATAAACAATAGTTATTAATTACATACTGATCATTCTACCTAACTAATCTATGATGACAAAAAACCGCGCATGCGCGACTCTACTATTACCGCGCATGCGCGAAGAAATAGAGTAGCGCACAATTTTTGTTTGGAATAGCTTCTCTAGTACGTAGTACATTATAACTCAATGATAAATATGCATATATTTTCAACCGTTAGAGGTTACCGGAAGATCTAGTCGTCGTTCTATCGTTTGTTACTCTGTTTTAATAGCTCTGGAAATAAATTTGTAGAACTTATCACACTAGGATGGAAAATCTTTGCCTTAGAAAATAATATAGAGTTTAGTACATTATCTACAAAATTTTAAAAAAATAGTAGTCAAGGAGCTTTGTATTATATTAAGTAAAGCGTATATTCTAGAGATATGTAACAGTTCAATTATTATTTTAAACAATTTGAGGTAACACAATAATAGGTCTTTAACTATGAAATTTCCGTTCTGTAACTAGTACTGGCCATTTTAAATCAAAATAATTTTGTTTGGCTAAGAGTTCTAATTTCAAATTAATTTAAAATTCAAATATAAGTAAGTATAACATTGAAGTAATATGTACTTACGTACTAGAACAGCTATCTCAAACAAAAAATGTGCGCTACTTTGTGTTCGCGAGGTTGTTTTTTTATCTTATATATATCTATTTTTTATAGAATAAACATAGGTAGAATGACCCGTAGGTAATAGTAAATTGCATTGTTAAATAGGTAAATTATATCGAGAACAATATTTAAATTTTGTCATTTATTTTTTATATTATATTTGCTTATTTAATATAATATTACATGATATTATATCACAATTACATTTTAATGATATTTTTATCTGAATATTTTAAAAGGTATCTAAGTCAAATATAAAAAATATACTAAATGTATGTTTAACAAAACTTATTAACATAACATTTAAATTACAAATATATTTATTTAAATTATAATAAAAGTCGTTCATAAATACTGGGCACGCGAGAGTTAAAAATGGACGAATTTATACCACTTTGACTTTGATGTGGAAACCTAAAAATAAAATAAAAGAATAATAAGCAGCAGGGGCGTAGCTACCGCCGTATCAACCGTATCAATGATACGGGGCCCCCGGGCTAGAGGGGCCCCCAACGTATGTAATCAAATATTCGTAAAATGTTATCCACAAATCCACTAAACTAAACTCTTAGGCCGTACTTCCCGAAAAAAAATCATATCATTAAATAGTTCTCAACATGCCAGAAGATCTGTCAGAAATTTGTCCAATTTTCTGTAGTTTTTCCATAACAGAATATCTCGATAACAGAAAATTTTAATAATGTATTTTTTTATTAATAAGAATTTAAACATTTTTTGTTTGAAAGGTCAACGCCGAAATAAAAGGAGTATCTCACAGTTTTACAAATTCATTGGAATCTTGGCATAAAATAATTTAAAATGAAGATAAACATTCATTACTAACGTTTTTTTTTTTTTGGAATTCTTGCTAAATACGTACCAGTTATTTTCAAACGAAATGTTGAAGTATTTCAACAAGAGAAACCATGAAGGTTAGAGAACCTTCATGAAGAGAAACTCAGCTGACAGCTGAAAGAAGTTTTTGAAATAAAACTGATAAAAAAATTATCTAAGTACCTCCATGGGACAGAAAAGGCTATCGAACTTACACTATTATCTATCTAGGCAGGCAGTTATGACCGATGACGAGATGTTCGCCATTATAATGGGTCGGGTGAAAAGTTTCGTCGTATTTTGTTTGTATAAAATTGAAGAAAATCTCTTTGGTTATACTGTTTGTATCTGGCTGGTTTTAATTTAAAAAGAGAAAGAAAGAGTAAAAAACACTGCCGCCATTTTTCAATTATTTTTCTGTCTGCCAAAATTAGTGAATCCAACGAAGAAATTCGACACATTTTGAAGTTTTATTACAAAAAAGGATGCAGCTCGCTCTGGCCACCTTCATTCGAATAAATTCGATGCCTTTTTTGAAAAAGTGGAGGAATTAGCTCTACAACATAGCCTTAGAATTGAAGATTGACCACAAAACAGTTTTGACCCATTTGAGAGTTTGGCTATACAAAAAAGTTCGACATTTAGGTATCACACGAGCTCACTGAAAGAAACCCAAGGAATCGTATACTCATTTGCGATTCTCTATTGAAATGTAATTAAACTGAACCATTTATACAAAGCTTAATCACTGACGATGTGAGTGGATTACCTGCGACAAGATCGTACGAAAAAGATCGTGGTCAAAGGGTCCACAGACACGCAATAAGGTGATGCTTTTTGTATGGTAGGATAAGAAGGGCATCGTTTATTACGAGCTTTTATAGCTGGACAAAACCATTGATTTGGATCTCTACTACCAACAACTTCTAAGACTCAAGCAAGAAATCGAGAAAAAATGGCCACAATAAATCATCAAAAAAAGGAGTGGTCTTTCATCATGATAACGCCAGACCACACAATCTTTAGTCACTCAGCAAACATTGCGGGATTATGTCATCTACCTACAAGATGGCCACAAGTTATCGAACAAAATGGCACATATTCGTACATTTGTTATATTTAAATGTAATGGAACTTTGAAAAAAAAATGTGTATATGAAATACGCAGAAACTTTTTCCGCGACCTATTAAGTTTGCCAAACTAGAGAAGAAAAGCTTATATTTGATTTTAATTGTTTGGCTAGCTAGGTTCTTAGTAGTATTCATTATAATTACTAACCTATATACAATCAATTTTTTCAATTCAATGCGAGCGGTTTCGGACCTTTCGTTGGGCCCTCCAACAAATTTTGATACAGGGCCCCTCTAAAGCACGCTACACCACGGATAAGCAGATTTAAACATGGAAAAATTTGCCAAATTATAATAACTTAATGTTTCTACAAAAAAATGTGTATAATAATATATTCGTCCTGTACTTAAGTACCCACAGAAACGTCGCATCTGAACATATTAATTTCATAATCTATATTCCTGACACGAGATGGCTTCTAGGAATAGTTTGTTTTATTATTAATATATAATACTTTTTTATTGATTAAGTATCTTATTTAACCGATGAAAGTAATTCCTTGGTTTTTACTGACATTTCTTGAATTATTTGTGCAATATCTAAGTACACACGACGGCATATTTTTATCAAGAGATTTTTTAAATCAACACAACACGTGACAACTCGATAAGCGCCTAGCGAGTGACTGATTAAAGTGCGGTTTATGCACCGCAGTTGAGTGGAACAGAGTAGCTGAATGCAGTGTCGCCTCTAGTACGTAGTACATAATAGCTCAATGAAGTATACCTAATATTGAGTCGGCGCCAAACAAGCAAACGATACGCCCCTTAGCCGGAAAATGCCGAGCTTTCACGAAATTAATGTCAGCGAGACAGCAAACCGAACGGTCACACATGTGAGGGCACAGTTGTTGCGAGCGGTAGAGCGGAGAGTGTATTTTTTGAAATGTAATGTTTATTGCTGAAAATTTCAAGTTGCATTTTTAATTTAATTTCGTTATTTCTTTAAATTTAAGGTAATTTAGTGATCTTTGTTCATTGATTGCAGTAGCGAATTCACAGATTTGCCGCCAGTAGGCTATTCAAATTTTTCCGCTCCTACCGACTTCTACAAGTCGATATCCTAATTCACAATTATATGCATTTATTTTCTTAATGAAATTGTAACTTTACGACTTGTGCACTATAGTGTGATTGTGAACTAGGGGATCGATAAGTCAGTTCCTATTTTTTTTTATGGAAGAGGGGGCAAACGAGTATGCGGCTCACCTGATGTTAAGTGACTACCGCCGCCCATGATCAACCGCAACACCAGGGGAATTGCAGGTGCGTTGCCAGCCCTTTAGAAAGGAGTAAGCTCTTTTCTTGAAGGTCCCCAGGTCGTATCGGTCCGGAAAAATCGCCGGTGGTAAACTATTCCACAGAGAGGTTGTACGCGGAAGAAAAGTCCTTTTGAAACGTACTGTGGTTAACCGCCAAGGATCCAGATGGTGTGGATGGTATCGGGACGTTTGCCGCGTAGTGCGTTCACGAAATTTGGCGGCTGGGATTAATCCGAACAATTACTCAGAGCACTCTCCATGGTATATGCGAAATAAAATGCAAAGAGATGCAACATCTCTTCGCAGTGCCAGTGAATCGAGCCGATCGGAAAGCACTCGGTCGTCGACGATTCGAGCCGCTCTGCGCTGGATGCGGTCAAGTGGAAGGAGCTGATACTGGGGAGCCCCAGCTCAGAGATGGGAACAGTATTCCATGTGCGGCCGAACCTGCGCCTTGTAAAGTCGCAGACGGTGTGTCGGCATGAAGTACTGTCCCGCTCTGCTGAGCACGCCAAGCTTTTTAGAGGCCAATTTGGCCTTATCTTCCAAGTGACCACGAAACTGCACGTCACACGATATGTCAACGCCGAGGATTCCGATACTGGCTGAGGCAGCAAGGGGAGTGCCTTGAAACTGAGGAGATACGACAAAGGGGTTCATTTTAGCGGTTAACGCGCAAACTTGTGTCTTCTGGGGGTTAAACTGGACTAGATTTTCATCATTTTTTTTTTCATCACAGCCCTTCACAAGTCCACTGCTGAACATAGGCCTCCCCCAAGTAATGCCACAGCGCACGGTCCTGAGCCACCTGCATCCATCGACTTCCTGCATATCTTACCAGGTCGTCACTCCATCTAGTGGGGGGTCGCCCTACACTACGCCTACCGGTACGAGGCTGCCACTCGAGAACCTTTCTTCCCCATCGGTTATCGGTTCTTCGAGCTATATGGCCGGCCCATTGCCACTTCAGCTTACTAATCCGTTGGGCTATGTCGGTCAATCTGGTTTTACTGCGGATATCCTCATTTCTGAGTCTATCACGCAGAGAAACTCCGAGCATAGCCCTCTCCATAGCTCGCTGAGCGACCTTGAGCGTCCTCATACGGCCAGCAGTGAAGGACCACGTCTCTGATCCGTAAGTCATCACTGGCAACACGCACTGGTTGTACACTTTAGTTTTCAGAGATTGAGGTATACCTGACGAGAAGATATGTCGTAATTTCCCGAACGCTGCCCAGCCGAGTTGAATCCGTCGATTGACCTCTCGGTCGAAGTTGGACTTACCTAGTCGGAATATTTGTCCCAGGTAAACGTACTCGTCAACAACTTCGAGCATAGTGCTTCCAACAACTACCGGCATAGGTGTGACATGGACATTAAACATAATCTTTGTTTTGTCCATGTTCATCTTAAGACCTATCCGTTGGGAGGCACTATTGAGGTCATTGAGCATAGTGCTTAAGTCCTCCAGCGATTCTGCCATAAGGACTATATCGTCGGCAAATCGAAGGTGGGTGATGTACTCGCCATTGATGTTAATACCGTATCCTTTCCAGTCCAGTAGCTTGAAAACGTCTTCCAAAGCAGCGGTGAAGAGTTTCGGGGATATAACGTCACCCTGTCTTACACCTCTCTGCAGTTGGATAGGTTTCGAGCTCTGGTTCTGTACTCGGATAGCCATCGTAGCCCTACTGTACAAACACTTCAGCACTTCGATATACCGACAGTCAACTTGGCACCGCTGAAGGGACTGCAGCACCGCCCAAATTTCGACGGAATCAAAGGCTTTCTCATAGTCCACATACGCCAGGCAAAGTGGCAAATTGTACTCTTCAGTCTTCTGTACAATCTGCCGCAGGGTATGTATGTGGTCTATGGTACTGAAGCCTTTTCGGAAACCGGCTTGTTCGGGAGGCTGGAAGTCGTCGAGTCTGCTTGCGAGACGATTCGTAATGACTCTCGAAAACAGCACGTAGACGCGGCTTAGAAGGGAAATCGGTCTGTAGTTCTTCAAGAGAGCGTTGTCGCCTTTCTTAAAGAACAAGACCACCGCACTTCTGCTCCACGCCTCTGGAGTAGTGCCACCATGGAGGACGGAATTGAAGAGCTTCTGAAGGACTTCAAGTACCGGTGTTCCACCCGCTTTCAGAAGCTCCGCTGTAATTCCATCCTCGCCTGGGGCCCTGCCCGACTAGATTTGGTCGCCCCCAATCCAAGACTCTGTTCAGCAAAGACTCAACTTCAGACACAAGTTTGTCCCGGCACTCGGAGACGTTTTCCCGAGAAATATTGGCTCGGCCGGTGTAAAGAGCATCACCAGTGCTGTCATCTGCATAGCAATGAATGTTACGGGTTTGCAACATATCATTGATATGCAGAAGAAACAGCGTTGGCGATAGCACGCAGCCTTGTGGAACACCAGCATTAATAGGCTGCAATCGGAGCTTGCACCGTCCATAACAACCTTGATGTTCCGATCTGCAAGAAAGCTGGTGATCCAATCGCACAATTTCTCGGGAAACCCATAGGAAGGGAGTTTCGAAAGAAGCGCTTTGTGCCAAACCCGATCGAAGGCCTTCGCAATGTCCAAACTAATGGCCAATGCCTCCCCCTTGGACTCTATTGCCTCGGCCCATCTATAAGTTAGGTAGACCAGAACATCACCAGCTGACCGACCACGGCGAAAACCATATTGGCGGTCACTTATCAGCTGGTGGTCCTCAAGGTACCTCATGAGCTGGCAGTTTACAATAGACTTCATTGTTTTGGAGAACAAGGAGGTGATGGCGATAGGCCGGTAGTTGGACAGGTCTGAGCAGTTGCCTTTTTTAGGGATCGGGTGGACGAAAGCCGTCTTCCATGATTTTGGGACCTCGCCTAGGGAGTAGGAGTACCGGAAAAGACGCGTTAAAACTGGTGCCAACTCTGGAGCACACGTCCTCAGCACAATTGGGGGGATTCCGTCAGGCCCACTCGACTTGTGGATGTCCAGGGAGAGGAGTACTTTGCGAACCGAGCGCTGTGTGAACTGCACTTCCGGCATGGAGCACTCACACCGCGGGATGGTTGGCGGCGTACTCCCCCGTCATCGAGAGTCGAGTTGGACGCAAAGAAAGAGCCTAGAAGATCGGCTTTCTCCTTTGCGGTATGGGCCAATGAGTCGTCCTCCCTGTGCAGAGATGGAAAAGATGGCTGACAGAAATTCCCCTGGACAGCCTTGGTGAGAGACCAGAATGCACGGGTTCCAGAAGGAAGGCGAACTAGTTTCTCGCCAATTATGCCTATGTGCTCTGACTTTGCCTTGGCTCATGATGACTCAATGACTCTTTTGAAGGACCTAGAGGCGGAATTACACTTCTTTTTTATAGCTCTGGTGCTTACATCCCGGGACGCTGATGCGTCAGCTCAGGCTCGGTAGCACTCCTGCTTATAGCATGATGCTATTTTACAGGAGCGACCAAACCATGGCTGAGATTTGCCTCCAATGGGCACCACAGAGGAAGGAATAAAAGTGCCATACCCTGAAGTACCACATCAGCGACAGAATCCGCAACAACGTTGGGATCGTCCGGCGAGAAGCAAACCATATTATTTTCACAATTCAAAAATTTTGGTAAGATTGCACAAGAAATAGTTTCTGGGTATATTTTTGAGCCAATAAAAGCTCAAACATGTACTAAAAATAAGGCGGTGAGGTATGATTTAATGCTACTTACGTACAGTAAACAAAATTAAATAATTTTTATTGCACTTACACTTTGAAATCAAAGTATTCAATTTTACGTGGTAGAGCCATGCTGCAGCTGTATTATGGCTGTAACATGAATGCGTTGGCTCGACCGGGGAAGCCCCGCACTTATAGAATAACAGTGTAAAATAGCACCTCAACGCTGCTGTGTTTCGTACGGTGAGTCTAGAGAACCGGAACCCCTTTTACTGGAAACGAGGTATTCCATCTTAGTCCTCAGGTGTAACAACGTAACATCTGCATTTTGATTCTAAATCGAGGATAAATTTAGATGTCTATATGCCACAGCGTCCACTTATCATTGGGTGGACTGTGTGCTCGTCTGTCACCATTATTCTGTAAAAACATATCTGGTGATAAACCGACTGACGATGACGATGATGAAAATTAATAAATTAAGTTATGAAATTTTCGTAATACTGTCATGTGCGAGTTTTTATTCACAAAATCATCAAATATATCGTCGTATGAAATCTTGTTTAGCCTTTTTTGGCTTATGGTAGATAATTTTTCACTCGTTTTAACCCTTAACTTGGCAAACTTTATGATTTAATTAATTTTATATTTCTGTCATATTTTTGGGTTGATAGGTGCCAAATGGACAACTAAAAAATGTACCATGTTTAGTTTTGTTTTTATACCATGTATCTAATAATGCACACTACCAAGTATCCAGACATTCATCTTTGAAAATCCATGTAAATTATAGGATACATTACTGGGTAGGTATTAAATAAACATATATATTTTTTATAGAATAATTAATATATTTACTGTTTTAAACATATAATATCTATATCAAAATATTTAAAATCACAGTTTTCGAATTATAGTAGAAACAAAACTTCAACTTCTTTATTGTAATTGTTTTTTACCACAACAGTCACACAGTTATCACACACCTATAAATAATTACAAAACAAAAATATTAAAGCGTAATAATATAACAACATTATTACATAATGCGGTCGTATAATTTATGAGACCAATCAATAAATTTAAACATAAAAAGTCGCATGAAAATAAAAAATGCAAGTGACTTCAACTATATGCTTAATCTAAAATCAGCTACAATTCTTTCATTAGAAGTAATTTGCGAAAAAGCGCCGCAGTCTCGTTTTTTTTAAATTTTATCAAAAGGTAGCTTTTTGATTCCTTTACGCAAACGATTTGGTCTCACTGGAATGAGAACGTTCTCATTTCTCAGGTGATAAACTAATTCTATTGAGGTAAAAAAATATTTGATTAAATCACTTTACGGGCAGCCTCTTTGATTGTCTTGCTCAAAGCTATGACAACTTTAGCTTCCAATCCCATACTGTTTTCTTCTTCATTAAATTGATGAAATCGAAACGTGTCCTCTTCCCCATAAAGCAAAAATCATACACCATTCCAGATATTTCTGCTCTAACGAATATTTTAAATTAACATTTTCGAGGCTTAATTTGATGTATTTTTTGCGGGTACCAGCTCTCGTACCTTTATACGGCACCATCATTTCCACATTGAACCAGTCTTCCTCTTTAATATTTATACAATTTTGGCGATTGTTTTCTAACAGAGGTCTTATTTGTAATAAAGATAGTGTCGTGATATCTGCTATTTTTCTGTATCTGAGACCAATAATCCGTATAAGCTGGTAAACGAACGACACCCATGAGAATATTAATAGCAGTAAAATCATTTACTTCATCCAAAGTAAAATTCATGGCCATGCCCTTTATTTGCATATGATATAAATTACACAAATTACAATCACAAAGTTTGACATATTCTAATGCTGCGGCTACACTAACGAGAAATGTTGTTAATTATCGCGTTGATGGACGTTGAATGTAGGTGTGGCCACGAATTAACGCGATAATTTGACAACGGAATAACAATGCCGTTTCCCGTTTGACGATAACTCGAGTGGCGGTACATCAAAGGATTAACGAGCGAATTATCGCGTTGAAGCGGCCACATTACGCTTTGTCTCACTGTACACGACGAGCGCAACAGGGTTGCATGTATGGCTACGATGGAGCGGAAGAACAAAAAAAGTTATTACGTTTCTTGAGATTTTACAAACAGACCCATGTTTATGGGATCCTAGGCTCAAAAGTTTTAAGAATCTTGTATCGCAAAATGAGGCTATGCGACAAATTATGTAATTATAACCTTTTAAAACAACTATCGGAGAAATTAAAAAGAAGGTAAGCCTAGTGAGTTTTTATAGAACCCATTTAAACAAATATAAAAATTCTTCAAGGAACATTAACGCCAATTTTAACGCCGTTTTACGGCATTGAAATTGAAACGACGTTATCTGTTCAAGTGTCACTCACTTTATCGCGTTAAATTTAAGGCAATAATTGTTGCGTTTACGGGAATTGACGTTGCTCATTAGTGTAGCCGCAGCATAACAACGATTTTATGTCAGAACGTTCGTTGAATATTTTATCACTGATTTCAGCAGTGTATTTAAATCTTGCAGTTGTTCACATAACTTCATTTTTTTACTACAGTCTTTTTGACTAGGTGAACTCTTTTGCTGGATCCAATCGAGCAGCATTTGATGGCGATGGTACGGATAATATATGTGTAGAGCTATTAGCTATTGAAGAGATCGGTGCAAGTTTCGCTGGGACTATTACATTGGTTGGAGAAGCAGCAACACTGGACGTGGACAAATTACTCAACAAACTCACGTGACTCGTAATATCCTCCGTATTTTTGGCCGGGATTAATACCTCCCTGTAGTCGTCTTCACTTTGTAAGTTTTGTACCGGCCTAAAAAGTAAACAAACCGTTCATACATACATATACAGATAAATAAATACAATTTAAATAACATTTCGTACATGGTAATGTATCTGAAAATTCACAAAGTAAAATGTGGTCTCTAGTGTTGTAAGTGTGGCAATGTGTCCTATGGTGCACACTCCAAAAGTCAGGTCATAGTACCTGATCTTGGCGATGTGCATTTGTAGATACATGAACATTGACAGTAATATTTTAGATAGAAATTATTATTGTTCGATCAAAATCTTTTACATAACCAAAACAATATACATTCAATTACATAATTATCACATATATCTGTAGTAGCAACTATATTTTGATAGGATTTTAATCGATTCTTACCTTATAACTCGTAGACGCGCGCGCATGCTCCACCGTTTTGCGATCTACTTACTTCAAATGTTGCCAAACGTAATAAATAATATTTTTATTGCCGAAGAGAAGGATTTCATAAACTAAATAGAATATAATTTTAGTCTCAGTCTGCTTGAATATTTCCCAATAATTTTTTTTAGAATATGTGCATTATTGGATACGTTACCAAGTTAAGGGTTAAGCCGGAAAGGTTTCTCTCACTCGAACAATTTGTCGTTGGTGTACATAAAGCCATACGAACTGCTGGATCAAAGTTTGGATAAATGTTACGCAAATTCTTTTCGCAATAACGGAGATAGACTTTTCAATGATTAAGAATCAGGTTTCACTAAAATTCTTTCAGAAGAAAGGTGACATTGAAAATGTATGCATTCTTGAACTAAATCAGTCTCTAAATAATAAGAATATATTTCTTCCAAGAAAAGGGCCATTTCTGTACTAGTTTATGATGATGATAACAAATTACTCATTTTCCTCAAAAATGAAAATTTTCATTGAATCTGTCATAGGCGTCCTGCCTTTTTTCTGATTCAGATACAAGTCTATCAATGAGGAAGAGAAATATGTCAATCCTGAAAATGTCACTCGTAGTTATTCTCATTTATTCATCGGATGTTTGATTTCTTTTATTTTTCCTTTTCAGTTGTCTTTTTCCCATGTCTTTTGTACACTGCTTTGACATGCTTAATTCCATTGCCTTTTCTTCGAAATACTTACTAAAAAGATTCATAAAGATCGACAACAGGGGTCAAATCTACAGTATAAACCTAAACTTGAACATTCACTTTGTTTATTTTTTGCATAAAAACATTCTACACAACAACCATTACCGCCATTTTCAGTTTTTATAAATTCAAAAGTATTCCCGTCGCTTAGCTTCGCGTTACAGGCTTTTCTTTACTATCATCTTTGATTAATTCCAAAGTTTTAAGGACTTCATACCAAGAATCTCTAAACTTCCACATGCATCCTCTCTAGCTGATCAAGGTGTCAAATTTACTCTCTTTAGTGTTTTCCCTTTCCCGATTTCGGTGAGTATTTTTGCCAGCGTTAACATGAAGAAACGACAAGCTTTTGTGCAACATTCAGCAGCTGCAATTGTCACTGAATTTAAAGAGTGATCAGAGCAAGGAACGAAAAATGATTTTATTTCTGAGATAATGGCAGAAAATATTTCTTTAACTTTAATTTTAAAATTTAAATCTCTTTAATATCTTTGAGACATCAAAAATTTTTTGCCTCAAATTTGCCGTCCCAAAAATGTGCCGCCCTAGGCTTCAGCCTACTTAGCCTGCTTTTAAATCCACCACTGCCCCAAGGAATGGTCCTGGTCCAGACGTCAGTTATGTACTTAGTGGACTGTATATCTTCTTATTTCCCTGACACTGGCGAAATAAAACAGCAATTGTTTGTAAATGGCCCTTAGAAAAGTGATAACGAACTTTTACAACTTTTACTTTACTTTTCTCTTTAATTTCGTTTTCTTTCTTGATTTTTAACTGGAAAGTGTAGCTAGTCCCGAATGAATAGGGCAATTTATTAAGGTACTCCAGAGCTAAACGTAAGGAGAACCGCGCGTGAAAACCCCCCTAATGAACCGATAATTTTCACTATCACATTTCCATATATTGTCCCATAACTTTATGTATCAAATGTACAATTTGAGTTGCGCTTCCAACTTCAGTGCATGGGCCAAGGCACTCTTAAGCGTCACATGGTGCCCGAGCCTCACAGTAGCTCTGACTTCAAGGTCGCGGATGCCGTCGATGAATGTCTACACCAGGTTTACCTCAATGAGCGCAGGTACAGACTAGTATGCTTTTCGAACAAGCTTCTCCACCTCCAGGGCCCGCTGCTGCAAGTTTTCGTTGCTGCGTTGCATGCGATCTTTGAGCTGCGCGCGAAAGGCGTGTTCCAGGTGATCGTCGCCATATCTCGCCTCCAATACCTCAAGAAGCTGCTCGTAAGTCTTTTTCTTACCGAAAGCTTCCAGAACAGTTAAGGATTGGTCGCGCAGGCCTAAGGTGAGTGCAGTCATGGCCTGACTATTATTCCAGCCGTTCGCCTCCATGATAGCCTGAGTTTTGTCGGCCGGTCATGAAGAAGTCCCATCGAACGGTGGCATTTTGAATCCACATAGCAAAGGTGTTGTAGCTACGGGCCTGTTCCTCCTGTCTACAGGCCTGTTCATACTGTTGGCAGGCCTGTTCCACTTGCTGCTCTTTCAACTGACGAGCCGGTTCCTCCTGTCCGCGCTGCAGCTTCTCTTTCAACCGACGGGCCTGTTCCTCCTGTTGGCGGGCCTGTTTCTGCAGCATCATCATCAGAGCACCTAAGTCTAAGCCGGCAGCTGGCCGTCCGACGTTGCACCACCAAATCGTCTCTGGCTCGTCTCCTGCTGGTGTTGACTTCGGGTACGGACACCCTTCGTGTCGTCTTCGGTAAAGTCGACACGATTTGATCCCATTTCTAACACCAATTGTTACGAGCTTGGCTTTCGTGACAGTAAAATCTGCCGATGGAATTACCAAAATTAACACTTTAATTAATGACACCAATTAAAATTTAAAACACACTAATAATTAATCACACTTAACACTCTAGTTCACTATATTTTGCTCCGAAGTCTTCGCTTGTGTCGCCAATTCAATACTGCCCCGCTCTCGCTCCTGACCGACTTTATATAGGACCTTTTCCACCGAAAACATCTAGAATGTTCGAGTAGAATGTCGAAAGTTCTAGCAAAGAATCCTCATGAAAGCCTTCGCCACTCGACACTAGATGGCGCTACTGGGAAAGTTTTAGAAAGATCTTGATGCTCCTATTTTTGCTACTTGATACCAGATGGCGCTAATAATCACCGGCCATATACCGGGCAATAATTATGGCGCGCAACAATATGATAATGATATAAACGGGTTTTTATATTTGGAATGCGTATTTAGCAGGGATGGGAGATATGATAATGATATAGAACGACGAGTGAACGTAGGAAATAGAGTAAATGGGGCTCTACACTCTATGGAAAGTCAGGATGTGTCAAAAAAGGCACGTATGGCAATTCACAATGCTATGTTAGTCCCTTATTTAACGTACGGTAGTGAAAGTTGTGTATGGCAGAAGAAGCACGATAGTAAGATGCAAAATGACATGGAGTATAATTAATAGTGAAACTGGTAAGGTCAACTCTCGTAATTCAAAGTACCAGTTAAGTTTTAACAATAAATTAACTAAATCAGATCAGGACGATGCAATGGTTTTTGAGAAATATTTTACTGATATTCTGATATTAACCACTAAGTCACTGAATTCTTCTTCTATCGTCGCCGAATCATTATTTAAACAAAATGTAAATGCGTGTACAAAGAATTTTACATTTCATAAAGTGTCATCAAAAGATATTGTAAAATATTTTAAGATTATTGATATTAAGAAAACCGCCTATCTGTGGGGGATTTCTATTAAAGTCATTGCGTCTATAATAGATACAATCGCACCTCAACTATCTATTATTTTTAATACTAGTATCGAATCTCGTGTGTTTCTAAGCTTAGTAAAGTAAAGTAAAGTAGTCCTTTATTTAAATCTGGTAGTACATTGGACCCAGCTAATTTTAGACCTATTTTTGTACTGCCAACACTGAGTAAAATTTTTGAAAAATTTATTCTTGACCAAATGTTAATTTTTTTAATGTAAATAATTTACTTCATAAAAATCAATTCGGTTTCACAAGGGGTCGCTCGACAACTGATGCTGGTGTTGAGCTGTAGCTGTAGTTGAAAAAACGAATTCACAGGATGCTTTGGGTGTATTCTGTGACCTACCCAAAGCCTTCGATTGTGTTCACCATGAAGCATTAACCAGGAAACTTCAACTCTACGGTGTAATAAGTGATGCTCTTAAATTAATTATTTCATATTTAAGTAACAGAACGCAAAAAGTTGTCTACACTTAATATTATAAAGAGGAAAAATTTGTTTGTTTGAATTGAATAGGCTCTAAAACTACTGGACCGATTTGAAAAAATCTTTCACTATTGGAATCCTACATTATCCCTGATGAACATAGGCTATAGTATATTTTCAAAAAAAATTAGGGATCCGTATGAAAACTTCGTTAATGTAACCCACGGTATGAAAAAAGTACCAAAATAATCCTTATATCGCGTACGCTGCGGAAACTATTGACAATAGAGCAAAGTAATGTACTACAGTTTTATAGAAAATATTAATATTTACAAAAAATCCGCAGTACCATATGTTATCGAGTGTAGAAGTAGTCTAACCATTACAGTTATGTCACAGTAACTACTTTTTCATGTTATAATATGCAATAGTACCCGACAAATCCTTATATCGCGTATGCTGCGAAAACTTTTGACAATAGAGCAAAGTGATGTACTACAGTTTTATAGAAAATATTAATATTTACAAAAATTCTGCAGTACCATATGTTATAGAGTGTAGAAGTAGTCTAACCATTACAGTTATGTCACAGTAACTACTTTTTCATGTTAAAATATGCAATAGTAACCCCGAAAAATCCTTATATCGCATATGCTGCTGAAACTATTGACAATAGAGCAAAGTACAACAGTTTTATAGAAGACACCAATATCTACAAAAAAATCTGCTATATCATATATCTATTAAAGTTATGTCACAATAACTAATTTTTCATGTTAATATATTATGTAATAGTAACGCCGATACAAACTAGGGCACATTATTCGTACCTTGGTATTAATGGTTATATTCAAATAAATCACTTTTATGGCAGATTGAGCATAAACTATAAATGATATCGCTTTCGTATGTATAAAAGGTTAATAGAAAATTCATCAAGGATCGTTTCGTACCTCCACACTTTTCATGTACCGTGTAGTTTTCATGTATCTTTAAAACTGGAAAAAACCGCGTTTTGGGACAATTTCTGGGGCGTTCATACGGGAGGGAGCGAAAGAGAGTGTAAAAGATAAAAGTACTACATTAATTTTGCCAATTTTTTAGCTAAAATGATTGATCTAAATCAGCGAGGTGTCACGTCATGTCGTGCGGCGCAGACACGTGATATACGCGGGTGAGACCTCGGGGCACAGCAATATGAAATATGTATTTTTAAAGGAAAAAACAATTTTTAAAATTTTTGTGTCTGTTTGTGTGTTTGTTCCGGTTAAACTCCGAAATGGCTGAACCAATTGCGTCAGGACTCACTGGCAGATAACTGATGTTATAAGGACTAACTTAGTCTTATTTTTATTTCAGAAAAAGAATTGAAACCATGAAATTCAATCGTAATAAATTTCACGCGAACGAATTCGCGGGGAACAGCTAGTCATTAATAGTATGAGTTCTTTCGGGTCAATTGTACAAATGGGCGTGCCTCAAGGCTCAATTCTCGGGCCTTTTCTGTTTCTTGGATATATTAATGACTTACATAGTAGGGGATAACCATGATATAGTATTATTTGCTGATGATACTTCATTAATTTTCAAATTAAAAAGACAGTCAGACAGAAATAAAACTAAATGTATGAAATTCGTAACTGCTAATGTCAAACATATTAATACTGATGTAAATTTAAATGGGGAGGAACTGAGTTTTGTTGATAGCAACATTTTCTTGGAATCACACTAGATGCAAAGCTTCAATGGCATATATCAAAACTAGCTAGCAGACTTAGTTCTGCAGCATATGCTGTAAAAAAAGATTAGAACTCTTACCAGTGTTGAAACAGCTAGAATAGCTTACTTTAGTCATTACAATACAATACTCAATACAATAACTTTATTTCAGGCATCAAGGACTTGAAAATTAAGAAACATTGGCCCATAGCAATACATACCTTAACCTAAAAATATATATAAAATATAAATATAATACTATTTAGGGAACTTTCTTCTTTGGCGCGTCCCTGTATCGGCGAAACACTACAGAGGGCCAGAAATTGGGATAAGGAATGTCTCTTTGTATTTTGCAGGAACCTGGAGTACGTAGGATTTGAAGTTCGTGGAGCTGTTAGACTCCAGACGCTGCAAATGTAAAGAGATTGGATCCTCTATGCGGCATCAGCTTCGTTCTTTTACGAAACGCAGGACGTCTTCTCCCGACGTACTTTTGTCCAAACGGGAGATGTAGAACTGTATGGTGGGCTCCACAATACGCAGAGTTGTACTTGCATTTATTTTGGCGGTCCCACTCTGGTTACAGACGGTCTCGACCGACGTCTCTTCTCAACCAGAGTAAACCCGTCATTCTCTCTTTTGGTTCGGGTCACCACAGGAACTGATTTTACATCCACATTCTTTTGTTTTCGACCACAAGAGGGTAACGGTTGTGAAGATTTTCGAGCAACATCCGCAAACGTCTTCCCTTGTTGACAGGTTGGCTTCGGCAGAGGAGTACTCAAGGATTCAGTCAAGGGCTGAGATGGTGATGCAATGACGACTGAGGTCGCCCTAGTTTCACGGTCATCAACCCGCTGACAGACGGTATCGCGTGACGGAGTCGCAATCATCGGTGAAATATGACTACTATTACGATTACCGCATGTCGTATTTACATTCTGCAACGGCGGTGAATTCGCAGATGTTGCAATTATGTTGCGCAACATAATGACTCCGTTCTTCGGCTCTGTTGCGGCTCGTTCCGATTCTTCAAATTTGAAACGGAGGTCGGTGACTTCGGCTTTCAACGTGGTGATGTCTTTCAATAATCTGGTCACGTCTACGTAATCGAACGTCACGGGAGGCAGCTTGTTGACATCACGCGAGACGAAAGTTGGGATGTCATCAGGATCGGTCTCATTGAACAGTCTGAAGATGTGTTGCAGGTCTTTCTTACCGCGTCCATCTCTATGACGTGTGATAAGACGGATTTGGGTCACGGCTGAATCTGCTAACACCTTCTTCGCTTGGATGATCTTGTCTTCGGTGAAGCTGGTCATCAGTATCTGCTCCAGGGACACCTAGTCCATGACGTCCAATTTTTGTGAAACAAAGGCCAGGAACTCGTTAACTACGACGGTATCGGATCGTTTAGGTTGACACGCCATTTCGAATTATTTTCGCGCAGTTGGTTTGCTTACGCTACAAATATATTATAGGTTCGGCATTAGAGCCGCCACATAATTATGAAGCGACTGCACTGACCGGCAGTAGAAACGCGATATTTCCATAGTATTATGTCGTATGCACTGACCTCTATATATACAAGTACGCTGGACTGGCTATACCATAGAAAATGACTGTGCCAATTTGAAGCGCCGCTAAAGGATGTCTTGAAAAATAAAATTAACATAATATGCCAAAGTTTGTTGTCATATTTAAATTGTAATTAATAAATCTGTATTTTGAACTTTTAAAATAAAAAACGAAAGTATTTTATGCTGTTTAATTGTGTATAATATTAGTTACATAATAAGTATTATTTATATTAATAATGAGAGTGTGCGTAATTTGTAAAACTCGTTACCAAAAGGGAAGTGGTATAACATTTCACAAGTAAGTGAATTTGCAGCAAATATTAAACAAATTAAAACTATTTGATAAAATAAGTACTTAAAAATTTGTTACAAATCTTAATATCATATATACGAACATCTTTCGCTGTATATTACTGAGTTTTGATAAACAATAAAATTAAATAGGGTTGTCGAGTTCCTTGTCTATAATACTTATCGATGTTCTTTCCTACCCATATCTGTTAACAAACAAAGTCGCCAACAACAGGCGATTATCAAATGTTTGTTAATTAACAGGTTTCCAACTGAACCTAGACTAAAATTATGGCTTAAAAGCATAAATATTGTGATTTGGCGTCCGAAACAAAATGATCATATTTGTTCCAAACATTTCACAGACGACTGTTTTATTAGACATGAGAACAGCACCACTTTGAAAAAGTACAGTATACCGACAATACTTTCTGGTAGTACCAGTACCAGTAAGTATAAAAGTATTAGATTATTATTACGAATGTTTTTTTTATTTCTTCTTTCCTCATTTTTCACCAAACTCAAGGGCCATAGCCAAGTGTCGAAAGGTCGCCTGATGATGTCGACCCACGTTGTATGTATTTTAGTAGGCTGCGGCTAGAGGAGATTCCTCTCCCTGTATCGCTGTAGTCGAGATGGAGTCGTGAGGGAAGAGAAGTGTTGGTATGGCGATTAGCGATGCACCACTCGACTATTTTTCGCGATTTTGGTGAGGCTGCACTACTTGATGCTTCCAAGTGCTCGTTTTTCCCTGGCTCCATTCACATATCGGGCTCGGAGAGTCCTTAGTTCAGGTGGAATTAGAGGACGCGAAGGGCAGTGTGGCTTGTTTCTTGTGCGCATTATCTCAGAATGAAAACGGGATGGAGAAATCAGCAACTAAAGAGGGGCTGCCATTGGGCGGCTGGCGCCGGAGGGGCCGCGGATGTGCACGAAAGCGTTTCCGTGGCCCTGCCAATTTGCGGCAGAGGTAGAACACCATGGGGTTATAGTAAGTGCGAGTCTAGAGATTTAATTCTCTCTCGAGTCTCAAAATTTAATTTGTGCCTTAACTTCGTCGTGGCCCTACTTTAGTTTCTTTCTTATTTACAAGTTCTGGTCATCGTTTACATTCACGGTTTTTGGAAGCTTCCTCTTACGCAACATCCACCGACAAAGGTAATCAAGTGTTCGATCAAGAACCCACGAATTGCAATACGTCAAGTCACCCAGAATACGTGGCACTGCCGAAGCTGGAACGCTTAGGAGCTAGTGCAATATGCGCCGATAAAAGTGATTCGTATTTTGATCTCGAAACTATGGAAGGCGGTACGTTTCTGCCTCCAGAATACATGGAGCTGCCCGATATTGAGAGCCTGGCAAGAATTTTTTTATGTTGGTATCTTGATTTTTCTTTTCTTTATTATTACAAGCAAACCGTGGCAAATATCATGTGTAGTTTTCTTAATTGTTGTTTTTTCGTGTTATTTATCAATATAAATTTGGTATATAGGTCGGAACACAAGTTGCTACCGAGAACAGACTGTCACTTCAAAGAAGGTTTTGCCTACGTTACGGGTAGAGTCCATCTATCCATAGAGTACTATTTATGTATAGATAGGGTATAGAATTGTTATCGATATAATTTGGTACACTGTCTCATCCCTATTATTAGTTCCGTGGACGTGCACTTCTGCTTTCAGCGCCAAAATGGCGGAAATCAAATCGCTTCATCATGTCACGGTGTATAGCCAGTCCAGCGTACTTGTATATATAGAGGTCAGTGGTCGTATGGTATTTTGCTATGGGGACACGAGACTGACACTGATATTATATTTATTTTACAGAAGAGGGCCATTAGAGCAACATATAATTTAAAATCAAAAGAGTCACTGAGACAAAAATTTAAGGAAATTAATATATTAACTCTGGCCTCTCAATACATTTATGAAAATGTGATGTACACAAAAACAAAAGTAGTTTTGCAAAAATAAGTGATATTCATTCTGTAAATACTAGGAACATATATAAGCTAGTACCAGTTACTCGACTCCACCAAGTTAGTATTTCATTCGTGGGGCGATGTATACGCTTTTACAACAAAATCCCAGAAAATATACAAAATTTGTCTTACACAAAGTTCAAAAATGTTATTAAACTAGGTTTGTATAAAAAGTATTATTATAATATTAAGGAATTTATGGATGATAATAACCCCTGGGAAGGGTGATCGCTACCAAGCTATTTCTAATTCGTTTTTTGTTAATTGTAAACATGATTGTAAACGATTATTGTAAAAAAAAAATAGTCCCGCTGGGTTTCTTGCTGGTTCTTCCCAGGACAAAGGTTTTTTTTGCGAACCAGTGGTAAATGAAAAAAGTGACTTTCAATAAGTATTATTATAATCTACATTGTATAAAAAAGTTTCTGTTTCTGTTTCTGTTAGGGCTGAATCTGAGTGACGGGGTGAGAAATTATGTATATGCTTAAATTGCTTGTGTTACGAGTGGTTCACGCCAGTAGTCGAATGGTGGATTCGAACCCACGACCTTTTTGAGTTCGCGGTGCGCGTCCTGCCATTAGGCTACTGTCGCTTCGAATATCAATATCTTTCAAAATCAATATTCAAGGTGATGTTGTGACGAGGATTAAAAAAGGAATGCTTCGGTGGTTTGGTCATGTAGAAAGAATGAATGAGGAAAGAGTGACAAAGCAAATTTATGTTGCAGAAGTGTACAGCAGAGTCGGTAAGGGACGCTCTAGGCGAAAGTTTGTCGACCAAATTGGCGATCTATTGAAAAGGGGCCAAATTAAGAGTATCCTTAACCGACGAGCATGTATGCGTAGGTATATGGATGTAGAAGAGGCAAGAGAGGTGTGTCAGGATCGTGCCAAATGTAAGTCTGTAGTTTCTGCCTACCCTTCTGGGTGACAGGCGTGAGTGCTTATGTATACAACGATAGGAACAAATGTGGTTCACTGCCAAGTTTGGTGGCCACATAGCCGTAGTTGGGGTCGTTTACCACCCAGAGTCAGTAAGTATTGGATTAGCCATTGATTGTCTGCAAAACTCGCTTGTAATTTATTCAGTGTAGTACGACATGTTGTTTTTCGCGGGCGACCTTAACATTAACTGTCTTTTAGATAATTATAGCACGACTACCCCGCGCTGCCCGAGTGTGCTAACCGAATATTTCAACCTGCACCAGGTATTCGATAGAGCGATTCGAATTACACCAACTTCCACATAATTGATTTCATTTTCTCTAAAACTAATCTAGAGCCATTGACGGTTTAGCTGATTCAAAATGATGATCTAAGTGACCACGGTCTTGTATCCACAAAATTTCGCATTATGTATAGTAGACCGCAGCCTCGCGAAATCACTTTCAGACCATTAGACGCAAATGTGGACGCTATTAATAATGTTGCACAATTTACACCCTGGGACTGTGACTCTTAACGTATACTTGATATTAATGATATGGTTGACACGTTTAATGCTCATGTGTAGGACTTAGTTGATACATTTGCCCCTGTTCGAACTCGCATATTTAAGCGGCCTCCTACGCCTTGGGTGGCAGATACACTCAAACAAATGAGAGCAGAAAGAGATAAAGCATGTAAACGAGCAAAAAAGACTAAAACTGATTCTAATCGACAATACTATCGTGAACTACGTAATCTTTGTAACCGTACCTTATTCGCTGAAAAACTAGCTTATTTTACGCAGTTTGTGAATAAGAATACAAATAAACCTAATGTTATGTGGCGTCATATTAATGCCCTCCTAACCGCAAATAGCAAAAATAATACAGTGCCTAGTCATCTGGCGAACCATGATGCTTAAAATTCATTTTTCTTAAATAGCATACCACAAAAACAGAAGACTGAAACTTGGGAATGTGGTTCACGTAGACGTAATGAGTCGGAATTTAGCTTCACGTTGGTAAATGACATGATGGTAAATAAAATTACTTGCGCAGCAGCTTCCTCAAACTCTAAATAAAACTCGAAAATGACGGAATATCGATGCTTATGTTCCGGTTGAAAATACGGTTAATTATGAGAGATACTTCTTGCCTGCGATACTTGCTATAGTAAATAAGTCGCTAGCAGGAGAACCTTTCCAGATGCCTGGAAGTGTGCCATTGTAACTCCGATACCAAAAACTTCAGCGCCTGATAGTTATTCAGATTTGAGATCAATTAATATTCTTCCAGCATTGTCAAAGATAGTTGAAAAATGTGTTAAAGTGCAATAATTCATCATACCTAGAGCAAAATCTAAGGCAATAATAATAACTAATCTGAGACATAGTCTTGTTCTAAGCCCTAAGAAGAGAGTCGCTATTACGCTTGGAACAAAATCTCAGGTCCATAAAATAAAAAAAGCAAACCCGATTATCAAGGTATGTGACACGGTGGTTCCTAGCGAGGGTTGTGTACGCAATCTCGGGTGATTAATAGACGAGAACCTAAGGTTTGAGCAGCACGTACGTAACAAAATGAGTTTATGTTTCGGAACACTCAAAAAGTTATATCAGCTTCGTGCATTTCTGAGGAAAGAAATTAGGCTGTTATTGTGTAATGGTTTGGTATTATCACATCTAACTTACTGTGACATTGTTTATACTCCTTGTCTATTTAAAAAAAAACTGCTAAGATTGTGTAGAGGGTGCAGAATGCGAGCGTGCGGTTTTGTTACAATGTGCCCAGGAGACAACATGCTACACCAGTTCTAATTGAGAAAAAATACTGAGTATTTCCAAATTTTTTTGGAATTTACCTTGAAATATGCATGTTTTCTGCACTCATTACATCATTTTAAGTATGCATGTCTACTTGTATGATAAACTTTCTCTAAAAAACAACAAATGTAACTCTCTAAGGGATAGGGAATACAGGGATTTCAGATAATTATTTTCTCAACTATGTCAGGATCAAGAGCTCGGCTTTTATCCATTCTTCTTTGAATGTGATATGTTATATTTCCTCATATAAATTTTTAAATCTTCCTTTCGCGTAGCCGATGATGGCGCTTTTTTTATTTGCATCGAGTGATATGACGTGTTGCCCATTACTAGTATAAACGATGATGGTAGGTTAGGAATTGATTTTTCTTTCAAATATCTCAGAAAGCTTTTCCCATCCATTTCATCATGCTATAGGCCTTGCTTTGATTTTGTTTTCACAGGGGTCATGGAAATGCGATAAGTGTGTATTTTTTCCATACACATAAAATCCATTACAGTCACAAATGCAGAAAAGCTTCTTTAACTTTAAAATGTCTAATACAGTACTCTCTCTAACATATTTTTTAAACTTGCTTGGTCGTTTTCCAGAATAATTTTATTTTGAAGTAGGTTTCTTACTACGTACGTAAATATAAAAAAATGTAAAGAATGTTAGTGTATTTTTAAATAGAAATTAAAGCAATAAATACCATAGATAAGACTCAATGATTTAAATAGTTAGATGCGCCCTTACCATAATATGACCACTCCGAAATGTGTTTATTCTCAAATGAGTGAGTTCACTCATTCACAATCAGTGCCCATTTGTGCGCGGTGACAGACAGATGTTGCTAACTGGAACTAACGCGCTGATTTCACAAAAAAAAACTGTCAGAATGCCATAGTGTGCCTTTCGAAAGTGCAATAATAATTCTAGAAACACATATAAAGCCCAAGGTGTAACATTTCAATCGTAAGTATCTATATTTTATTTATTTTATTCCTATGTCAAAAAATACCACGAAATAATTACGGGCAAACGGAAACTGTGCGACAGAGAAAGTAGTATACTCAATTTCCGTAAGATAATAAGAGATGACACTATTATCTCAGTACTCTTCTAATAACCAATTTAGTTAGATACTTGGGTGTACCAAGGAAGCAGTGTACAAAGAGATCATCTATAAATAGACTTAAACAGACGGAAATGCCGTGGTAGACAAAGAAAGTAGTATACACAGTTTACGTAAGATAATAACAGGTGACACTGCCTGTATTGCGCGCGCACACATTAGTGTGCGCGCGTCAGCGTCTTGAAAACGCACACATTCAAAAATAATGCGACAGTTTTTCAAGGTGAAGGCGCATCTAAATAGGTGTTTAAATCTTTGGTAAGACGACCCTTTTGCTCACCAAAGAGTATGAAACTTTAATTAGGTGAAATCTCATATTTTAGGTTATAATTTTCTTTACCTACCATTTCTGCATCCATTATAAGAAAGGAGTTGAAATTTTATTATGTTTGTGGTCGTCCTTAAGCACATACTAAAAACCGACATTAAATACTGAATTACCTATTAAACATACCTTCTTTATTATCTTCATAATTGTACTAACTGAAAATCGCACTATGAAATATTTCTCCATTTTTAATGTTTCTTTTTGTCAAAAATTACAAAATTACGGACCATGAAAATTTTCTACAAAAAATGAAATGAATATTTGTACAATATTCAACTAACTTCACCTACTTGTACTCATAAACAGCTAACTTCGCAGTGACTACTCACCGACGTCAGCGCCGCTATGTATTCTACAATTTTCAAGGACAGGCGGGCTATGCTTTAGCACGGTAAATTTATCGATATAAAATTAACGTGGCCTTAGTACGTAATGATCGTTCTCCTGTTCTCTAAACATCATGAAATAAATTCTGGTCACGCTGGTGCCAACAGGCAGTGTTACCAACTACCAACTTTCCGGTAGATCTATCAACTTTTAGTAGTCTAGCTCCTATCTACTATCTTGCAAAAAATCTACCAACTTTTCCAATTTTGAAAATTTTTTGTTCTATATTCGTATAAATTATTATTTTAAAGGTATTAACGCCTTCGTCATCTATCTTTATATTTACCTAATCCCTCAAAGGATTCTTTAAATATAATAAAAAAGAGACAGAGAACAATACTTATGCTCTGGCCTAAGAGAATATAATCACTACGTTCAAGAAGTGGGACTACCTTAGTAAAAATAAATGTATGAATATTTCGCAACTCAAATTAGTTTTATCATATAAAAATAAGAATAAATGCTTTCAAAGTTCTAATTAATTGATTCTAATAATAACATACAATAGAATCTGAAGCGAATTCTCAATTATCACTGCTATAAATTGTCTCCAGGTTGAAGTAAGTTTATTTATACAAATAAAGGAGTTCTATATTTATAATTAAAAAATATTAAATCAGGATATACTGAACTTATAATAATTAGGTATTAATTTATTTGATTTTTTTCGGGTGTTATTTTGGGAATTGATGATCAATGATCCAGCTTTCACATGGGGTTCCTTATAAAAGAGGTGAAATATTGTTACTCAATAGAAACATTAATCATGAGTATCACATTATTACTGGGAGGTCTCTAGAAAACTTAAAAAAATATGTGGTAGATATACTAACTTCTCAAAGTAGGATTGATAGGAAACGACCAACTTCTTAATCTATCTATCTTTCGGGTTGGTAACACTGATACCAAGTGCCAACCAGCGTTGCGATTTACACGGCAATTTGGGATTATTCAGCAATAAAACACGGTACACGGCAGCGTATTAATTGCCGTGTTTTAAAACACGGCAATCCAATGGCTACTAATTACATAAAACATAAACACTCACGCCTGTCACCCAGAGGGGTAGGCAGAGATTACGGACTTCCATTTGGCACGATCCTGACATACCTCTTTCGCCTCCTTTACATCCATATATCTACGCATACATGCTCGTCGGTTAAGGGTACTTCTAACGTGGCCCATTTTCAAAATATCGCCAATTTGGTCGACAAACTTTTTTCTAGGGCGTCCCTTTCCGACTCGGCCGTTCACATCTGCCATATAAATTTGCTTTGTCACTCTTTCATCATTCATTCTTTCTACGTGACCAAACCACCGAAGCATTCCTTTCTTAATCCTGGTCACAACATCATCTTGCATACCACATTTATCTCTTATCACGCAATTTCTCACCCTGTCATTCAGATTAAACCCTAGCATATTTCTTAAAGAACGCATTTCTACAGCATTTATTCTACTTTCGTGCTTCTTCTGCCACACCCAGCTTTCACTACCATACATTAATGTAGGGACTAACACAGCATTATGAATTACCATACGTGCCTGATTTGACACATTCTGGTTCTTCATAATAGAGTGTAGTGCCCCATTCACTCTATTCCCTGCATTTACTCGTCGTTCTATATCCCTATCATATCTACCATCCCTGCTAAATATACATCCCAAATACACAAACTCATCCACTTGCTCAATTAACTCTCCTTCTATTCTTATTTCACATACCGTTTTGCTTTCTTCTCTTTCAAAAACCATCACTTTCGTCTTACTTGCGTTCACTTTCATTCCCCTTTCTTTTAATTCCCAGTTCATTAATGTAACCATCATTTGCAACTCAGCCGCCGATGACGCAAATATGACTTGATCATCGGCATACAAAAGGCATTTGACGGTTAACTCGCCCATTCTTAAACCACATTCTTCATCTTTCAAAGTTTGCAAACACCGGTCCATAAATAGGTTGAACAGCCAAGGGGAAGCTACACAGCCCTGTCTGACACCTTTTTGGATGCCAAACCAGTCCGAGTAGACCCCATTGATCCTGACACAAGCACTAGAGTCCCTATAAAGAGACCCTAATGCCTGTATCAAACCAGCGCTCAACCCATATGAGTTCAGTGTTTGCCATAACACATAAGCCTTTTCCAAGTCCATGAATGCACAAAAAACTTTCTGGTTTTTGGCCAAAAACTTCTCCGCAATCATGCGCATGGAAAAGACTTGATCTGTGCACCCCATTCCCTTTCTAAAACCCGCTTGCACATCCCAAATTTTTCCATCAGTTTCTTTCATAACTCTTTCAATTAACACCTTAGCATACAGTTTACCCACAATACTAAGCAAGCTGATACCGCGGTAGTTTTTGCAGTCCTGCTGTGACCCTTTTCCTTTATATATTGGTACTATAACTGCTTTACACCAGTCATCCGGTACCCGTTTTAATTCCCAACATAAAAAAAAAATTGGCTACTAATTTTTTCAGAAAATTTTATGTGTAGTCGATAAGTCATTACAACGCACATCTACAGTACAGTATTTTATTTTAGATGCAATAGAAAAGTAAGGAAAGCAAGCCAGTACAACTAGACTACAGTAGACGTAGTCCTGACTCTATGAGCGGGGAAATCCCGACGCGAATTCGACATACATTCGCGCACACTTTATTGTTTATGGTAATCACTTCATTCTTTCGTTTTTTGAAAAGTACATTTAAGAAAATATACTGCTGTTCATTTATTTTATTGAACTTTACTAGCTAAGCACTTTATCCGATCCTAAGGAAATTGAGTAAATTTCAAACCGACAAAACAAATGATAGACAATATGAAGGAAAATAATAAATATAAATTGAACAAAGATAAACAAGAAGTTTTGGGTACGATAAGAAATTTGTATGATGAATGTGAAGAGTAATGTTTTTATGTCATGTTTAATCTTACGTGTTAATTTAAAATAAATAAAAATGTACACGGCGATTTTGTAGTTTTTATACCAAAACACGGAAATCCAGATCCCAAAACACGGCAACATAAAATTTCGAAATGTCAACCCTGGTGCCAACAATCAAGCCAATTAGCCAATTACAAATTGGCAATTTGTAATTTGTATTGAATGTATTGCAAAGTAAACTTTTGGTAAACTTATTTTGACACTGAATCATAATGGTTCTAAATAAAAATCATTTATTTAAAGTCACCTTCTTTTCTTCAGTACACAAAATCTTTAACTATTAGTTATCCAAACTATATACTTACACAGAAATAACCAGTATGATTACAAAACTATTAAACTTTAAGCATCTTAAATTTTGTTTTCAAATTAAATATAAAGTGTAATTCATAAAACTGTGATAGATAACTAACGTAATAATGTCTGAAGTTAAAGGAACTAAAGCTTTAGAACTATGGTGCAAACGACTGGTGAAAGATTGCCCTAATGTTCAGATTGATAATATGACAACATCTTGGAGAAATGGAATGGCATTTTGTGCATTAGTTCATCATTTTAGACCGGATTTAATGTAATTTCTTTATTATATATTTGTAATATACAAGTATATATATCACCAATAACAATTCTTCTGAAGCAAACTGACTGTTTTTTTTCAGTGACCTATCAAAACTGAAACCTGAAAATATATATGAAAATAATCAACTAGCGTTTAGCATAGCAGAAAAACACTTAGGCATTCCTGCGTTACTTGATCCGGAGGATATGGTAGAAAATGATGTTCCAGACAGATTATCAGTATTAACATACTTATCTCAGTTTTATCAGCGCTTAAATCATACAGGTAAGCCATATGGGTTAGTTGTCATGTAATTTCTTACAAAAGTGAAAATATATGTGAATTATCAAGTAATATTTTATATTAACATATTAGGATGCCATTTTAATCACCACAGATCAATAAAATGTTTTACTGTTTTTACCTAACTGTCCTAGAATTGTTACATTTATGTTTATTTAACTATAAACTAATGTATAATTTAACTTCAAACCAATGCTTGACTACAATACCATCTGATGGTAAATGATGATGCAGCCAAAGACAATAAAGTGCACTAACTTATTTAGAAGGTTTATTTCAGACCTTGTTTCTTTAAGAACTAAGTCAAAAAACAGATTTTGACTTAGAAGTGAAATTAGATGTTTTTTCATCTTCTTATCTTAGACTATATTGTATGATAATACAATATGATAATTAATACACTCATCGGCACGGAAACTAAGCTATTCTCTGTAAATTAAGGGTAGATGGATTGAATAAGTGACTCTTATGGTTTTGGAACATAGAAATTTAATGTTTACTTCACCAATTTTTTTAAGGTAACATGTTTTCACTAAAATTAACATCTTTCCATTGTCACTTTAAAAACACTACAAAGTTAAAAATTAAGTCAGTTTCTTTATTGTCTATCAGTTTTCATATCGGGTCCTCCTCTATCCCTGATAACTGCCTGCATTCGATCTGGCATGCTTTTGAATGATGTTACTGACATCAACTTGCGGTATGCTGTCCCAAGCAGCTAGCGCTGCATTCAGAGCTCATTTACAGTTCGTGGCAGTTTGGAGCTAGACTTTATCTTTCTTTTGAGCACGCCCCACACATGCTCATTTGGATTTAAGTCCAGACTACGAGCTGGCCACTGTAATTTGTATTCCAACCTCTTCCAGATATTCCTCTACACAATTCAATATATGTAGTGCATTATCGTGCATGAGGAGGAATTTCCATTGAACCCCGAATAACATCATTCTCCTGAAAAACTTCATTGATGTATTGAGTAGCTGTAAGCCAATTATCGAAGATGACCAACTTTGTAGGTGCGTCGGAACTTACACATCCCCATACCATTATTGAGCCTCCGTAGAAACTCACAGTTTGCATGGTGGTAATGGGTAGAAACCTCTTTCCTCTTTTTTTCCAAACTTGTTCTCGACCGTCTGGAGCATGTAAAGCTATTCGACACTCATCTGTGAACAACACTCTAGCCCATTGCTCGTGGGTCCAAGTCCTCTTGAACTTGAGGGTAAACATTTTTTGACATACCTGCATAACAAACATTTATCAGTTACACTTAAATCTTTTGCTATCACGAGATAAGCGCATGGGCCAAAATTCCGTGCTGTTGAGTGTACATGATGCTGCTTCTTGTAGGATATTTGTGTTATTTAAATATTAAGTTTAAAATTAATTTACATTTTTGCTCTTGGTCTTGTCCTTTTTAACTTCATAATCTATTGATGCCTTACAGCTAGAAAGGGTTAAGCATAATTTATTGGGAAATTAACTTAATTTTAGTAATCTATAATATTTAATCTTTTGGTCTTAATCTCAGAACTTTATGACATGCTTTTTGTTGAAAAATGATACTTAATAACAGATTTGTGTTATATGGGCTTTCGGTAACATATTCTTGCTAAAACTATAACCTGTTTAGGCTAGAAATAATTTGTATCTTTAAAAAATATATGTATTACATTTTGCTGAGATTTTTAATTTTTTAAGCTTTAGATAAGATATAAATATAAAGCTCGCTATGAATGACCGCACCAACCAGTCCGCTCCACCGAACGTTTCAAATGTTCGAAGTATGCTTATGCGCCTAGGCACGCCTGGTACGCGCGGCAGCTGTTCCAGTGTTTCACCATTCAACATGGATGTCAGTAGTGTATGAGCAGTTGCCGCTTTCATAGTTCTCTACATGCATCTTCTCTGAGCATTTTATTATGATAAAAACGATTTTTGCTATTGCACAGCAGTTCTTTTGAACCATATAACTTTATTAATTTATGGCAACGTTGGTTATCCATAGCTCGGAATGTAATTAACACAAATGATGAAAACAACCGTCCCAACCGCCACGCGCGCCAAATCTTAACTACGTACACGTACAACGTACACTACTACTACATACACGGTAAAAAACCGACATAAGATGGAATGGCCCGTTCCACTTTTGAGCGTTCCGACGAACAATTTGGCGCACGTTCCAAGTCGGTATCCATTTCACATTAATCATTAGTTGTTCATAAAAATAATATTAAAAAGTATAAATAATCAACCTTCAAGCAATGAAATTTAGGTATTAGGTGGCGTAATAGCCTCTTTTTCAAATCGGTGTCTATAATGTTATAAAAACACCTAAAACTTCTCAGAGAAGAATTTCACTTAGGTCGAAAAGCTACAGAAGTAATGCTCAATATATTATGTGCAACAATTAGCAAAGGCATTCTCTTTACGATCTTTTATGATGCTACCATGTTACGGTTCAAACTATTTAAAAATGAAAATTATGATCAATCTACTAAAAACATAGTAGACTTCATGTTGTCTAGCATAGAAACTTCACATGCTGCAATGCAATGCACTGCAATGGAAAAACAACTTCATGCTTAAGGAATGTCATAAAAATTTTGAGTTTGTTTTCCACATGTCAGTTTTACTGCAAAAGAGAGCATTGTGCATGAAACTACTTAGTTACCGTCGTACCAATAAGAGGCTAGGGGAGGTTTTTACATAGGATGAAAAGTAGGTAATACACTTAAATTAATCTTGTGAGCACCAGTGGCTTGGAGCTGGAGAAACAGGCTGGCTGGTAGAATGGAAAAATTGTTGAGTGTGTGGGGGGGGGGGGATAGTTTATAGGGAGCTTCTGCCAATTAACACTACAATCATGGTAAAAATTTAATGTGAGCAACTGGATTATGTAGCAGCGAGAATACTGAAAAATCAAAATGAAATATATTTTCACATGATAATGACACAACTTTTCCATTCTCTTGACTGGACTGTCCTTTGCCATCCACCGTATTCTACAGATATTGTACTTGTAACATGTATACCATTATTCTGCAAAAACTTAGACAGTGTAAAAAGTAAATGTTTTGTTTTTTCGCGTTTATAAACAAATTGTTTGCTGCTAACCATTTGAAGACATTATCCAGTACATGGTTGGGCCATTTAAAATTTCATATTGGGGATTTCCTTTCGAAAATGCCTTAAATGGGTCGAACCTATAAACATTTGCATTTATTTTCGATTTATGTAGATCAATAGACGTCGTTTTTACGCCCTAACAAACAGATGAAAATTATATAATTGAAGAAATTCTTGTTTTTTCTCCTCCTTGATGTACCATAAACTAACATTTATTATTTTTAGTTATCAGTAGTTAGCAGTAAGTCGATTATTTTTCTTCAAAATAAATATGACAAATGTAGCAATTAAACCATTTAGGCTGGAAGTAAAATGATTAATGGTTTCTTTTTTAAAAACAAATATAAAGGATATCATTAATTTAAAAATAATCATAAACTTATATTAATTTAAAATACATAAACCTTCAAAGGTTTTTTCTACATTTCAATATTTTCTATTTTTAATTTAAACTATAAGAATAAAATGTCAACAAAGTTACTGTTGCGGTTAGTTGATTTGGAATGGTTCCCGTAAATAAGTATAATGCTGATGCGTCGCCCTTTTCTTTACCTAACTTGGCTGACACACTGTCATGTGTTCAGAAGACTTATGGTATGCTATTCTTAAGGATGAGATTTACATTACATTAATGATTTCATTTAAAAAAATTACTACATCACTATTACTATATCACTAAATTTTCAAACAAAAAAAAAACATAAATCCAATTATAGTTTCGATAAGCTAAAGCAGAATTTATGTTATTTTTTTTTGTTTATGTGATACTTTAAACTACTCTTGTAAAGTTTGTAGTGATGGTTATAACTTTTTGACTGTAAGGCATCAATATAATTCTTTTTAGTTTTAAATTAATACCATCAGTCCATATTACATGTCTTGAATTTTTTTTTGAGTTTCTCATATTTTTTCACTTTAAACGTTAAAAGTATATAATAAAACAATTAAACAATAAACAATTACTATGATTTTGCAGTAAACACAAAAGTTTCTCAAAGTGAACCTAAAGCCACATCTCCTACATCAACACCGTCAGTTGTAAGTATCTCATGTACTAAACATTTAATGCATATAGAATGTTTGTTTATGTGTTTGCTTTATTTGTCACTGTTCTTTTTTGTCTATGCAAGGTATTGCTCTTCCTTACATCTTTAATTCTTTCTATGTAATCACTCTTGTAGACTCCTATAAGATTTGGAAAGACAGGCTTAGATAAATGCGCCGCGTGTGAATTGCCTGTCTATTTGGCACAAAAACTCATAGTGGCACAAAAACTATATCATAGAAGATGTTTCCGATGTTCGAAGTGTTCAGGACACCTTAACCCAAAGAATTTCCATGTTGATGATGCTTCTGAGTTTACATGTGATACCTGTAAAAATGAAAAGAGTTTACCAAAAATTTTAAATAACAATGATCAGATGGGAATGCTAGCTTTTAGTAGCAACACAATTGAAACAAAAAAAGATGCTTTTACTGAAGAACAAGTAAGTCAAAAACACAAGACAAGGCCTCAGTCTATATTAGGTAAGTGTTTACTTTGTTATTAGATATGTATACCTTCCACTCTATATTTGCATGCCTCGTTTCGTCGTTTTCTTTTTTGTAATTTGTGTGTAAAAAGGTTCCTTAATAATGTCTTCTTGAAATTGAACTAACAAAATGTTTGTAATCTTAAAATTAGATTTAATGTGATTTAATGCACGTTGATTAATTTGTAATGTAAAATTATTATTGCTAATCTCTAAAGGAATGATTTGAAATTCATGTCTCCATGTTATAGTAGATACTTCCTTTTAACCCCACTGTAAGAATTTTCATAAATGGACGGATATAACTCTAATCTTATCTTTTTTATCTAAAAAAATATTATTTTACTACCAAACTTAATTATAAAAAATAAAGCATTTAAAATTAAAAAAAAAAATACGTTTTTAGAGCATAGTAATGAACGATTCTTGAGTGGCAGTCTTGTACCGGTAAGCGACGAGTAGTACGACTCCCCACTAAATAGAGTGGCGTTATTCAGTTTTTCCACCCATGATTTGAAATTCATGTCCACGTTATAGTAGATACTTCATTTCAACCCCACTGTATGAATTTTCATAAATGGATGGATATAACTCTAATATTATCTTTTTTATCTAAAAATTTAATTGTTTTCTACCAAACTTAATGATAAAAAACAATCCATTTAAAATTAAAAAAAAAATACGTTTTTAGAGCATAGTGATGAACGGTTCTTGAGTGGCAGTCTTGTACCTGTAAGCGATGAGTAGTACGACTCCCCACTAAATAGAGTGGCGCTATTCCGTTTATCCACCCAAGATTTGAAATTCATGTCCACGTTATAGTAGATACTTCCTTTTAACCCCACTGTATGAATTTTCATAAATGGATGGATATAACTCTAATATTATCTTTTTTATCTAAAAATTTAATTGTTTACTACCAAACTTAATTATAAAAAAACAAAGCATTTAAAATTAAAAAAATACGTTTTTAGAGCATAGTGATAATCGGTTCTTGAGTGGCAGTCTTGTACCTGTAAGCGACGAGTAGTACGACTCCCCACTAAATAGAGTGGCGCTATTCCGTTTATCCACCCAAGATTTGAAATTCATGTCCACGTTATAGTAGATACTTCCTTTTAACACCACTGTAAGAATTTTCATAAATGGATGGATATAACTCTAATATTATCTTTTTTATCTAAAAATTTAATTGTTTACTACCAAACTTAATTATAAAAAACAAAGCATTTAAAATTTAAAAAAATAAGTTTTTGAGCATAGTGATGAAAGATTCTTGAGTGGCAGTCTCGTACCTGTACAACGACTCCCCACTAAAGAAGACCTTTACCCCCAAAATTCATTAAGTAATACTTCCTTTTAACCCCACTGTATGAATTTTCATAAATGGATGGATATGAGTAGTGAAGAGTAGTACGACCCCCCACTAAATAAAGTGGGGTTATTCACCCTAAAGAATCCACCCTAGGGTCGATACTCGGAAACGCCTGTTCATCTATCCAGACGGGGTGGATAATCGGAATTCGTATATATTATTTTCCTTCCGATTTTCTCCCTCGGTTGTCTACAGTCATTTGATAAAAACTGGCTCAAGATACTTAGAACACATTTCCTATAAAAATATATACTTACTACTTCTTATCCCAGGATTACGATTCATTGATAAATAAAAAAATGAAAAAACAAACTTCACGTAACGTTTTTGAAATGCTTGAAAAAATGCTCAGTTATTCGCTAACACATCTGTGATAGCAAAGAAATTTAAAAACGATTGCAAATGTAGGTACATTAAAAGTGACGAATGTATCCAGGATATCAAATTAGGTCTACTCAGTAATGAAATTAGTGTTGTAATTGTCTAGATATATTACAGAATTTATAAATTACATAATAAATTTATTTAAAACGAGGAAGTTTAATTTGATTTAAATACAATACGTAATGCGTGGACTTCAGTTGGCTGTAACAGTAACGGCAATACGTAATAAGTTTTTTGTTAAGTTTTGTGGTTATTAAAAATTATTAATAATTAAAGTGTATGTGTTGAACTGTACTTGGGGTAAAAAATCGGAATAACAAATAAAAGTGAGTTCTGATTATCCACCCCATCTGGGGTGGCTAGATAAACACGTGTTTCCGAATATCTATCCACTCTACGATGGATTCTTTAGGGCGAATAAACGGAATAATCC